>JAWWES010000168.1:42886836-42928782 GCA_035583135.1 Lophotriccus pileatus | reverse complement strand
GAGGCTGGATGTGGCACTGAGTGCCATGGTCTAGTAATCACAATGGGGTTGGATCAAGGGTTGGACTTGATGATCTCGGAGGCCTCTTCCAACCCAGTTAATTCTATGATTCTATGATTCTATTCCATTTATAAATTTTATCAGTTTTCTGCATAGTGGTAAGGGTAAAGTGTAATTACCCCAGTAGCAAACCGCAGACAAAAGCATGAGGCTGCAGTCTGGGAGAGCAGCAGGGCCTGCAGACTGCAGTATTACAGGTAACTCAGGCCCAGGAGAAGCAGGAGGAAAAACTCATAAAGGCAAAAGTATGGCAACAGTAGATGACCCAGACCCAGTAACCACAAGCTTCAGGATTACTTGACATTTTACCAGCAAGGGCAAAGGGCTGGTGGAGGCTTTGTAAGGCAAGAATGAATAAAAAGATGACTGCAGATAATGACCATAAACATTGCTCAAGGGAAAACAATGTGGTCCTCAGTCTAAAGGACTTTACAAGAAATGCAGATAGTCTGCATTATGGAGGTAATGTTTCACAGGGTAGAGTAATTTCATAAAGTTTCAGAGTGCAGTTGGCACAGAAATTATAAGATGACTAGACCTATTAAAGAAATTAAGTAAAATAAAAGGAGAAAGAATTTGATTCTATCTATGCAGGTAGTAATGTCTCAAGCATTGAGGGATGTTTGGTACTCTATTATAAACATTTACAAATGAGCTTGTGATGTAACTAGGAAGGCAAAAAGTGCAATAGAAAGATGGTGACAACAAATTTAAGAGGGTGTCCATAAAGTTCAGAGAATCACAGAATAGTCTGAGTTGAAAGGGACCCACAAGGATCATCACGTCCAACTCCTGGCCATGCACATGATATCCCCAAGAGTCACACTGTGTGCCTGAGAGTATACTCCAAACACTTCTTGAACTATGTCTGGTTTAGTGCTGTGATTACTTCCCTGGGGAGCCTGTTCCAGTGCCCAACCACCCCCTGGGTGAAGAACCGTTTTCTAATATCCAGCGTAAACCACACAACTTCAGGCCATTCCCTGTAGTCCTGTCACTGGTCACCACAGAGAGGAGATCAGTGCCTGCCCCTCCTCTTCCTCTCACCAGGAAGTTGTAACTGCAATGAGGTCTCCCCTCAGTCTCCTCTTCTCCAGGCTGAACAGACCAAATGACCTCAGGTGCTCCTCTAGAGGCTTCCCCTCTAGACCCTTTACCACCTTTATGGCCCTTTGTAGTTCTCTAATAGCTTTATATCTTTCTTCTGTTTTGTTGCCCAAAATTGCACACGGTACTTGGGATGAGGCCACAGCAGAGCAGAGCAGGACAGTCACCTGCTTTGACCAGCTGGCAAGCCAGGGTGTGGAAAAAAGATTCTAATCTGTCCTGGTTGAAGTCATTGGCAATTTTTTCATAACATTCACTGAATATAAGCTTATATTGATCACCATAGCAAGAAATGAGAAGTAAATGCACTTCATCTGCATTACACAATAGAAAATCTTAGGGAGCCAAACCAGAATAACGCTTCTGGCATGTTATTCACTGGACATTGCCCATGACTTAAGCCTTGTTTCTTGCAGAGGAAAATAGCTTACATCACCTTCTGAGCTATTGTTGTTTGAAACAAGCTTTTATTCTTTAGAAATATATGGCACTCTAGTATTGCCTGGTGTTTGTGTTTTCTGAGAACTGACTTTTTTATTCTGTAAATGACACACTATTGTTGTGAACATTTCCTTCAGTGTACAAATTTCCTCATGATTTTATCTGCAAAGCAAATACAAAAATTAAAACCAGAGCAAGAGTTAAGAATTAATCCAAGATTTCAACATCTAGGTTGTAGTTTTTTGAAGGACACAAAAACCTGCTTGACCTAACAAAACCTATCTGCTTTAGTAACTAGATACTATTATACAACCAGATAATTGCTTGTCCAATCTTGAAATATTTTCCCCTGATATTTGAGCACCATAGTAAGTAATAAACCTGAAATATAATAGTCTATATACACGAAAAAAACCTTCAAACTTACAAATAGAAACAGCTAGAGACTTTGGGAAGTTGATAACCATGTGTTACTAAGGAGGGGCTGCAGTGTTAGCTGCCAGTTTTCACACTGATGAGTCAGGCCCATCAGAATGTACAATTTCCTGATGCTAATTGCTTTCAGTTGTTTAAGCTCTTTTATTTTGATAGGTACAGCTTTTAAATGGAAAGAATAAGACTCTGGTAGATATTAGTTTGAGAAAGAAAGCTTATGTAGAGCCAGTATAGTTCCTTTTGAGACTGCCTTTAATCCTGTCATTAGTGATAGCTAAATGCTGTAGAACATCACTTAAATATGCTGCAGAACAGAAAACCACAACAGTGGTATCCACGTGTCTAAACAAATGTTTGAAATCTTAGAAATCACATAGTTGATATGTAATATTTAGCCTCAGTGGGGACACTAGACTAGTAGTCGTTTTGAAGAGTTCGTAGATGGCAATCAGATAGACATGAATACCACAGAGCAAAGTAGTAGTAGTGAGTGCTGAATCTGGAGTAGGAGATACTGATGGTTTCGTGGTGCTGTAAGTAAATGAAGGCTTTTTTCCCCTTTTTAAAATTCAGTTGGATCAGTAAGCTAACCATACCAGTGACTAATACAGAGTCTCTATGGGCTCAAGATCCAGGGGCAAATGGGAAGAATGTTGTGTTAAGTCTCAGCCCCACCAGAAAACAACATGACTGCAGTGTGCTGAGCAGGACCCTCTGAGGGCATGAAACACTAACAGGACATTTCAAGTGCTATGTAAAATAGGACAATGTCATGTCAGGGCTTGACAGCGATACTGAATATTCAGACATTACCAGTGCATGCCTCATAAAGCAACAGGTTAGAGAGTCCGCTTGAGGAAAAGCAGCCTTGAGTGGCATGCATACTCTGTTTCAAAATGTTAGTGCCTCAAGTCTCTTTTAGAAGAGTAACCACCAGGTATTGATAGTCAGCAACTCTCTATGACCAAAAAAGCTGACGAGGCAAACACAGCTGTAGTCTCAAAAAAATAGAAATAAATATATATGACCCTTAAAAATAAATAGAGCATTCTGGGAGCCCTTTAAGGATACTGTTTTGGATATGCAGAGCAAACATGAAAAGCAAGAGTTGGCAAAAGAAAAACAAGATCCTGAATATTCAAAATATTCCAAATCTTCAACTGAGATGAAAAACTGAAAATACTGAAAAAATCTGAAGGTAATTTTACAAAATATTTTATTTTTACCAAAAGTATACTTTCTTCTGGGGATAAAAGATATGAATGAAAAATGCTGACCATCTACCTTCAACTAAAGAGCATATAGTGAGTGCCACATCCCTTTCTTTAAGTGTGAAAGATTTCTATTTCTCTTATTTCTTAGTCCAAGGTCATTCATGCCATGCCCTGTGTTGCAGCTGGACACAGCTTTCTTAGTGGATTTTTTTTTTTAAGATGGATTATTTCACTGATAAGTTTTTACTGCAGTCACACAACCAATTTTATCTGCACAGGGTATGACAGAATAAGAATGAACAGACAGAGGGGAGACTTAGCAAAATTTTCTTACAAAGAGTCACTTAGTTAAAAAAAGAAGTAAATTTACCAAAGTTACTGCTTTGGAACCCCTCACTGTCTGATGGAATTATGTATTGTCTGCTTGCTTGCTTTCAGCTTCTAGTTTTAAAATAAGGCAGCAGAGCTTAAGAAACAAGGAGAAGATAAATATGTTGGCCACATATTTAAGTATCATCACTACAGCATTAAATGGGCTCTGGACGTGTAACATGTTAATATATCTATGCATCTGGTTGGATTACGAAATTAAGGTTAAAGAAAGGGAGAACAGGCAAAAGAGATGCATTGGTAAAGGAGTAGTACTAAGGATTCATCATATGATTTTTTCAGACAATTGTTTATCTTGACTCTGAGCTGAGCCAAGCATTATAAGTGAACCCTGAAAATGTATACCAAAGTAAATATATTCTTTTAGAGTTTATTTTTGTAATTAGATTTTGAGATTGCACACTTTCCATGTCAGTAATTTAGACAGCTCTGTAAAAGCTCATCACAAATATATTTTGCCATTCACTGAAAATATGTTTTAAAATCTCTTCTTTCCTCACCAATTTCCTTACAGAAATAAACACTGGTGCAGCAGCACGGCTTGCAGAAGTCTGCAGGAGTGATGCAGTTTATGGACCTTAATGATGGGTTAGAATGAAGGATTCAAGTTTCAGATGAATGCTTTTCAGTAACAGTGTCACTCAGCCCTTCTTTCCTGGTTTCTTACTTCCCTGCCTTTATAAAATTTGTACAGCAGTACTGTGGTTTGTTATCAAACACACATCCTTGTTGGATAAGATCAGTTAGGTAGTGCCATTACTCAGGATGACAATGGAAACCATGTATGCATGGTTTCCCACCTCTGTCTGCATTGATTTTTTTGACCTTGAATTTCATAGGCATTATAATACTGCAAGAGTGGTAGAAAGGCATAGTGCATAGGAGAAGATAGCCTCAGAGATTCCCAAAATGTCTTCTGATTAATGGATGGAACATGGAGTCTTTGAATAATTTGTCATAAAAGTATTATTATTTTCGATTGTTTTCTTTTTTTACTTATTTTCCTCCTTGAGATCATCATTCCAAGCCCATTCAAATTTCCCTCACCCTTTTTCTGTTAGTTTCTTTTTGCTGCTATTTCTGTTAAGTTCAAAGGCCCTTGAATCAGACACAGGGAAAAACAGATACTTCATTCACTGTACACTGGTAGATAAAGAGGAGTTCAAATTAGAAATATCAGAATAGAGAAAATGAAATATTTGCCTTTTGCATTAACTTAATGCTGTTTCTAGAAACAACAAATCTCCAAGCTTGCACTTAGCAAAATTATGCCTTATCTGGTCATATGGTAACCAAACTACTTCAGAAAATTAGTTTCGAAATTTCAGTGTAGTTTATCAAACAGATAAAGTCTTTACCACTGATGCTCAGCTCCCTAGTTTGCCTTGCAAATCTGGAGTACTGCTTTGCTCCAAGTAAATGTCATATGATTTAGTTAGGAGAAAAGTGTTTATTGTAATAAGCCACGTTTACTGCTGGTAGATAAAGCCATGGACGTAAGTCTAGTTCTAGTTATTTTGTTGTTTTGTTGATAGTTTGTTTTTGTTTTGGTTTGGTTTGGTTTTCATTTGATTAACTAGGACATCATAGCAATCTCTGGAAGGATTCAGTTAGAATCATAGAATCGTAGAACATATCCATATATCTGGTTAGAAGGCCCCCATAAGTATCATGGAGTCCAACTCCCTGCTTCTTGCAGAATGACCAAAACCAAAATCATACGACTATGACCATCATCCAGATGCTCTTTGAACTCTGACAGTCTTGGTGCTGTGACCACTTCCCATGAGAGTGATCTGATCACCCTCTCAGTGAAAAACCTTTTCCACATGTCAAATCTGAACTTCTCCTAATGCAGGTTCATTCCATTTTCCTGGATACCATTGCTGGTCACCAGAGAAAGGAGATCAGCACCTCCTCTTCCATTGCCTCCCTTGAGGAAGTTGTTGGCTGCATGAGGTCACCCCTCAGCCTTCTCTCCACCAGGCTGAACAAGCAAAGACCTCAAAGTCTTGCCCTTAAGGCCTTTCACCATCTTGATTGCTCTCCTTTGGACACACTCTAATGATCTGCTGTCCTGCTCATATTGTGGTGCCCAAAACTGCACACAGCACTAGAGGCCAGGCCACCCCAGTGCAGAGCGGAGCTGGACAATCCCCTCCCTCTCCTGGCTGGTGATGCTTTGCCTGATGCTCCCCAGGACGCGGTTGGCCCTCCTCGCTGCCAGGGCACTGCTGACTCATATTCAACTTGCAACTCCCAGATCTCCCTCTGCGAGGCTGCTCTCCAGCCTCTCATTCCTCACTTTGTATGAATAACCAGGATTACACTGTGCCAGATGGAGAATCCAGCAACTGCTCTTGTTAAATTTAATATAGCTGATGATTGCCCAGCTCTCGAGTCTATCCAGATCTCTGCCCTGTTCTCTCAAAGCCTTAAAGAATACTTAAGTATCCTTAAAGAATACTAATTACAAACTTTTTTTCTACAAGGAAGCAAGCAGTATCTACAGAAGCGAGTATGTGTTGTCTGCTCTCTAGTTGTCTGTTCTCTAGTTCTCAGTCCAGTAACAAATGTTTAGGACTCCAGATCTTCTAAAACTACATATTGACTTGATTCTTTACTAACAGTGAGAATTCCAAAGAGGCCAGAAGCAATAGCATTTTCACACTATCAGAAAGGCATAATGAAAAATTGCTACAAAATAGTCTCCAACCTATGTTTCATCATAATGTAAGAAACAGAAGAGCCAACACAGTTCATATATTAGCTTAGAAAGGTTTTAAGTATTGCTACATATAGCTTAGAGGGATTCTGCCAAGACACTGGATTCATTTTGCCATATTTTATATCTTGCAGTTTCTGTGGCCACTAGTACAAACACTATGTCATCATGAAAAACTTCCTTTCTCATGTAACTGTTTCAGTTTCAAAGTAACTGAACTAATGTGAGTAAAATAAGATCTATTCCAGATCTTAATTTAACTCAAACCTTTCAAACTGTAACTAGCTGTTGAGGTAAAAAAGGAAGTTTGGAAAAATTAAGACCATGTGAAGGATGCCCTAATGGAATTCTTACAGAATTTAAGCCAAATTTAAAATAAAGTACTGAAAAGAAGCATATCTATCTGCATGTCTCTGTGGTTAATTTAAGATCTCATGATGAAGAAATCTCTTTACTCATGAGATTTACAGCCAAGACTCTTCAGTAAAGCCTCTGTAGGACCAGAGTAAGCTCTGCCAAAATGAGTGGAGCCTCTGGAATCGAGATTTATTCTGTGTTAATGATTGAGGCGGATGATTTGGGATATGGTGTAAAAAGGATATTCACGCACTAAGTATTAATTTTCCAGAGAATACAATAAGAAGGTGAAGGGAAATATGAAATGGTTGATTCATGCTTTTGAGATGTGCATCTCTCATTTCTGATGCAAGTTCCTCTTGGTTCCTCTGAATTGCTCCCAGCACCTCACACAACTCTCTTTTTTGCAAGTGATTTCTGTGAAATCTGCCATGGTTTTATTTCTGAGCTATAAATATACATACCAAATGAAAACACACTGCAAAAGACATTAAGCGACAATATTTTTATTGCTGGCGGAAATTAACATCCTCTTTTTACTCCTTAAAAGTAATTAGAATAAGATATGTGTTTCAGAATCTTGAATAAGCATCAAAGGTTGTTTTTTTCTTCTGAAAGAATAGAATGATCTGCTACTTACATAGCATCCAGATTTGTCCCATTAAAAGCATGGCCTTGAATACTGGTAAAACCGTTATTGTAGAGTTTGCTGCAAGGAAAAAAAATACTAAATTAGTCTATTTTGGGTTGCTTCAATACCTGAATACTTAACATCTTATGTATCATTTTTCTTGTAAACAACACATTTATGGATGGGTTAATTTTAATCTCTTGAAGTAGTTATAGCGCAAGGTCAAACCCAATGCCCACAAGCATTCTCCAGTGTACCTGAATCAAGGATACCACGTGGCAGGTGTGCCATCTCTTACATCTTTTTACAGCAGTGATAGAATGAGACTAAACCACTGTGCTGTAACTTTTCCACCATCAAACTAAAAGCAAGGAAACAAAATCCTGCTAGGACTGATTAAGGAAGACTAAAGGAACTAACAACTAGCAAAGTAGGTCTGATTTTACTATCAGGCCTGCCTGAATTTTTAGAATTCATTCTTTTGCTCCCTTAGAGCAAATGAGTTTTTTTAGAATTTTAGAAGTCATTAATTTGCATTCTAGTGCTCTAGAATTAATTAAGAGTTATGAGAATGAGTTAGGAGTTCAGGTCATAACTCATTACAGTAATTTTCACTCCCTTCAGCCCTTTCTTGTGGCTCACATTGACTATGACTTACATAACTGAGCTTTATTTAAAAATTTTCTTTCAAATATGGCTCTTCTAATGTTTACCATCCATTAGTTTTCATGGTATGAGCTATTTAGGTTGCAAAAAGAGTTAGAATTCTAACCATGCTGTAGCTTTACAGGGGGAAAACTGCAAACTTTTTCCTTTGATTTTCTCCAATATAACCATTCTCTGACATTAGAGTCATACAAAACCAAAACCACTTTAGTCAAGACAGTTTAAAGAAAAACAGCAGGACTGATTCAAATAGCTGTCAAAGTACAGGATTTATGCAAACTGAATTAAAGATACTGCCTGTCTGTGGTGTTTCTTTGTTACAAACTACTAGATAATAGGACAGGGATAATTTTTTTTAAACATTTTACCATTTGCATTACCAGAGAGGTCATTGCCTTGTGACTTAAACTGGAAGAACTTACAGGGTTAAAGATTCATTACAAAGCCCATGGAAAGCATTTGCAGGCACTGAAGTCACGTAAGGATTATCTGCAATTTCACTGAAAAAGGAGACAAAATATCACAATGAGACATCTGTCCAACAGAGCTTCTCCAGAACATCTTTGTTATTAATTTTTCTCTGCCTTAATAATAAATAAAAGTTTAAAATAAAACTTCACTTATTTAAAGGAAGAAATTTTTTCTATATATATTAATATATAATTAATAACATTAAAATTAGTTAAAAATAAGGTTTATTATAATAAATTTAAATTTATTTAAATAAACATTTATTTATTTAAGTAACATTTTTAAAGAATAACATGTTTAGTTATATCTAAGGCCAGAATATACATGTGGGATGAAGAATTGAGCATGTTCCAACATCCAGGAAGAGAGTTTGTGTGGTAGATGGGTTTTGTAGTCCTGATGAGGTGTGCCAGCCTGTGTGATAATAGTGGCTAATGGCACAGACAGGTCTCTGGTCTCATAAGCCAGAGAATTAGCAGGGTGAATAATGCTGAGGGTGAACTGAACAACCGAAATGGCTTTAGAGCTGAAGTCCTGCTCTCTAAGGTCAGATAAGGCATCAGATAATACCTTATTCAGGACAGAGGCATTGTACTTTACAGAACTGCATCTAGCACAAGTGAAATAACTTACTGTGGGATCTATCTAATCATTCTTCTCTTGTCCAAATGATTATTTCATTATCTGTCATTTCTTAAATACTTTTTTACTCCTACTCTGCAGTCTTAATAAATACTTAATAAATATTTTCAGACCAAAACTCTGTTGGTAATGAAAGATAGAAGAACTGAAGAGATTTATTACAACTAAACTGGAAAAAGGAGAGAGGAAAAAGCTGGTAGAAACAAAGGGCAGAGCAAAGTGTCTTATTGTCCTTCTTCTGATTTTTCCTAAATCATATTATAGTCTGGAAATCAAAATATTGTGCAAATTTTTCTTCTCTTCAGCTTGTGGATTAGATATGGTCTAATAAGGCCAATCCATAAGGTGCATAGGCTGAGAAGTCATAACAATTTCCCATGTGCCAGGAACAATTTTATTTCTTTTCTCTGCTATATATCTGCATACATATGTGCTAACACTGAGCAGTATTACAGCCATTTTCATTCCAAGTACTTTTCACTGATAGTTGGTTTTCACCGGAAGTTACATTGGTTTGATGTTTTTTGAATCGGTTCACTTTTCTAAATAAATGTTTACTTGTAAGTTGCTTGACCTCAAAGACAAAGAGTAATATAATGAACGCTTTTTCCCCTGCTATACCTTATTCATCATTTAGATGAATTATTTTTCAAGCGCATTCTTTTTCTTGATGAAACAAAAGGCTACCTTTCTTTGAATAGCAGTGTTTAGAAATATACAACATAGAAATATCTCCTTTGAAAGTCCAGGTCTACTCTTTAAAAAGTCTGTAGCTTATAAGACGTATGTTTATCTTTTATTAGTGATCTCTATAAAAAAGATTTCAAGGTAGAAGTAAAATAATTTTTTGCTCTCTGCCACTTAGAAAGGCACTGAGTTGGTTGGAAGTAAGAACACAGATGGTTGTATAAACTGTTTCTGTTTCATCTAGCCTATTAAATTCTTGGTTCTCTCTACTTAGTAAGTGTAGTATCTAATTTACAATCTAGTAGAGCTTAATCTAAGCTAAAGCGCTTTTGGTCTTTGAAAAACTCCCTAATAGTTCTTAAGATATAGGTGTATCTCATTCAAGAGTTGTGAACAACTCCAGTTTCAATCTTGGGGGTCTGCAGCAGAGGTGAGCATAACAGCTACAGGTTACAGAGTGTGAGTTAGAACAAGGCCTGCTTCCAGTTTCAGAAGATCCTTGGGAGGGAAGGTCTCATTGCCTGCTAGAAGTTTAGACTTTTTAACAGAACAAGCAGCATTTCTACATTGCTCTCAGGTTCATCTTGCCAATGACAGACTGTGAATGCAGTGGGAACTGACCATTCTTGACCAGGAACGCCCCTTAGGGGCACTGAAACAATGCCTGGGATAGATAATCAATTATGTCTTTGCAAGTCACCTTCTCGCATAATACTATTTATTTTTAATAGCCTTTTGCTTAGCACATACAGCATTCAAGCCTCTTCCATCTGAAAACTGCTACAAGACAGGATTTCTAACTCTTCTCCAGGATCAAGAAGTGACCAAGACACTTTTATCTCGTGTCAACCAGCAAGTCTTATCTGAGCTGCTCTTCCTCCTTGTCTTGATTACGACCCAGAAACTGAACTTAAATTGCAGGTTAGTGCACAAAGATGGCTGTTGTCTTTGCTTTTTGAATACCAAGAAACACCTGCCTTTTTTTTTTTTTTTAGAGTTCAAAGGAGGACTCTTTGTTTCTAAATTATCCTTAAGTATAATAGTGGGAGACCTACTTTTCTCCATTTGTATTCCCATTCTCTTTCTAAAGAAATTGTTCTGCAATTTGCTTCACCATGCTGGCACAAATTTGTTGGAAGAATGTTCATAGCATGACAACTTCATGTTAGCAGGATGTATGCTAGCTCAGGTCCTGTGTGCCACACTGTTCTGACTTCATATTAAATCAAAATAAAAGCAAAAGGCCCATAGAAGTTGTCTATCATGAACGTGCTTGTGTGTCCATGTCTCTAATCCAGGTCAAATATATTGGTGACCTGTCATTTTCCAGATTTGGTACTAAGGATTGTTTAAATAACGCTTGAGGAAAACTTCTTTATCAGACTTATTTGATATTTTTCTTAAAATCAGAAGCCTTCATTGTAGGTTTCTTGGGATCTGAGGATGACAGTTATTCTAACCACCTGTGAGCATGGATACTTACAGTAAAAAATTCACATCAAATGAATAGATTTTTTTGAGGTCTGGAAATACTTTGAGTCCAGTATTGAAAATACCACTAAAAAAAAAGGAGAAACAGAAAAAATTACATGTACTGGATCACTGAATAACAACAAAAAAATGTATTTAAAGTGTTCGACTATGCAGGATGGTTATTTCATCCTTTCTAATGTAAATCAATTCATTTATAATCAACTGTCCAAATTACAGGGATGCAAGAAAAATTGAAAAAATTCAAAATAACAGGTTTATGATAAATTATAGAATCTTAAAAATGGGAACACAGCATCTAAAAATTGGGAATAAGACAGCTAAGCAGGTCTGCAGAGAGAAGTAGCTTGTGAGGTTTCACGTGAGAGTTTAAGGCTGCTTCCGCTAATAGTCTGGACCCCCAAATGCTTTATCTTTCATTGAGGTTAACAACTGATCATATCGCTCTAAAAAGGGAAACTGTCTTAAAATGTGATTATGCTTAATGCTCCTTCTTTCTCAACTCCTGTATAGTGGAAATAACTTAAGAAAACATAGTTCTCAATCTTTAAAACTATTTTCCTGAAATATAATTTTTTTACTACTTTTTTTTTTTTTTAATTGCTTTCACATCTGTAGGAGAAACCTGGAAAAATCTTTCCTCCTTGCCCCAGCCCCCACCACACACAGAGTCCTTCCTGGTGTCTTCCAAACATTACTCAAAATCAGAGAAGTTTCTTTAGAAATATTCACATTTGGCTGATAGGTATGCTTTAAAATCCTTTGTAAATATATAGCAGAAAGATGAGTATATATCTGTTGTGTCTCTTCTTCCCACTATTCCCTACAAAAATAGAGTATGACAGCACTTATCGTAAGAAGAAACTAGCTGTGGAATTTTGCCGAGGCACATTAGTGTATTCTAGATATTTAAACAATAAGACAAATGGGAAAATTACTGATGATTTTGTTAATGTTTTCCTTTCTTACAAAAGTAGTAAAAGTTCCAACCCATACCCTATCTGGCTTTCTGTCATTAAAATAAAACAACAAGGCAATCAGTTCCAAAATGAAATGCAAAGAAACAAAACTACTATAATGTAAGGAGTCATCTGTGAAATTTAAGTGCCAACTTGTTACACATGCTAAATACTTACAGGTATTTCAAAACTGGGAGGTTCTTAAATGCATCTGGATCTATGTAATCCAAGTTTCTAAGATTTCGAATTTCACTGTAAAAAATAGAGAAAAATTGATAATTAATATTCAATTACTTATCCCAACAGAGATCAGAAATGCTAAAATGAAATTTCAGGGATTTAACTCCTGCAACACGTTTTTTGTACTAGCCAGCGTGAGCTCAAGACCACTATCTGTTCTGAGCAATCTTACAGTGATGCATTATCACCTGGACAGATGCCATCCTGGAAACTGGCTACTTGAAGGGGGTAGGAAGCACCTGAGATTTGATTATGGATCCTTTGTCTGCATGGTCCTAAAATCAAAACAATTACCCTGTGTTAGTGGCTATTACTTTGAAAATGGTGAGAGTTTTGTGACTGCAAAGTTGAGTAAAAAGAAGAAAAGTTAAGTAAAACTGTCAGTATTTATATATAATAATCCTACCAAATTACAACCACCTGTGTAGCTTGTAATTCTATGTTCTATTTTTCTGATTACATTCTTCATGTTTCTAACAGTATTTTGGATTCATTTTCCTGTCTCTTTTACAGAACTTACCAAAAAATGGCTCGGGTCACTTAAATTAACTTTGTTCTGAGATTTGAAATGGACACACTATTCACTGCATAGCCATGTCCAGCAGTTTAGAGGATAGTGTACCTGTGCTATATAATGACACAAAACATAACATGGGCTTCATTCCTTACATCTTTTGTCCATGGTTAAGTCTTTGAATACTTCTACCCTGGCAACAGCTTGGTCTGCAAATGGCTTTTTAGTTTGCAAAATTTAAAACCAGCCTGACACTAATCACAGCTATGGCCATGGGTGCTTTCCATAGGTGTGTAGGTGGGGCTGCTGCCCCTCCAGCCATCATGGTCATTGCCTGGAGTCATGACTCTTCCCCATTTCTCTGAAATGTTTGTCTCTTCCCTTAATGTAATTTCCCTCAGTCTTTCTCATTCCTCTATTTTCTATTAGATTTCTTTCTTTTCTATCCACAATGACTGCACTGCCTGCACCAATCAGACTGTGCCAAAATTCCCTGTCTAGACTCAGTGGAGGTATCAAATTTTCGTCTGCTATTAAAAAAGCCACACATACCCTCCCCCATCACATGCAGACTTTTCATTTCTTGGCCTCTTGCTGTCTCCAGAAGAATATGGACATTTTTGCATGTTTTTTTCTATTTCTTTACCTTAAACTACCTCTGGACACTGGTCTCATAAAACTGTTGGAACAACACTCAGTCTTTCTTAATACAGAAACCATATAGAAAGAATGGTGTCAGTCTTCCTCCTGATGCTAGCAGTGGAGCAATAGGCTGAAGAAAGCACTTCTGCCTACATATATAGAGAAATTTGATGAAGATGACAGGCATAGATGGCACAGTGGTGCAGGTTATGTGGGTGATGTTCTGGTCTTAAGTCAGTCCAAGAAGTGGACTGAAACTCAGTGAGCAGAAACCAGTAGTATTTAATTTACCATGGCCTAAGAGTGCCAAGTAATCTACACAATGTAAGAATCAGAAAAGCAGAGTTTAAGGCTAACTCTGCCCCTGGAATTACTTTTACAAGATAAAATCTACCTAGACAAGTTGTCTAAGAAATAAAAGTGGGAAAAGAGACTGAAGACAGTAGATACCAGTATAGAGACTTCAACCTCTCTATATACTGTTATACTGACAAAACAGTTCTGCTCTACCTTCAAGTCTTCCATTTTTATTCTGTTTACTACAACACTGCAGGGAAATGAGGATTTACCTTTTACTTGCATGTTAAACTGATATCATTAATAGCTATAGTACTGCTACTGAAGTGCTGCATTCAGATATTCTTCATGTTCGTTAGCTACTTTGAGCTGTAGCTGTGTTTCTGTATTTAAAATAAATCCTCTCAGTGTCAGTTTCTTGCTTCTTTCAAATAATTTTATTGATTATGTAGCTATCACACTGCCAGCAGTGGAACTTGCTCCGTAAACTTTAATTGACATGTTTTTTCCATCACTGACTGCCTTCAAAATGTTGGACTCATGAGCTTCCTGGCCTGATATTGCTCTGTTGTGGACCAAACATATTCCAGGGAAAGACAGTCTTCAGATCAGCCTTCAGCCTGGAAATGGATAATGCATTGGATTATTAGAGAGTCATCAGGTTTTGGCTTGTTGCTATTCATAGTATTCTGCATAAACTATTTGGATGGGGGTACTGGAAGTAAGTATTTGAAATCTGTAGATGGTACTAAAATTGAAAGAGCAAAATAACGTAATGAGATACAATTTTGGTTTATTAAGTAACTGGGCCATGTGAGGACATGTGCTGTTTAAAAAAAGGCAAATGAAAACCTATTTAATCTGGAAATAAAATATTTTAAACTGCCAGATGAGGCAGCACAGTAATGAGAGAAAACGTTAAACCATGTGAGCAAGGGAATCAGTATGACTGAACAGAACACTGGGCAAAGGTTTATGTCCTTGCTGTTCAATTTACTTGAATTGGTAATGCTAGGATTAGAAAATAAGTATGCTTTAATATATACTGAGTTTATACTTGCATTTCATCCTACACTTTGTATTACAGAGGTGTCTTAAAGCCCAAAAGGAAGAAAAGGGCCCATTGTGGAAGAGATGGTTGCTTAGAAGTCTGTAGTCAAAATAAATGAGAGAGAGGACAAGAGAGGTATAAAAAGGTGATTTGACAAAAGCGAATGTTATGCTTAAGGAAAAAAATTAGAAGGAAAATCCAATTTTCTCTTCTAGTCCAGTCAAATATGCCTCCTGCATTTGACTGGCCTGAATATGTGGCCTCTTATCTCATCTGCATGAAAAAGAGAAAGATCTTCAGTTCCATTCATGGACTGTACTTCCGTCCTTGTTTTAAAGGCTTAAACGTCATTACTCTTAGGGTACTGGAAGGAATTCCCCATAAAATCACAGATTTAAAGGATATCTAGTGCTCCATTGATAAAGGAGCCTATGAAGTTAAGCTAATAAGGAGGAAAGATATTGGAATAGTTCTGAGCTCATCAGTTAACAGGATACTGATACACAAACTGAATTTCACAATTTCTTTTACAGTAATCCATCATGAGTAATATACTCAAAGGTGCATAAATGTTATATGATACTAATTTTCAAATTATAATCAAAAGACTCCTGTGGTGTAAAGATTAATCCCCAAGGATCTATAAATCTAAGAAGAGCAAGTTGATTCTCAGTAAATTCGTTAAGCAGAGTTTGCACTTTTAGCTTTTATGAATTGGTGAGTTGAAAACATTGAAACTCACTAAATTAAAAAGTTAGGGTTCTTTGAAAAGCAGCTCTAGGAAAACTATTAGTAGACTTAGCTGTCTAAAATGCAGATAAAGCCAAAGAGTATACTTAAAAATGTCTAGTAAGCTAGTTCCCAGATGAGAACTGATTTTAAGTGACTTTTGAAATGCAGCTTAGACACACTCTACAAATACACTTTAATCATAGTATACGGCAATGTAACAATTCTGAGTCCTTTTGGGAATTAAGTGCTTTTAAGATATAAAAAAACCTGAGACAGTTAGTAGGCACTTTTGTTCACCATTCATGCCAGAAGGCAAAATGTTTGCCCTGAACAAACATTTCACTTTGCAGTTCTAACCAAAATTATTTAGAGATGGTCATAAGAAAGAAAGAGGCTGCTACCTACCCACAAGATAACAGAATTATTGTGGAATATTTGCAGAACTGTTCAAAGTTACTTTACAAATTATTTAACTTCTGCTCTATTTTTAGAAGTGCATAAACCATTTAAAACTGGCTTATTTGTCCTCTAAAGACAACTGATGTTTGAGAGTTGATGTTCTGGCACTCAGAGTAGGAATTAAAAATCTACTAGGTTCACAATCAAACCATCACGTGACTGTCCATGAACAACAACTCAGTTTTGCTTTTTAAAGAAAATAAACAAAAAACTTTATCACGTCAAGAACAGGTATGCAGAGAAAGTCACTTAATGATATGAAGACATATGTCAAGACTTACAAATAATTATGAACTGATGTTCACTTACAAAGATATAACTATTTAGTTCCAAATCCAAATGAATCTAAAAATGAAACTAATAATAACTATTCAAATATTAGTCTAATTAATTAATTGAGACATATGTTTGCCAGGTAACTTCTAGAAATATTAATATGCTACTTAACATTCTATATGAATTTAGTGACATTTTAAGAAGCACAAATATTTATATATTTAAGTGGATTCCAAGTTTCATTCTCTTTTAATAACTTGGGGCCCCCTCTACCATCTTAGACTTACTTTGCCTATAGCTTCCTTCTCTCACTTCTACATCTACTTCCATGTTTTATTCTCCTCCTGCAGACAAACTATTTATGTTATTTCATCTGCATGCACCTGTCCAGCCTTTGCACCACTGGTACCAGAAAACAGGCTTAGGCTATTCCAACAGTCTATTCCCTGCCTCCAGACTGCAGATTTTAACAAGATTTTTCTGCACAACTCTTATCCCTGTGCCCTGAAATTCACTGCAGGTATACAGCAGTCCCCCACACATCTCTTCAGTCTTCCTTTCCAGTTGCTTCTCATATATTTCCATCAAATTACTGTTTCTGCAGTGCTGTATCCCACGGCCTGGCATCACAAGCTGTCCAAGGGAAGTGCAACCCTGGCCCAAAGGATGGTGGGGCTGCCCTGGCTCTTGGCTCCATCTCACTGCAGAGATGGAGAGTGGTCCCCCACCAGCTCTCCAAATGACGTCACATACATGAGGGCAAGCCACTTGAACCATTGGCCGCGTTCCCAAATGCTCAGAGAGCTTTTTATGTGGTTTTGTAAGAGGAGAATACTTTTCAAGTGAGCAGAAGAGAGTAGGCAGAGATCAGAGGAGAGTGAGCAGAGACACAGAGAAGAGAGGAAAAGAAAGAATGAATTTTTCTGGGGTTCCTTTCACAGGAATGTTTCCCTGAGAAACAAAGACCTAATTACAAAAGGTTTTTATTTAGTGTGATGTTACCAAGCTGCAGCTCTACCAGTAAAACAATCACAGAGATACTGACTGCTAATCAGCCACTTTCACAATTACATCTAGAAAAAATAAATACTTATGTAATTGTATGGGAAAGACTGTTCTAAATTTGTAAGCAGGTTAAGTTTGATTTACAGACATAGTTAAAAAAGAAGAAACAAGAAACCATTGTGAGACAAATTTAACACAATTAGGGGAAGAAAACAAAACAACAAAGTCTTTACATCTTCATAGAGTGAGACTTTTGCCATTACTTATAACTGAAATAAGATCTGCCTTGTTAAAATATACCGTGTGATCAGTATCCTTAGTTTGCAGAAGTTGCTCAGTATCGAAAGGCATAGATTCATAAAAATATGACCTATGCTTAAAAAGAGCTGAGGTCTGGAAGGAAAAGAATATCAGGACAGAGGCACATGAAGGACCAAGAAAATGAATTGCTGAAGATCAAGGCAGAAGCACACTACTAAGCTTGGCTGACAGGGATCATGACGAACACAGGTTGCCTATTCACTAACACTTGACTCAAGCCAAAGCAATTAGTTCTCCTTTCCACAAACACTAAATTCTCTCCTAAGAAGTTCTTATATTTAACAACAAATGTTTTTAAAATGAAACACTCTGTAGAAGTTTAAATTAGGGTAAAAAGATTATTTTTATTTATGTAAAACTGCACTTTAGGAAAGTTCAATGAAAAACAAGCTGTAAAAATGGAACTCTGTGAAATGACTTTTCAAAACTGTTAGGGTAACCTCAAACTCCTTTAAAAAAACCTTGATATCTTAATCCAATATTGGTTTAGTAATAATACTTTGAAAATACTATGTAAATAGAGAACATTCATCAAATGCATAACACAACATCTAAATTTAGCCCCATATAGTTTAGAAAGTAAATCAAATCTAACAGTGATAAGTGTTAACAAATCAGGAATTATGGAATCCATTCATAAAATTGTTTTCTATCACATCTTATATGCAACCGTCTAACTTACCAGATGCCTGGATATTCCCTTATTAAACCGTACATGTTTTCCAAACATAGTTTAAAAACCTGGTAAGCACTTTTGAGTTGTAGAGCCCCTCTTTGTGGGCTATCTGCAAATGCTGGGGGTTTGCCTATAACTTTTGTGAGTTCTGATGTTTTGCCCTGGGTAGTATTGTGTCTGTGTACAGTTGCTTTTTCGGTAGTGCCTTGTGAGATATATAAGGGGTCCACATTACCCCTTGTTATAGCAGATCAGGAAGCATTCTCACCACGCCCTTCCCACAGCCTGTGCCGTAGGTGATGTGAGTGTAGGTGCCCATGAGCTCTGCTGACTCCTGCCCAGGCCTGCAGCTTCCCAGTCATGGACAGCACTTCCAGGCCTGGAATCTGGTGGGGTGTGGTAATCCAATGATTTTGGAGCCCTCTGGTATGCCCTCCCTTCATGGGAGCCATGGCAGAGGCCTGCTTATGGCAAGGGGCACTGGCTGTCCTCCCAGGCAGGAATCTAAACGTGCTTTGGAGGCTCTTAGAGAATGGAAGAGGATGAGAGAAAAGGCTTCTACTCATATTCCTTATCACCCTTTAGGCAGCAGAAATTACTGCTAATTAGGCAGTGTTATAGAGCACAGCACAAGAATGAGTGCCTTGGGAAGCATTGGCAACACCAGAGCTCCATCCACCACTCTGTCAAATTCGTCACATGTTTAAAAAGTGTGCATTTTGTGAAAGAGTTCTTTGTATTCAAAGTCTTACATTATATTACTCTTTGAAGGAAATTAACTTTTGTTATGAATTCGGTCTCCACTTGGAATCTAATACAGAAACAATAGAAAACAGCTATCTAGCCAGCTGGCTCCTTTTTCCTTAATCTGTCTCAAGAAGCCTTTGCATCCATATAAGATAAAAAAACCAAGCTACTACACTTCATATTGCATGAAGAATCCTACAAAAAAAATACGATGTCCCAAGAGCATTTTATCTTTGACTTCTAATAAAGTGAACCACAAAAGAAGTACCACATGAGGAATTTGTAGCATATAGTGGCAAATGCATTATTCATTTTAGATAAAATGTGCTGCCAGTAAACACTTCATTAAATGTTCATTTGTATTAAACAAGAAATTCTAAAGACACAACAGCTGTGAAAGAGAACATGAACACAACAGGTCTGGAAAAAACATCTACAGAAGAGGGAATAGTATTACAACCATAGGAAAGTACTGATATTACACCAAAGTCTTCCTGTGAAACTCTTTCAGGAATACTACTGGAGCATGTTATTGGACTGAACTAGGTCTCAGGATCCTGCACTGTAGTTCTAGCGATGTCTGTCAGGTTCTCTTATACTTTTCAGCATTAATTTCTATCTATCTAAAGTAAAAGTAATGGTATTTTCTCCTGTAACTTTATTAGTCTTTCTGTTTCACACTGTGTAAAGTAAAAGGAAAAAAAAAATCATAGAAAACAGAGTGTTAAGTTGAACATTTAATTCAATTTCTTTCTCTGAGTGAAGATTAAATAGATTTATGAAGTTTCTGATCACACAGCCTTAAAGGCCTGCAGTGATAGGGACTGTGTCTCCAGGAAAACAATTCTAGTGTTTACTTATGCCAGCCATACAAAAACACTTCCTACAGTCTAACATAAATTGCATATAGTCTAATTTAACCTTATTATTACTTTATCAAACACCAGTGTGGAAAATCGGTGGTAGTTTTCACCCCATGCAACAACTTTAAAGGATGTATCTGCTTCTGGCATGTTTTCTTTCTGGACACAGAAGCCTTTCCTCTATGACAATGTTTTCTGGATCCATGATGACCAACAGTGCTCTCCCATGGAACCTCTGCCAACAGAAATCTTCTCTGAAGTATGACAAACTGAAGGTCATCCTGATGAGCTTTACAACAATGGCATATTTTCCATTCCTTCCTTCAGATCAGTTATGGAAACATGGAAGAGTACCAGATACAGGATGGATCCTATGAAGCTCTCTATTCAATACATTACATTCTCATTTTAACAGAGTCCTGATGAATGACAGGAACTCTCTGGATGCAGGTATGCTACCATTTCTGTAACTGTCCTAGTGCATCATTCGGTGAGAATCATCAGAACAAAAAGGTATAAAAACACTTCCCAGAAGCCTTTTTCCATATTATTCGTATTCCATATAACAACTATATAAATACTCTTCATGTTACTAGTGCATTTTCAGAATGATTACTTATTATTCTTCATGTCTCCAGCTAGTGCCATTTTGCTCTGTACTTTGGACCATCTGATTTTATTTCTGGTGTTTATATTACTGTTTTACACTTACCTGCAGTAATTTGACAGCAGTAATTCTTAACTGCCATTTTATTTCAACTTGCCATCAATCTCATGATGTACCCCCACGTATTTTTCACTATTGTCATGGTTTTTCTTTGTGCTGTTAGAATGTTAAAATTTGTTCCTTTTTTCCCTGCCTGGGTTTGGGGGAGGAAAGACTGCTTGGACCGGTTTGTTCCCAAGCAACTAATAGCCCTCCTAACGACCCCAGCTACTTCAATTCATATGCTAATCACCTGGTTTTGTCTCTCAAGATAGCAGGAAAAGAGCTGGGAGGTGCCTCGTTGGGGGTTGGAGGGCTGTGTGTGTGTGCTGGGGAGGGCAGTTTTAGTTTCACTTTGGGCTGTGGGAGCAGAGAGAGAGCAGCTGGGCTGGCTACAGGAAGCTGCTGCCGCTCTTCTGACCGGGCAGTGATTCTGGGAGCTGCTTCGGTTGGATTTTTTTTTCATCTTGGAAAGAGACGGCAGGAGTTGCCGGGCGGTCTGAATGGATGTCAGTTTAGAGCTCTTCTCGTTTGGATCTTTCCTCGGAGCGGGGAGGCAGGGCGAGACATCACTGCACGGTTGAGACCATCGGAGGAGGAGTGGGTGTGCTGGCACCAGGGGCGAGGTTTTTTTCCCTTTCCCCTTTCTCCCTCCCTCCGGGGAGGGCTCCATTGCCCAGACGGTCTCAGGCTGTGGAGGCCAGCACATGGTGATTGCTGGTAACCCAACGGCGCCCCGGCTGGCTATTTCGAAGAATTACAGCCTCTACACCCAGCGATCCAACAGCGCCCTCTCCCGACGAGTGTTAGGAACTACAGCCTCGACATCTTCCGTGATCCAACAGCGCCCTCCACTGACTGACGTCAGGAACTACAGGTTCGACATCTCCCAGCAACTCAACATCGCCTCCTGGTGACTGTGGTTATAATTGCCCCAAGAGGTTAAAAATTGAATTGATTTCTCTTTTCACTGTTGGTTTTGTTCGTTTGTTTCCTACTGGGGGGGGAAGGTTGCTCTAAGAGGGGAATTATTATACGGGTGTTTTACTAGTGCTCTCTTGTTGGTTTTTTTTTTCTTTCTTTTTGCCAATACTTATGAACCTTTTAATAAAAGGGTTGTTATTCCTACTCGGATATAATTTTGGTCTCTTTTCCCACACTGTTCCTCGATCGGAGTCCATTAATTTCGGATTTGTAGTTGCTTAGGGGGAGGAGTTTTTTTTGGGTCTCCCCTGTGGTTTAGTCTCAACAAAACACTTGTGTCCCACTCAAACGGAGACAACTATAATTACCAACATTTCTACGGGAGGATACAGAAGAGGAAAATAAAAAAAAGATGTATGGAAAGAAAGCACAATAAAATTAACTCAAAAAAGAGACTGACTCATTCCACATTATGGAGAAAGGAAATGAGAAAAGGAATATTTAGCTATAGAGGAGACAGGATGGACAACTCAAACACCATCATGTATGTTATTTCCACACATCCCAAATTTATCTCATTGCTATATTAACTTGCTAATTAATTATAGTACTTACATGTGAGTGACTTTGCTTAAACTGTTGAAGGAATGGGCCTCCAGACTCTGAAGTGTTTCATCTATAGAGATGTAGCTAAACACCAACAAACAGAAAAATAAACAGGTCTCAGACACTGGGAAGCCACTGCTAGTGCCCATCATACCATTTCATTTTTCCTCTCATTATTTTCCTCATCCACCTCTCATGACACTGACAGACACATGGACGGTATCTGAGGGACACACTTTTAAAATCCTTTTAAGGATTTTGATTTTGACTGATGCTTTAGATGCACATTATACTGCAGAATACAGTGAAACCAAAACAACATACAACAGTGCTAAGTAGCAGCAAAAGCAGACACAATTATTTCATAGTTCAGCATCATATTTCTTCCCTTTTTCCCCACTCAAGATCACCTTGGAAAGCTCCAGGGGGAACCTAGGCCTCAGATAAATTGGCACATTTCTCTATATCAAATAATTAAAAAAAGGAAGGAAAGAAACAGAGATGATCCTTGGGCCACCACTGCAACAACTGTTGCAATTTCTATAGAGAGAGACAGGTCATCAGGACAACTGGTTTGGTTGCTGAGTAAAAAAATGTGCTGAAACATGAATTTCGAGAGAAACTCCAGCCACAGTGAGTGTCATAGAGGATGTAAGGAGTCATGTGGCTCAGAAAGAAAGCCAAACAGCAAGCTCAAGAAATATTTATTTGCACACAGTTCAGGCTGCATTGCATTTGTAATGGTGATCTGTGGAATGTGATGAAAGAAGAGCTCTACAGAGTCTCTTCACCATCATTAGGAGAATTATAACATTGTAACTGCTGTTACATGCTTTACCAAACAGCAGATGACTAATAGCACTAACTGGATGGGATTTATGTCTTTTCCAGACTGGAGCTAAAAGCATATTACCTGAATTAATTTTTTAACTCTTTAACTATGAGATTTATTTTGTATTGGTCACTTTGGAGATGTATTCAACTGCCTTTGAAAAGACACCAGAAAAGTAAAAGGTAGAGATTGCTTGACTATCAGATTCTCTTCCTAGAGTAATACTGTTTTTCCAAAGCTATTAGCCTCTTCCAGAAGATAGGAAGATAATAAAAGAGGAATACAACAAAAAAGTATTCCTGTCTGTACCTCTGTGATTGAGTGTTACAGAGTTAGATGTTTATGTGAGATGTTTTAATTTTGTTCTCCTGTAAGTAATAACACTGTTGCCCAGGAAACTGGGGGTTCAGTCTTGAAAGAAAACTAATTATTCAACTACATTTTAACATACCAAAAAATACATTATGTTAATGGCATTATTATAAAACATAAAGTTGCTATATGTAGCAAACAGATATATATAAATCAGTTTCACAGAAAATGAAATTAAAACCAGATAATGAACAGAGGTTGCATCCTCATGCCAGGGCCAGAAAATAGGAGAGTACTTTTTTTGTGCTCTGTAGTCAAAATGAGTCACCTCACATCAGGCACGCAGGTGCTTTTCTCTCACATATGAGAAGAGGATACAGCCATCATGTGCCTTCCCACCATGATTCATGTCACATTTTTACTATATACTCCCTGTCTTGGACCTGACTAAGGTATAGGTTTATATTTTTTAACAGTAGGAGGCAGTAGGAAGGAGATAGCTTAGTTTCTTCGTGTGTTGACCTCTGCTCTTCTGCTTCATAAACATATATATTTGTGTAAATTAATTAAACCACACCATCACTGATGGCAGGGAAATGAGTGATTTTATTTGCTTTAGGGTCATGTAGTAAATACCCAAACCCCACGCAAACACACTCAAAATCTCTGAGATGGGGATGTCAAACAGAAACATGTATTAATGGCACATAAACATTTACTTCTAAGTGTTTAGAGTACATCCAAAAACTTGTGGGCTCTGCCTCTTGAATACATAATATCACATATTAAATGTAAGCAATAAAAATCATAGTAATCAGAACTGGAAGGAGCTGTATCAGAAGAAGAGAGAAAGCATGTTTAAATTCACATTTTGAATGCATGTTACCATTTAGCACCTCCTCTGCCTACCAGCTGTGTTTAATTTGCAAGATTTCAAAATGCCTTCAACACCCATCATGAATGCATTGATAGCTTAAACACCAAATGCACAATTTCAGAGAACATCGATTTGCAGACACTTTAATCACCATTGCCCATTCAGAAAGAGCCTGAGAGCATTTGTCAGATCGAGCAGCCACAAGGCCCCCTCCCAGCCCTTACTTTCTTCCTTCTCCCTCTCTCCACCTTTTTTCGCTTTTTTCTTGCCTCAGCATTTCCTGTGTTTCAGGAAAATGGTGCATGGGGGAAAATGTGCTTTGCATGGGCCTGCTGGAGAGCACAGTGGGATGCAACTTTGTGTGGAAAGGCTGTGGAAAAACCACTTCAGGGAGCTACAGGTCAGGTGTCTGTGAGGTACTCATGAATGTGACCCCAAAGCACCACTCTAAGCCCAGGAAAAATGTTCTTTATCCTTGCCCTTAAAAATACTAAATGTTCAACATGTCCTTAATTCGGTAGGAAACACCAAGTGAAACTCTTCTTCTAAGATTTAATGTATTTGCATCTTTAAGAATGTAAACCAGAAGTGTCTCTTGCATTTGAATATCCTATAAAGCCATTTTGTATTCAGTAGTGCCTTTCTGACGGGAGTTAGCTTTGCAGTTGAGCATGTAATTAAAATGCTTTTTCTTTCATTCCTGTGGCAAAGCAGCACAGGGAGACAGTCTCTACTCCTGGCTACCAAGAGTACATATATATGTATTCATTTGTGAGAAACTGTAGCTCTAAAATTTTTGTTTGAACTAGGTTCATAAAGAGGACAACTTCATTTTCTATTCAGTACAGAGGAAAAAGTGTTTATTTGTGGAAATCATATAGTAGAAACCATATAGTAAAATGAAGTGCTGTACTTGGAACAGTAAACACAATCTATATCACCCTATTGAAACTTCAGAATATTTTCTAGATGAATTTACAAAACCAGGAATGATCTGGTAATTTTCATTGCTGATGGAAATTATGGGCTGGGAGAAGCAAATGAAACATGTGTTACCTTACAGGCTAAGACATACACATAAGAGCTGTAGCTAAAATACAGGTACTGGTTCCTTAACCTGAAGTTTATATGAACAAGGTGGGAGTTGCTGTTTTGCGGTAGTAGTAATGCTATAAGAAGTATCCAGACAGGCAATGACACTATTCAAATTCAAACTGCTGGTTTTGGAGATTTTAGAGGCATAGTTATAGAAAGGTTCCCTAAATTTTTTGGATGAACACCTGTTCTTTTACAAATTCATAAATGTTACAATTTTAAAGATTTAAAATCTGAAAAGCCTCTAGGCAATGTATTAGGTGTCACTGAAAGAGGAAGAAGAGTTGATATAATTTTACATTGAATCAAATTCTGTTCTAAACAAAGATTATCATGTTTATATATGATATTGTACATCATATGAGGGATATTCCCTTCCTCCTCCCCCCCCCCAAAAAACCGAAATCAACAAAACAATACACCATCTATCTGATTAAAGTGAGATGGTAAATGAGGCTGTAGACATTCAAGAACAATTACTTATAAGGACTTTAGAAAGTCATTACTTCAATACAACTGAATGAAACTATAAAATATAATTAGGCAGACCACATTTCTCCAAAGTCTTTTTTTCACAAATTCTTAAATGGTAGTCCGTCTCAGCTATTCAGTCAAAGCTGATATAGATTTGAGACTTGCAAGGAACATCAAGGGCAAGAAGAAGAATTCCGATTGCTCCATTAGTAATAAAAGGCTGAACAAGAAAAAAGTGGTCCTCTTGCTGAATGAGGTTGTTTGTTTAGTTAACATTGGCCACAGATAAAGCTGAGCAGCAGACTGATAAAAACCTGAGCGTTGTGGTTGGAAGCTGGCCCAACTTTGAGCATGGACTAGAGACCTCCTGAAGTCCCTTCTACATCACGTGGCTCTGATTCTAGGGAGTGAATTGGGAAATGGCAGAGAAATTCCCTGCATCAAATAGTCATGGACAGGATCACCAATTATGGGCCAGCCACCACGAACAAACAAATGTGGGACAACCTTTTCTCAAGACTGCCGACACCAACAAGCAGTACAGTGCAAGGGTAGCTGTTGAGCAGTACATTCAGTGCAGGCAGCTCAGTGTGCAGCTGCAGTGCCAGCTGCAGATTGAGCTCTGTGTGGTGGGATCCTGAGGCAAGGAGCCATGGAGTGCCAACCCTTTGCACAAAAAAGGGCACAGGGACCTGTGGTGCCAGCCAGGGGACATGATACAGCAGAGACACAGCAGGAGACATAACCCCAGACAGTGAGGGTATAAAAGCTCAGGGATTTCTTTCTTTGGGGTCCCTCCTTGGAGCCAGCCAATTCAAGCTGTTATTTTGTTATTTAGTTATTGCACCAAGATTAAACTATTTGAAAGATCTGGACATCTGGGACTCCGTTATGGCGTCCAGCCAGTAAGGAAACCTGGTCTGACTGCATGAACGCAGGGTGTGTGGCTCCAGAGGGATCCCAGTCCCAGCTCCACGTAGTGTGTGAATGACTACCAGAGTGGCTCCTGGATGGCTGGACAGGGAAGTTTTTTTAACATAGCCACCTTCAATGAGAAAGATGTTGCTATGAGGCAAATAGGTAAAGGCTGCTGGTTCTGCTTTTGTGGATTGTATCCATGCATATGTTTGCACACAAAGGGAGTGACACAATGGAGGTCCCTCTCACATCACACAAACACTAACATTTTGGTGAAAGTCCACCTCTAGTCTAGAAATGCCACATGGTCTCCTATGAGATGAGTTACAAATCATGCTGGCAGCTGGAAACAAATTTTTAGCCAGGACCAGGAGCTGAATATGTTAATTTTTTATGAGCGAAAAAATTTCCCATAATTTGCAGAGTGAAAAAGAAAGTTTTATACTCTTATTTATCACACTGACTTCAATAAAGCTGCGGTCTTATCCATAAGTGCCTAGAATGCCTTCCTGTAGCTGATTCGGGTTATTAAACAATAGGATTATTACCTGCAGTTCTAAAATGTAAGGTAAAATGAGGTAACAAAGGTGTAAGAGTATTTTCAAAAGTTTTTAGGAGACAGAATTTTGGAGGAGAGTGATTTTTAATAAAATAGCTAAAAAAACCATCAATATCAGAATCAGAACTTACATCCTAGAGATGTTGGGGAGATTGGAAAAAGCGTCACTTGGAATTGTTCTTAGGTGAGTCTCCATAAACCTCCTAGAGGAATAAGAGTTTGACAGTTAATATCCTTTGGGAAGCACAATTTAACGTTAAAAAGTCCTACACAACTTCAGCTCTGCTCCAATATTTTTATTCTTATCTTTCCTTTTCCCAGTGTTGCCTTCTTTGCCTCATTTCTACTCCTGTTTCATTATGGGGCTTGCTTTGTTTGGTGTGCTCCCTCAATCTGAATTACAACGTTCTGCATCATCTCTCCTAGGAACTCAGGGGTGATGATGGACATCCCAAAACTTCAGAGCATGACCAGCAAACATATTTACCCATGGAAGGCAATGAAAGAAGCAGCATTTTAAAAATCATTTGAGGCTCCACAAAGATATCCCATCCTTCATTCTCAGCAAGAAATTCAGGTATACCAGCCAAAACTGAATTGGAGCAATTGTGTACTACCTCCCCAGAATCATCCATTTTCTTTGTAATAAATGTGACATTCTTCCTCCCTAAACTGCTGATGTGGGAGTGGCATGTACCTTCCCCATCTGCAGGAGATTTCAGAAAACCAGGCAATATTTAAGGGAGATAGTTATCAACAGCCAAGTTCTTAACAGAATGAATCTCCAGCAGCCTGCCTACTCTAAAGAAACAAGGACAAAATGCTTTAGAAAATCAGTCTATGATATCTGTTGAATTTACAGTTACAACCTGTCATTGTTGGATTAGGTAATCTTTGGTTTTCCAGTATAGTTTGGAAATACACTTACATAATTTCTAGTCAATGAATAGTCTGAAGAACAATCAAGAACAAATTATAAACTTTTCCCATAGTGGCTGTTTACCAACAGTTCAAAAGAAAGGAAATAAACAAATCAGAATGATTCCCTGTTTCCTGTTTCATAATATGAAGCATCAGATTACTATAATTATATTTGATTTAAACAGACAAAAATATTATCATCTTAACATTTATCAGGCTTCTGGAACTTGCATACAAGAAATAAAATTATCTGTAGAAATTCTTAAAACTTTCATCTTGAATAAAAATATAAATCAAGAGAATGTACATTCCTATAATCCCAAGGGAAGTCTCTACTTCCCAAGTATCTCTCCTATTCCATACACTCGTTACAAGAATGAGTAAGGAGAATGGAAAGACTTCTACTTTTCCAACAGTTGATTGATGTTTCTCCTGACCTCACTACACCTGGCTCCAACCAAGCCCCTGATCAGGGGAATGTCAATTGTCAGTTGCTTATTCCCCTGCACTCATAGCACTGTGACACCCATACCATGCTCCCCCATCCTTCTCCATCCTCCACTTCATACTATTGCTTCTTTCTATTATCACAGTCCTAGACAAAAAAATTCTTGAAAACAGCTGCTTAGTCCAGCACAGCCTGCTGATCCTACTGTTCTGTTTCAACATCTGTCTGTATTTCCAGGCCTTTGAGGAAGCTGACAGTGATGACCATGGAAGTTCTGGTTCAGACAGGTTTTAAAGTAGAACAGTGACAATGACGACCTTGACAGGTTGGAGAAAGGGGCCAACTGGAACCTTACACAGTTCAGCAAGTAGAAAGTGCAAAGTCCTCCACCTTGGGAGGATCAACCCCAGGACTCGGCACATGCTGGGGGCCAACCTGGAAAGCAGCTTTGATGAAAAGAACCTGGGGTCCTGGTGGGCACCAAGTGCATTTAACAGAGTTAACTTGGGCACCAAGTTAAACATCAGCCAGCAACCTTAAATGCACTCAGGATACCATTAGACTTATTTGCAGCAAGGGCACGTTAAATGCTGACTCACACATAATTACTCCCATTCGCAACTATTACAGACACTAGTACTTAACCTATCCCTTACAAATCATTCGATTTTCTAGAAAAGGAAGAATTTAAACACCATCCTAAGTCTCTTCTTGACCTCCTGTTCTTATGTCAGACACTCATAGCACTCCAAAAATGAATGGAGTCAGGCCTGTCATTCATGACTACATTAAATGAGCTCACATTAACCTTTTATTAACATACTTGAAATTTATACTTCCTATCAGGAAAGCCTGGAAATTCCAGATAATATTTATTAATCAATTATATTAAATTATTTGTATTATGAAATTATAAAGAAGCATATTCTTCAAGGTTATATTTTGACTGAATGGCTGGTAAACATAATATATGAGCTGGAAGTGGGGGTATTGTATTTCTTCCTATCTATCTGCTACGGTTTAAAGATATACCAACATTCTGCAAATATCACCCAAAAAACATATGGGTTATGGGATGTGTTTATGAACAGACTTAAAATGAACAAAGAGAGACAATAAAGTAGAGGCAGGAGAAGAAATAGCCTGTTATATGACAAAAACTTAGTTGTGTGGGGAAGAAGTATCAGAGATTGTCAGCAAACCTAAAAGAATCCAAGTTCATGTAACACTCCTACTACATAAACAACCCAGCGAACAGTAGCATGTAGCACATATTGACAAATTGGTGTTTATTAGAGCTGTCATTCATCAACTACTTATTGTCTTAACAGATTGCTGACTGAGTTCAAAGTGTCAGTGATTATGCAGACCATAAAAGAAAGCCTACATGTTATTTCATTTTTTATGAGAAAATTATAACAAACAATGACCTTCCAGATTTTATATAGGAGAAATAACCATGACAGCTAAGCTAATGGCTAGGCAAACAGCTATTGACACATTAGTTTCTAGGGGTTTATATTCACATAAATCCAACACTACTAAACAAACAGAAAGATTTTTTACAAATTATTCCCAAATAAATGCATTGTCATCTTTCAGTGATGCAAAAATATTTATAAAAAGGCATTTTACACAATGAAATGCATCCTGAGCTTACCAGAAGATGATTACCACCTAGTGTCCAATGCTAGTATTACCAGTGTGGTAAGAATGAAAGACTCGCACAGCAAAGTAACTCTGAAAGTAAGAAATCACTTCTGAATATGCTAGAATACTTCATGGCTGCTTTCCAGCAGAATAACATAAAATATACATCAAAACTGGCCCAGCTCTAAGAAATTAAAGAAATACTAGATCCTTACAAAATGAAAGTGTGCAGGTCAGTGTTTGGTACAATTCTGTACTGAAAGTAAATTCTTAGTGCTAATGTATCCTCTTCCTAGAAACTGAGGTACATATGGACACTGTCAGACTGTCAGGGCTAATTTATAGCAAACAGAAAATACCAAACCAGAATGTTGGAGCTTATCCTTGCTCAGTTTGTGATCACCCACTGCTTCTGACTGGATTTGAGTTAAAAAAAACCCCAGACTTTACAGGAAGCAATGACTGTATTGAATGTTACTTTCCATTTACCAGCAAAACAGTAGGCTGCTAATGTCATGGCCTGCCTAGCGGATGAGGGAAAGGCTGTGGATATAGTCTATCTGGACTTCAGTAAAGCCTTTCACACTGTCTCTTACATCATTCTCCTGGAAGAGCTGGCAGCCCATGGCTTGGACAAGTACGTTCCTCACTGGGTTAAAACCTGACTGGATGGCCAGGCCCAGGGGGCCAAATCATCCAAGATCGTGTCCTGAACACTGACCAAAAGCAGTTACCCAGGGCACAGGTATAAATAATCTTACATAAATGGACCACATTAGGAGAGCCAAAGCTCTGCTGGAGTTGCAACTAGCAAGGCATGTATAGGGTAACAAGAGGGACTCCTGTAAGTGCGTGGTCAGCAAAAGGAAAACAAGGAAATTGTGGGCCTGCTGCTCAGAGGCACAAGGGACTTACTGACAAGAGGACATGGGAAAGGCCTCAATGCCTTCTTGATGTGATTTAACCCCAGCTGGCAACTAAGACTCACACAGCTGCTCAGTCACTCCCTCTGCAGTGGGACGGGGGAGAGAATCAGAAGAGTGAAAGTGAAAAAACTTGTTGGTTAAAATAAAGATGGTTTAATAGGTAAAGCAAAAGCTGCATATTAGCAAAGCAAACCCAGGAATTAATTCAGTGCTTCCCATTAGCATGAAGGTGTTCAGCCATACTCAGGAAAGTAGGGCTCCATCAACTGTGACTTGGGAAGACAAATGCCATCATTCTGAAAGCATCCCCTTTCCTCCTCCTTCTCCCAGCTTAATACGCTGAGCAGGACATCATATGGTATGGGACATCCCTCTGGACAATTGGGGTCAGCTGTGCTGGCTGTGTCCCCTCCCAGCTTCGCATGCACTCTCAGCCTGGTGGGGTGGTATGAGAAGCAGAAAAGGCCTTTGCTCTCTAAGCATTGCCCAGCAATCTCCCCCTGAGTTACCAACTCTTTCCAGCACAAATCCAAAACACAGCACCATACCAGGTACTGTGAAGAAAATTATCTCAGTCAAAACCAGCACACTTTTGCATCTTTTATTTTCACCTGCTCACAGGCCTCCTAAGTCCCTCCCTGGCAGCACAGCCTGAGGAAATGGAGCATTACCTGCCGTAGAAGACAGACCAGTGAAGTGTACTGGGCATACAGCAATCTATGGGACCTGATGGGCTGCACTTAAGGGCAATGAGGAACTGGTTTGATGCCATTTTGAGGTCACTCTATCATCCTTGAAGGACCATCATGTTCAAGGGAGAGTATGTCTGAGAAACACAAGCATCATCCATGTTTTCCAGTGAGGCAAAATGGAGGATGTGAGGAAACACACTCTAGTGGCTGCTACATAGTTGTTTTTTGTATGTAATTAATTGTGTACCTTTGACCATCCTTTTGCAGGTGCTATGTACACAATCAGTGGAAAACCAAATTTCTTTATTTTCATCTATACTTCTACCTTAATAGTTACTAACATTCAGATTGACTTTTTGATCTCTGTTGAGCAGCTGGCAGCAATTACAGGCACTTAGGGTTCTCTGAGTAGACACAATAGCAGCAAGCAATTACAGCCTGCAATTGCTCCCTTTCCCTGTAATAAGGGAACTTCTTCAGACTGCTCTTTTCTGAAATTTCATGGTCCCATTTGAACTCTCTTTGCAGCCATTTATAGACTCTTAGCTCAATATTTCAGAAATGCAGCTCTTCTCTATTCTATTTTACTGTAGGCCATCATAACCGTTTAAAGTTCAGGGTAAAAAATATAAGAGTATCAGTTTTAGGTCATGTAGTGGGTTGACCCTGGTCAGATACCAGGTACCCACTAAAGCCACTCTCTCATTCTCCTCTCTGCAATTGGGCAGAGGAGAGAGAAGAAAAATAACAGCCAAGCATTCATGAGTAGATACAAGAGCTGGGAGAGGTCACTTACTGATTACCTTCATGGCAAAACACACTCAGAGTGGAGATAGTACTTAAATTTATTACTAACAGGATCAGAGCTAAAGAGTCAGAAATAAAACAGTCTAAAAAACACCTTCCCCACCCACCCCTCCTTCCATGTTCTCCCTCCCTCCCCAGCAGTGCAGGGGCACAGGGAATGGAGGTTACGGTCAGTTGTTGTTTTCTGCCGCTGCTCGGGAGAGGAGTCCTTCCTCTGCTTCCATGAGGTCCCTCCCATGGGAGACAGTACTTGATGGACCTCTCCAGTGTGAGTCCACCCCTCAGGCAGCAGTTCTTCCCAATCTGCTGTCCTGTGGGTCACTCTTCCATGGGGTGCAGTCCTTCATGGATGAGCTGTACCAGTGTGGGTCCCCCACAGGGGCCACAAGTCCTACCTGGGAAAAACCTGCTCCAGGGTGGGCTTCCCTCTCCACAGGCTGCAGGTCTCTGGCAGGACCCTGCTCCATCTTGGGCCTCCCACAGGGTCACAGCCCCCTCTTCATGCATCCACCTCCTCCAGCACGGGCTCCTCCATGGGCTGCAGGTGGGTCTCTGCACCCTGATGGTCCTCCATGGGCTGCAGGGGCACAGCTGCCCCACCATGGGCTGCCCCACGGGCTGCAGGGGAACCTCAGCTCCAGCACCTGGAGCACCTCCTGCCCATCCTTCTGCACTGACATTGGTGTCTACCTTGTTGTTCCCATGTTCTCACTCTGCTCTTCCCTGGCTGGAATTTCTTCTGAACAATAATCTTCTGTTCTTAAATATGTTATCACAGAGGCACTACTATCACTCCTGATTGGCTTGGCTTGGCTTGGTCAGCAGCACAAAGTCCATCTTGGAGCCAGCTGGCATTGGCTCCATGGGATAGGGGAAGGTTCTAGCAGCTTCTAACAGAAGGCATCCCTGTAGACCCCCCACTACCAAAACCCAGCCACAGAAACCCACTACAGATCAAAATCGTAGTTCAAAAGTTGTGAAATAGGTATGTCTGTGATCACAATAAAAAGAAATATATGAGACTGTAATGTTTTACTATGGCAATTAAGTGAAGTTCCAGGCAACTGAATTGTATCCATTGTTTAAAAGGGTATAAAGGCAGACCCTGGGAATTACTGACCTGTCAGCCTCACCTCTGTGTCTGGGGAGATCCTCCCAGCAGCTTTGTTAAGGTGGACAGGAAGGTGATTTGAGACAGCCAGCATGGCCTCACCAAGGTCTTGCCTGACCAACCCAGTGGTGGAGTGACTACGTCAGTGCACAAGGGAAGGGTTACAGATGTCATTTGTCTGGGCTTCTGTAAAGCCTTGGACACGGTCCCTCACAACATCCCTCTGTCTAGATTGGACAGAGATCGATTCCATGGGTGGATAAGGACTTGTTTGGATGGTTGCATCCAGAAAGTAGTGGTCAATGGCTCAGAGTCCTGATGGCCATCAGTGACAAGTGGTGTCCCTCAGGGGTCCATATTGTGTCTTGATATCTTCATAAATGACATGAACAGCTGGATGAAGTGCACCTTCAGCAAGTTTGCAGATGACACCAAGCTTGACACACCTGAAGGACAGGATGCCATACAGAGAGACCTGGACAAGCTCAAAAAGTGGGCCCATGGGAATTTCATGAGGTTTGACAAGGCCAAGTGCAAGGTGCTGCACCTGGGTCAGGGCAACTCCTAGTATCAATCCAGGCTGGGGGAAGAACAGATCAGGAGCAGCCCTGCTGAGAAGTGCTAATGGACAAAAAGCCGGACCACGAAGGAGGGCCACAAAGACGATCAGAGGGCTGGAGCACCTCTCTGTGGGAAAAGGTTGAGAAAGCTGGGTTTGTTCAGCCTGCAGAAGAGAAGGTTGCAGGCAGACCTTATTGCAGCCTTTCAGTACTTAAGAGGATTTATAAAAAAGATGGGGACAAACTTTTTAGCAGGGCCTGTTGCAATAGGGCAAGGAGATATGATTTTAAACTAAAACATGATAGATTCACACTTGATATAAGGAAGACATTTTTTAAATGAGCATGGTGAAACATGGGCACAAGTTGCCCACAGAGGTAGTAAGTGCCCCGTTCCTGGAAACATTCAAGGCCAGACTGCATGCTATGCTGACCAACCTGATCTAGTTAAAGATGTCCCTGCTTACTGCAGAGGTGGTTTGACTAGATGATCTTTAACGAGTCCTTCCAACCCAAACTATTCTATGATTCTATGCTAAGTTATAGTATTAGGTTTCATTTCAATTACCCTTACTGGCTCTTCAACCTCTATATTTAAGTATCTCCTTATTTGTGAGAAAAAAAATAGGTCAAACTTTTTGTGTTATGTGACTCAATCTGTCTTCATAAAGACTGCCATTGAAAATGCCAGTTGCTTTACATCCAGGCAGATCACATTCACAGACTTGAGATCAAAAGAGAAACTTTAGCATTTGTCAGCAGCTCACTGTCTATGTTGAAGTATAAATTGCAACCAATCTACTATAGGTGCTACCATTGCTTCTACCTGAGTCCATAGCATCATATTTTGCAAAATCCTGAGTATTACTGTTTCACATTGACTTGGGTAAGGTATCAGGGCACTGGCTGGATTGAACAATTTTGAACAGAATAGAAGCTGTTCACATAAAATGGCCTTTTTTGCAGATGCATTACTTCTCACTGAAGTGAGTAAAGCAAGCTTCATTTTCTACTCTCTAAATTCTGGCTAACGAGTTAGGAGACACCTAAGGGTGGTTAGCAAGCTGCTAACTATTAGCAGCTTCACAACATAAATTGTTAGATTTTTTGAGACTCTTTAATGTGTATCCTGTGAACATAAGGATATGTAAGGGCTGAGTCCAGCAGAACACAAAAGCACGTTTTGAAGTTGAGTTTTTGAAAAACTGAGACTGTACCTCATTTTTCTCATTCCTGTTTTAGCAGATCAGCATCTGAACTGCATGTGGGAAGGTTCAATCACAGTTTGTGATGAAGGCAAATAATTTAGACTTTTTTAAAACACTTCCTGAGATGGACCAGTTTTCAAAATATAATCAGAGTTAGATTAGATTAGACTGTTTTGAGGTTCTGTAAACCCAACTTATGGAAAATATCCATTGATTTTGCAAATATATAAACAGTCAGTATGAGTCAGATTAATGTAAGGTTGCCCTCTTAACTGATACTAACAGAAAACATAGTATTATTAGTTTTTTGCAATATACTCTGTAAACTATTGCTTAATAGTTACAGAGGTTTTTTTGTAAAATTTAAGCTTTTTCTTTCATTTTACAAGTATATCAATATGCTGTTTCTCAATTCAAGAGAAGGCTGTCGTGTGCTTCTGAAGTGTAACAGGTTGGAAATTCAATGTCTAAAGAAAACAATGTAATGAAAACTGACTGCTGTGGCAATTCAAGATTCAGCGGAGTGTAACACTTACAGAATCAGTCTGTTAAACTAATGTTGAAATCATCTCAAAAATAGAGTTTTTTAACTCTTGTGTAAAACGCTTTTTTGCTATTAAGTTAATTTAAACTCATCAACTCATAAACTCATCATTTAAACTCCATCCTCACAGACAAGGAAAAAACGAAAATTAGTTTCTACTGCCGTATCACCAGTGTCTCTTGTAAAAATGTAGATTAACCTTAATTGAGATTAACCTCTACATAGCAACTACAAAAGAACTACTTGCAGTATTTCTGCCTTTCTGTTTAGCAAGCTATGTGTGTATTTAAAGCATGCTAAAGAAATGCTCATTCTGCTAGGAATGGGAATGGCTTTTTGTTTGTGCTTCTACAGTTCCCAGCATTTGATGGGTTTTTGCCTCATGACACAGGAAATTTAAATGTTCCAAATGCTACTGATACAATGCTACTGATACAATGACTGATAAGGAATAAAAAAAATACTCTATTCAACGTTTAAAAAATATTATTTTGATTTTCAGTAGTTTCTCTGGTCCCCTACTACCCCTCATTGCTATTCTTCATCTGCTCACTTCTTTGAGCTGGAGCGCGTGTACAGCAAAGCAGTGCAGTTTCTAAGTAACTTCAAGAACACTTAGAACAGTTTTTTTCAACTTACCATTGTGATTATGAACAAATTCTTTCACTTCAACATTTCACTTTAACTGAGAGGATAATATATATTAATTTTTTGGACCTAGTGTATTGGACCTACTGTATGTCAACATGCAGGATTTTTGTATGTCAACAGCAGGATTACAGAAGTAATATTATGCCTTTCCAAGTGAAATGTGTAGGCAAATATAAAAACATGCATTAGATTTGGCAAGAATGCATAGGTTTTTGTAAAATGCAGTATTTAGGAAACATTTTATGTTGAAGCATATACATAGAATTATTTAAATGATTAACTGAAAGACAATTGATAAAATGATTTCATGAATTTGGTCAGTATAATGGTGTTTGGTAAAAAAAAAAGTTAACAATTTTAAGAAAGCTCAAACTTGATTTTGTCTTTAGAAACAGTTAAATACTTCTACAAATGAAAACAACTCAATATTGTTTGGAAAATGGACTAATTGCAATTAAAACATTATTTCATAAAATGTAGCCATTTTATATTACTTCCAGAATATAGAGAATATATGGTCCTTTTTATCCAGGCAAATTTCCAGCCACTCTTCCCCCGGCCTGTAGCGCTGCATGGGCTTGTCATCACCTGTGTTAAGATCCCTCTGCAGAGCCTACATACCCTTTAGCAGATCAACAATCCCATCCAAACACAGAGGAGGTTAGAGCAACAATTGCTGCTCTGCTCCAGCACTTTGCTGTTGAAAGAGAAAAGCGCTGCCAGCCAAGGAGTTGGGACAGAGATCTCCTCAGTACCATTGCATGTAGTGCCCCTGCCACAGCATGAAGGAGTACTGGAGTCAAAGACAGGCAAAGGTAGAAGCAAAGAAGGATCTGGCAGGGGTAAAATAGCAACAGACCAAGTCAAGGAGTCAGCTGTGCAGAGACAGGTATAAAATATACTATAGATGCAACAAAATTATTGATATATAATTTCATATTTTTAGCACTGTAGAACTGCTTTCCTGCCATAGTATGGTATGAGTATATTATATAGGAATTGTATAACCCTTAACTTCAGGCAACAAGGTCAGAATTACCTATAATACACAAAACTTTTTCTTTCTACTTATTTTGTTTATTCCCCAGGAAAGGAAATAAACCCCCCCCACACAAAATAAAGAACGTGTATTGAAAAAAGGACATCTCCAAGATCAATATCGGTGCATTCAGGCATTCTGGAATTTTTTATAAGCATGGCTTGTTAAAAAAAGGCTTAGCGAATTCTCTTAAAGTAGGGTAAAGAAATGAGAACAGTCCCGACTATTCATCAGAATGAAATTTTAATTGGAGTTTCAAGATCCCGCGGACTGAAAAGAGCTCATCATCTCCAAAAGCTGGCAAAGTGTTCTCAGCCTCACCGGCCTCTTAGTTCTACAACCCTACAAAACTGAATAGTCACATAAGAAAGTTTTAAAATTGGCAATCTTGAGGTTCACACATTACTACCACCAAGCAGAATTACTTTGCCTAATATAACAAAGTTGCTGGAAATGAGAAAAACTGTAGAGTTTCAATACACAATGTGCAGATATGTACAGCTACATACTTCACCTCAAAGAAGTGTTCATTTGTTCTAAGGTTATCAGAAACTTATTTTGGAATCTTTTGTCTTTAATACAGAATTGTTGCCACTTATAAGGCAGAAGGTTGCAAAGCATGACGGAATCAGGGGCACATACTTTACAACCTCTTAGGAAAACTCTGTATGTTATTTTATCTGCCACGTGCAAGTAATCCAGTCTGAAGCACCTGAAAGCACTCTAAACAACAGACACATATAAGTAACTCTTATGACTCCCATTTAACATATGCAGGGAAAGAAAGATTAGGTCATTTGCTGGAGCAAGGGACTACAGAATCAGATATAGTCCATTGGACTTCAGCAATTCAACTAATAATACTGAAGGCAAATATACACATTTTATCCAGAGAGAAAACTGCAAAATGAAGTAAAAAAATGTTGTGGGATATTTTTGTTTGCTTCTTTGGTTTGGTTTGGTTTTGTTGCTGTTTGTTTGTTTGGGTTTTGGTTGATTGGTTGTTCATTCGGGGGTTTTTTATGTGTGCAAGAAGCTCGGTTTTCCTTATTTCCTCAAATAATTTTCCCATTTATTTTCAAATAAAAGACTATACAGCGCATGTTCTACCTTTTCTACCATACACTATAAAATCACAATTGTCAATACCTGGAATATTTTCTTGTCTATGGGAGGGAGTATGTGTCTTGAGAAGTTTGCAGTGGTCACTCTAGTTGGTACAGATGATTAAATGCCACCCAAAATAAACAGAAAAATATTTCTCAGTTGTTTTTCTTAATTATTTCCCCATGGAAATAAGATCTTCATTGATTGTTTTTATCTTTTAAAAGCAGTGGTTTATGATCTTAGAGCCCTCAATACTATAGGTGTTCAAAACACTAGAACTCCAGTGGCCGAGGTGCTTATTGTGAAGCTGTGTGTAGAGAGGTACTTCTCAGCCATCACACCAGCATTTTTTCAAGGAAAGTATCCAATTTCATTATATCATCTCATTGTTTCTACTAACTATTTTAAATGCCCGTACAAAGGCATATTTCTCCTATAAACTGAAACTGCTATATTTTCCAACTTGTCAAAACATACTACTTGGTACATATGGTAACATTACTGCAATTTCAACTTCAATAAACTGCGTATATAAAAGTATAATAACCAAATGAAAACCTGTATAGTTTAAAACCTTATTAACTGAAATACTGCAGTCTAATAATCCAAAAAATTAAAGTCATGTAAAAATAATGGAAATTACATAAATAATTTTTTCTTTCTTTTCAAGTTAGTGACCAATTTGCTAAGCCTTTACTTTCAGGTGTTAAAGAATCTTGAGAAGTTCAAATTACTTAATGGTCCGTATTTTCAAATAAAGTACTGAGAATCATTATCAAAACATCAACCAATCAACCTGTTATTGTTTTATCTTGCAACTAAATCAACTGAGTTTGAGCTTGTTTACTTTATGAGAAACCTTCCCTTGGAGACTAGAAACAGTTTGTACTTCATGAGGCAAAGTAAAAGCCAGGAATGATTCATCTTAGTTTTAGGTGACTGGTGCCATTTAAGTTTCCCTGCAGTATTTATCTGACAGATAAGACACAAGATGCTCATCTGGACTGGCAGCACGAACCCAGACAAAATTTTTTACTATGCCTGTAATAGTACCACTTAGGCTTAGGTACCTAAATTACTTTATGACTTTGGCAAGCTCCAAAGTTGCTACTTTATCCCACACTCTGCACTTTTGTTTATCTGAAGTACTTCGTCTCCCAGATGGTGTATTGGGATTCTCAATTCCCATGGATTCTTTTTTTTTCTGGCTCTGACAACAAGCTGAAAATGCATAGAAGATTTTATGGAACTCTTTGTGAGGTGGTATATCCAATTCATATTATTTTTTTAATTACGAAATTGTGCTTGATCTACCTCTCCTTCACCTCACCCTCTACGAAGTTGCCACACAGAATCCAGCCTTCCACTCAGTTTGCCCATAAGAGGCCCAATTACTAATTTTCCCATATTTTACACAGACAGTGGACAATCATCTCTTCACAGCTCTATAAGGGTTCAGTGTCCTACCTCTTCCTGCCACACACAGAGCCCGCACACTGCCGCTCCCGCTATGCTGTACTGCCCAAGTAAATTGCAGCACTCCCGCGCTCACAACTTCATCTCACAGGGCATTAGCTCAGACCTTCTCCTGCCTGCAAAGTACGAATGCTCAAAACTAGGTAGTGCCTCCCCTAAAACATCCCAAGGTACTCACAGGGTCTGGGTGTCCTCCGGAAGGCTGGGAATAAAGTGGATGTCCCTGCAAGTGATTTTGTAGTCCTCCCAATCGGAGCACTCGCAGAAGGCTGAAGGGCACCTCTCTGTGCCCTGGCTGCACAGCACCAGCACCAGCAGCAACTGGAAGGCTATCGGGAGGCACAGCATCTTCCGCCGCCCGCTCCCGCTCTGCCCCTCGCTTCTCCGAGGGGACGCGGAGACTCCAGAGCTGCAGGGGCAGACGACGCTGCCCCGCCGGGAAAAGCTGCTCAGGAAAGGCGGCACCTTTGCAGGACAACGCCGCCTCCTCCCTAAGCGGGTCAGCAGAGGTCTCAGCGAACCCTTCGCGCCCTCGCCATCGGGCAGGCTCCCTTTCCTCGCCCCGGCCCCGAGCCCACTCCGCCGCCCATCCGCCCCTGCCACTGCTGCCCCACAGCGGCCCGACCCCCCCGCTCCTCTGCACCCCCCGCGGGGTCCGTCCCCCGGCAGCGCCCCTGCACCGGCTCTCCCGGGGCCGCGCCGCCCGGACCCGCCGCTCCCAGCGCTCCGCCCGCCGCCACGGTCACCTGCTGCGGGCAGCCGGGACTGCGGGGGGAAAGAGGGCGCCCTGCCCTGCCCTGCCCTGCCCTGCCCTGCCCAGCACAGCCCTGCCTGGGCGACGCAGGCCCCGGCTCCGCTGCGGCAGAGGGACAAGCCCGCAGAGCCGTTCTCAGAAGTAGCGGAGAGACGCCTGACACCGAACATCTCTCCCGGCATCTTTGCAGAAGGGAGGAGGGAGGGAGCTGAGTAAGAGCCATGCTAAGTCACCTGTGAAAGCAGGTGTTACAACAGAAGTTAGTTACAACAGAGCAAAACACCGAGCAAAAATTCACTGTCTGCAAGATAGACATGCACTAAATGTAAAGCAGTGAAAAAAGCACTGAAAATTCAGAACAGGGATTCTGAAATTCACACGACAGATAAAAATGAAAAGGAGAGACTAGCATTTTCCACATTATCAGAAAAGATAAAATCCATTCACCAAAGGAAAAAATGGGAAAAAAATCTAACCCTGAGAGAAGTAAAGTGGAATTATTGTAACTTGAAGTAGGTGCACAACAAGAAAAATGTCAGCATAAATGTTTGTGGCCTTGGGATGAGGAAACTTGAAAATGTAACCTATGCATAGTAAAAAATTAGACCACAATCTTCTTGGATAAATACTTCTCCTACAGCTAGATTAGA
>JAWWES010000168.1:42873664-42886736 GCA_035583135.1 Lophotriccus pileatus | reverse complement strand
GAAAATGTAACCTATGCATAGTAAAAAATTAGACCACAATCTTCTTGGATAAATACTTCTCCTACAGCTAGATTAGAGTTACCCAAACATTTTGAGTACAACACATCAGATATTATTTTGATATAAGTCTTTAATTTTAGTTCATCAGTGTGTTTCCTAGATGTAATTAATCCCCTCAACACATTTTTTTAAGGTGAGAAAATGATACTATGCCCACAAAGAAATACAACATAAACCCTAATCATACGGGCATATGTTAGCACTTAGATCTTGTGTAAGTGAGGGATGTCATCAGCTATATTTATCCTGTGTCAGATTGGGTATCCCACGAAGGGACAAGCTGAAGCACCCACAGCAGAGTGCAGACAACTTCATGCTGCATAGCATGGAATTCCCTTGGGAATGATGGCTGTCCCATGCCCTGCTCAGTCATGTTCTTCTGTCACATTGCTCATATCTGTAACTCACCTGCAGCCCTAAGAGCCACCACCCACCACCATTTTTTGGTGTCCATACCAACCTGACTAAATAACAATGAAGCCATAGGCAGATCACTGAATTTCAAGGCAAATGAACAAGAGAGCTACACACTCCACTGAGTCATAAATGAGAGAAAAGATGTGACTCTGTCTTGCCAAGTCAGACATGGAGCTCTGTAACTGCTCGCTACTTTGTTCAGTGCTAAGGGAGACTCTGGTACAGTGTAAGACAGACCAAGTTGCTGGAAGCTAAAATGTGCTCAGTATTGCCATGTTTCAGCAGTGGGATCATATTCTTTCCCAGCCAAGGCCTAATGGCAAATTTCATGAAAAAGAAAGCCACAAAGGTTCTGAGTGTGGAAGCATACCTACTTCTGGGCTGCTATTCCATCCTGTCCTGTCCCATCCCATCCTGTCCTCTGCAGAAGCCAGACATACCATATCCTGCTTGGCATAGTAATTCAGAGTCAGCAAGTGCAACATTACCACAGTTCTTATGAGCCACAAAACAACCCACTCATTACTCATTAGTCTACTCCCTCATTGTTGTCCAACACACCCAGGGTAACATCACCTGGTTTATGAGGTATGGCCTGTCTTCTTGTTTTGGGGACCATAGTCAAGATACACATTCTTACTGATCTCTGAGGGCAAGTCATAAGAATGGGGTTGTGGTGCAAACTCAGGGTTCCTTACTGTGTGATCCATTCAATCCCACTGATCCTTCCCAGATCTGGAAACAACACCTCAGTGTCCACTCATGCTGTGGGGAGGCCTTTGCCAGGATCTCCAGAATTTGCCTTCTTTTTTCTTCTCATGCTTTTGTGGTTTGCACAATTTATACCGCTGTAGTCACAAGGCCATACTTTTTAAAAACTCAAAGCAGCAGCATTGAAATTCTCTTCCAGTTTAATCTCTCTCTTCTCACAATCAATCTTGATGACCTAGTATGACTAGGAGCACAATGGAAGAGTCCTTACTTCTCATGACATGACCTAGTTTGCAGGAAGAGAGTAGGGATGTGTATCCCCTCTCTAATGACAGTACTGCTAGGATGATTTGTTGTGATATATTGTGTGTACTCTATTGAAACCCCTCTCTCCCCCACTTTTATTTCAGTGTAACTTTTTAATGTATCACTGTATATGGACAAAAGAAAAATACTTTTATTGGTGGGTAGATAAGTAATCCCAAGAGTGGAGTAATTTCAGTAGGTTTTCACAAACCAAATCATAATAATTAATAAAAATTCATAATAATTCATCCTTGTTCTACTTACTTTTACTAACAGGGTATCCTGCCTTAGCTACTCAATCATAATTGTGTTTCAGACTCTTAAACTAGAGGAGGGGTTATTAGTTTTATCATTCTTTCACTGGGAGAAAGTATTTTGAATTATCTTTTATTTATTAGGGAAAAGAGCATGCCCATAGATGTTAGCATTAGCAGCTTTGGCATGGCAACTGCTAGCAGTAGTGATAGTACAGAAAGTGTTAATGGAAGCACAACTCAGGGAACAAAAATGGAAACTAAAAAGGATTGTGTACCAAAGAAGTGGCAAGGCTGATGGAAGGTGTTCTGAGCAGATTCTAAAATAAATAAGGACTGTTTAATATATGGTTTCTGGGTTTGGATCAAGATCCAACAGCCTGAAGGAAACAGGACAGAACTTCAGCCTGGGAACAGCTGCAGGTCTGGATGCACCTCCTGCTGGTCTCCAAGACTTGGCTTGCACATTCTGAGCCAGGAACATGAACAGAGTTTGAGGAGAAAAAAAGCACTGTTGCTAACCATGTGGTGTTTCCATGGGCACTGGCTTTGCTCTGAAAAGCTATAAGCAAGATGATTTACACTGTAGTTTCTAGCATGTTTAAGCAATTTGCTGGCTAGAAGCCTGCAGTCACACTTCTTGTTTCCCTCTATCAGGGCTCTGCCCTGGCCAACCTGCCCATCCCAGCAGTATGCACCCTCTGTGACAGCTCTGGGGCTTTGTGTCAGCTCAGGCCCAGGCACCCAAACCTGAACTGAGCTATTTAAAAGCTGAATCCATACCCAGCCTCTTTTCTGCAGCCCTCTCTTGCTGCCTGGTTTCCCTGTATATACTGTGGATCCATGTGGAAGGTAGCATTGTCTCTGGTCTTCTCTTCAGTCCTGTCTTATTGATAGACCTTAGACCTACACTGGAGTCTTGTCTCCAGGTGTCTCTTGCTCTTCCTGTCTGGGCCCTGGACCTGTTTTCATTCCTTGCCTTGCTGTGACTGTCAATATCACTGACCCAGTCCTGCTAAGATGCTGCAGGACTGTGTCCTGTTGGCAAGGTCACTCTCTGTGCTGTGGCCACGCTTGGCTCCCAGCCTGCAGTCCCCTCCTAGAGCAGCCTGTCAGGGCTGAGGACACCAATGGATCTGACTGTCCCTTCCTGGCCTCCTCTAGGACCTTCCCTCACCTTGCCCAAAGCTCAGGACCACATCAGCCTCCAGGGCCATCAGTCCCTGCGCCAGTGCCACCACACTGGGGCTGGTCTCCAGCTGTCCTGCTTGGCCATGGGCCCTGACACCCAGGCTGACACCCTGGCCCAGCCTTGGCCTGTCTCAAGCCCCAAGTAGGTGAGCAGTGCCTGGGGTTGTGGCTGCCCCAGAAACCATCAACTGCCTGGCCCATGGCTGAGTTGGTGGGATGGGATGGGATGGAATGGAATGGGCTGCCAGGACCTGCCTGCTACTCCAGGGGGATCCCCTGTGGTTCCTGGTGCCTGGTCCTGAAGGAGCCACTAGCCTTGCAGTGCCACACACTGGTTTCTCCTAGACAGCTTCTGGCCCTTCTGTTCACCTTTTTCAAGAACAGGCCTGCAGATGGGGGAACTAAGAGTGTATTTATGAATCTACAAATAGCCTCAGGCTAGGGAGGTCTGTGAACTCTAGGTCAGAATTTAAATTCAGAAGAGAAAAACACAGGTAGCTACATGCAATAAGACACACCCTGCATAGCAGAAAAATGAGAATATTGTGCAGTTGTTCCACTTTGCATTTATAGAGTTGTCTGGAATACTTTATCTGTCAAGAAAGAAGTAGACAAACACAATTATTTACAGGATAGTAAGGAAAACGCGAGGTTTAGAAACGTGACCTGTATTGAAACAATGATGGAACACAGTTGCTTATCTTAGTTAAGACCACAAGTGGTTTAAGATGTAAAAAAGAGCAACAATCAATAGTTCTGACCACATCAGTATTGAAAAGTGATGGCATCTAGCAGCTTAGAGCGACTGCCAACTTTTCACCCCTGGAGATAATTAATGAATGTTCCTTTTTCACATACTAAAACTAGTTAATGTATTAAAAGTACCACCAATATGTATATATCCATAATTATAAATAAAAACCTAAGAACAGACATTCAAAATCCTGTATGCTCCGAGGCTAGAGAAATTAAACAGTTTTAATCCATTAAACTGTCTTATGCTCTGATTCTAATAAACAAATAGGAAAGAAAAATCACTCTTACATCTGCAGTACATTGCAGATTTAGTTTTCCTGGTGCTTTTTCAAAGACCCCTGCAGGTTCCTAGTAATTTAAACATGGCAAAAATTGACAAGCATCTTTTTCCACTGTTACAGACACTCCCTCTAGTGACAGCCATGGTTGCTTATTTAATACCTATCATCTCAAGCACTGCAAGGCTCAGAATTACATTGTTTATGTGGTGCTTTCTGAAAAGGTAACATTATTATCATCTGCCAGATTGGATAAGGTATCTCAGTTATCTTTGCACTGTTTATATGGTTTATACACAAATCAGATAAAACACAACAGGTTCTAAGAAAGAAGCAATTAGCTCTAATTCGTGTTCCACATAGATTACCAGATATCAACAGCTACATCTTGTAACTTCTGCATGAAAAAATGTTCAAAGTGGGAAAATAAATCAGGAAGAGTAGAATAAAAGACTTAGTTTTTTTTTTCTGATTAATCAGCATGTTTTGCCATTCTAGACACTTGCAAGATATGCCTGTGCCTACCTTTTTCTATTTCAGTATCTCAAATAATTTCTGGCCTGTCAGAAAAAAATACATTAGACACACTGCTTTGACACAGCATCATTTATCAGACCAAGTGTTTGAATAGCTATAGGAAAGAATATTATTCTAGGTTCTTGAAGATTCATGTCTATATAAAAAAATTGTCTTCAATGTCAAAACCAGGTAGTTATGGAATTTTATGGTTATGGGATATTGAGGAACTCTTGTGCTTTTCCTTTATTTCATGAAAAAGCCATGAAAAACTGTAAAAATTGGAATACTCAGTTGGCTGAAGGCTAAATAGGAGGTACTGCTGTGTAAAGCCTTATAAAGCCTGAGGTTGTCAACTGTAAGACTGCCCAGAGAGAAGAGCAAGACAAAACTATCTTAAGCCATTAGTTAAGGTAAGAACTATGATAGCTGTTTTCAGGAAGGTATATTTGCCTACAGAATCACAAAGTCACAGAGTCACAGAATCACTGAGTTTGGAAGAGCCCCTGGAAGTCTGCTGGCCCAAGCCCCTGCTCCAGCAGGGTCACCTAGAGCTGGGTGCCCAGAACTGTGTCCAGACAACTTTTGACTATTTCCAAGGATGTAGATTTCACAACCTCGTTGTGCAACCTGTGCCAGTGTTTGGACACCCTCACAATTGAAAAGTGTTTCCTGATGTTCAGGTGGAAATTCCGTTTCAGTCTGTGCTCACTGCCTCTTGCTTTGTCACTGCAGATCATTTTATTTATACCCTCCCTCCAGGTATGTATACACATTGATGAGATCCTCCAAGCCTTCTCTTCTCCAGGCTAGATGTCCTCAGCTGTCTCAGCATTTTCTCATGGGAGAGGAAGCTCCTAATTATCTTAGAGGTCCTCAACATATTAGTAGCTACCTCAGGATCCGTGGGTGCAAACGCACCAGAGCCTATGTGCTTGTATCTCTTTTTTTTTTTTTTTCTTCAGGCTTACATCTCCTGTGCCTCTTCATCTAAAGTCTGGTTTCTAGTCATCTTTGGCTTCATTCTGCTCTGCCTGCATCCATAGGCATCCATGCTCAGAAATTACTTCCAGCAAAAGTTTATTTGCCCTCATAATTCAGACTTCAGACTGATCTTACACTTTTTTTAACTTGGGTCATGGCATATACCTGCTTTGATATAGAGAACAGCATGCTTAATAGAAGAGTTTGACTGTTTATTACAACAATCATAAATCAAAACTGGATTTTAAGCTCACTCTCTTAGGTGATAATTCATCTATCACAGAGTGCTTCTCCCTTTGTGCATCTATGATACCTCTTATAAAAGAACTCATTTTCTGAGCCCAGTAAATGATGAATCTGTAAGCCTTGTGAAAGAAATAGCTAAATAAGCTCCTGAAAGCTACATGAATAATGACTTGTCATGGATAACAAGTGGCATAGCATGAAAAGATACCACTTGTAACAAATACAAGAATTAAAAAATTTAAATTTAAGTCTAGGACAATGAAATTGTTTTAGAAAAAGTTATAGTACTTCTGGATTTTCCACCCTTAAGGGCTGTGTTCTCAGACTCACTACACATTTATTTAAATATATGATCATATATTTATGAGCATATATAATGGCTCATAATGATTTTTTTTAAAAAATAAAAGGTCTTAGTCAAGATCTAGACTTGTATTAGTCAAGGGGCACAACAGCATTAATCAAGCAGTACTAACCTTAAGTAGTAAAACCATGCTGGTCTCTCTAAATGCAAGCACTGTCAAGTTACTGTCTCCACACAGAACTTCAGATAACAGAATGCTGGCATTTACATGTTTTTGAACTCATGTAATGAGAATCTTCTGTTCTTGTAAAATTAAACAACCTCTTTATAAGCCTGTCTAGTATAGTAGTTTGTTATGCACAGTTAAATAATTTCTCAGGCATACTCATTCCAAACTGAGGAGATGTTCTTTAGCAATTTTATGCACTTATATTTAATATCCTTATGACAGAAGTAAACAAACAAAAAATAGTCGTGGTACTGTTCAGCTTCAAAAAAGAGAATTAGAGAAACATGAAGATACTTGTTAAAATGCAAAAAGGGGCAGACAAGGAAGCTACCTTGCATGTCCCATGGTGAATCTCTAGGGTCGCCAAACCTCAAGTGAATATCTACTAAATAATGCTTCAGGAAGGGCATAAGAAAGCCAGTGTTGTTAACACAGGGTTAAGGTCAGTTAGGAAAATCAAGAAATCATACTTCAAAAAGTTAATGTCATGTTTTAGAGGAGAACAAAAAGTTTTCTTTCAAATGCTAGCAGGCTAAATGTAAAATACAGTAAAACAAGCTCAAAAGCAGTAGAGGAACAACTTGCAAAAAACAGAAACTAACTATCCCATGTCAAATGCAACAAAACAAGGAATGCTACCAGAGTCTATAAGACTAGTAGATAAATCAGCATATACAAGGAGCATGTAGAGGAGATAAAGCCATAACCCCAGACTGAATGATGTTCTGTTTCTATGCTCTATTGTAGAAGAGCTTGGAGAGGTTCTCAGGTTTATATTCTTCATGGACAGATAAATTTAACTTGAGAAAAATAACACTCAAAGTCTTACTTACTTGTTGATTGTTATAGCAGAACTGGTGACTGTTGTGTACTTCTCAGTTAACACCCTTTTGTACCAGAGGAGTAATTAATATTATGCTAATATTTAACAGAGATTCCAGGGCAAAAAATAAGGAATTTCAGGTTATACAGATTACAGAATCCAAAATAAAAGACCGTGGTTTCAGCTCTGATAACTGTAGCAGGTACATTAGTAGAAACTACTATAAAGAATAAAATTAATGAATGAATTCTCTTTGGAGGAAGAATCAAAACCGCTTTTTGAAAGAATTCCTCATATGTTTTTGAAGTCTTCTGAAGCTGTCAACAGAATTTTAGATATAGTTTACTTGGATTTTCAAATCAGCCTTTAGCACAGTCTTATTATGCAAAACCAGAGAGTAGAAAGAAAGCAATTTTTCACACATCCAGAAGGAAACTTCCAAAAATCATTGCCAGGAGGTTGGGGGGGCACACAGGATTATACAAATTTAGGGGCTAAATGCCTGTAAACATATATCAAAGGAAACAGTCCTCTTACAGATGTTCTCTGACATCACAAATGTGGGTGCCAGAGTAAACTACTGAGAGGGTTAGATCATAGAAGGTAGCGAGGTTCATGTGCTCTCTCTAAATATCATCTCCTGCTCTCACTAATAAACACAGTATGCTGGGCCAAATGGACCATCAGGGTGGTTTTTTATGTTCCTATTTGGACATGGTGACACATTTGTGCACACAAATCTTAGGGTTCTCCCTACTCTAAAACAAGTTGTAGCAAAAAAACCCCTAATGCACCCATCTAGTTTGGAAATCAAAATGCACAGGGATCAGATTTTACTGAGCTGACAGTTCATTGCACTGGTAAATTAGCAACCTTCTCTGTTGGGAGTGGTGGGATTTTGATGACTTGGATTTTTTTCAGCAAAACATACACAATACAGGAATCTTGGCATACATGCCTGCTTACATGTTTTCTGTAACAGTCTTTAGTATCTTACTTTTTATACCAAGCAAGTCTCAGCTTGATAAGGATGAGAAAGCTGCGTATTAATCATCTGCATAAGCCTTATTTCATATGCATATGTGAAAGAGTTACAATATTTGTATAATGCTGCAGCTGACAATATAGCTGTGTGCAGACAGCTGTCTGAAGCACTGGAAGCATCTGCTTCCTTCTGTTACAGCATTAAAACAACACAGACATGGATAGCACGTGCTGTTTGCTGCCTAGCTACTCTCTCGGTTGGTGTATACATGGTAAGCATGGTCTTTAGAACCAGTGGATGTGCCCAGTATGCCCGTCTCAGGTGTTGGTATCAGTTTCCACTGGAACATTGTGTTAGTAGCAAGCCAGATGTGCTCACACTCAGCACAGATGCAAATACACTTCACATATATGTACCAGTCACATCCAGGACCCATTCCTTACCACCTCATCCACTCTGTGATAACCTTAGAGAGGCTACCAGGGCAGGAAAAGAAATTTGCTCATGGATGAATTCTATTGAGTCTGTGGAGCACCAAGCCCACTGCCAGGGGGAAAACTGAGAGAAAATCTCTCAGAGAGCTCAGGAAAATTCAGAGCCTGTCTCCCAGAGACCACCATAAGCAGGAGACCCAGGCATAAGACTGAATGGAAGACCTGACTCTCACCCTGCAGTTAGACCTGTCAACACAAACTGACCATGCTGAGGAAAGGCCAGGACAATGGCCAGGCATTGGAACCCAGAGAAGACTTAATTCTTTGCTAATTATTCATTAATGCTTCAGTTCACAGTGAAGTATATAATTAAATTCCTGTTCTGTGTCTCACCTCCCTTCAGCTGAGGATAATGCCTCTTAAACATGACCAGAAAGACACAAAGGCCAGCAGCCTGGGCTGCTGATGGATGCTGCCAGTGTGGAGAGCCTGGCTTACTCCTGAAGTGTGTTGTAATCATATGTCATTCAAGCCTGCCTGATTAATTGTGAGTAAATGAAACAGTCCTGCAAGCCAGGAATGAAGGTGGACAGCATGGATTGTCATCCATGCCTTATTACTGTGCTCAAAGGCCAATGGTCACTGCCTGGAATGGATCCCGGATGCAATACACACATACATGTATTAAAAAACCCAACACGCTGCATTTACCTTGGGCTTGAGTGCTCACCTACAGGTGAATTGCAGTCAAATATCCCAGTGATTCTTGGACTACTGCAAGTTCTGCCCGAGTTTCAGAGGCCCGGGTGACATTTCCTATGATCATTCACAGAACTCTTTATCCCTTTTCTCTCTTCAAGGGCAGCACTCCAATATTTGGTCGTTTTTACTGCACACAAGGGTAATGGATACAACATTTGGGAACAGGGAGATGCGTGGCCTAAAATAACACGAAAAACTCAAGAAGCAGGAATGGAGATGCCTCCCAAGTAAGAACCAGCTCAAACGCCTTTTCCCAGCTAATAAGCCAGGTGCCGTCTCCTCGGAAGAGGAACAGTCTCGCTGCTTTGCCAGGACAACAACTTTTGTTTCTGCTCTCCGCGATCGTTTATCTGACGTGTGTGTAAACACCGGCGCGTGTTTGGTAAAGGTTTAGAGTTTACCAACTTTAATAAACGCCACGGCACTCCGCTACCCCCGACCACCCATCCCCCGCACAGGCCCTCCGGTCTCCCCGCAGGGCGGGGTCCGCCCTTCCCTGTCCGCTGCCGCCGCCGCCGCAAAGCCTCTCGGGCGCTGGAGTCCCGCACCCCGCCTGTCCCACGGTGGGGCTGCGCTTCGTGGACTCCCTGTCCCACAGAGCCTTGCGGGGGACCCGGCGCCCGCACGGCGGCTGCGGCAGCGGGCGGCAGGGCGGCTAGTTCAAGTTGCCATAGCGGCGAGGTGAGGAGGGCGGGAGGTGTCCGGAGAGCGGAGTGGCTTCGCCTCGGGGTGCTGTGCGGTGGGGGCGGAGGGTGCGGAGGGTGCGGGACGGGCAGAGTCGGGGCTGCGGCCAGGGCGGCTGTGCGGGACGCGGCTGTGCGGGTGCGGAGCGCCGCGGGAGTGCGGGCGCGGGTTGGAGCGGCGCCGCGGTGAGGGGCGCGGGGAGCGGGGCCGCGGCGGCTCCTCGGGACAGCCCGGGACAGCCGGGGACAGCCGGGACAGCCCGCGGGCCTGGCGGCGTCCTGGCTGCCGCCGTGCCCGGAGCTGTGCTGGGCTGCCCCGCGGCCCCAAAGCCTCCACGGTCCTGTCTGGGCAAAAGAATCAAGAGGCGCTCAGAGGTGAAGTCAGGTGTAAGCGAGGTTCCCGACGTGCCCGGCGGGAGGAGGGTTGGCAGAGGGCGTTAGTCGAGCGTGCTTATGAACAGTGCGAGGGAACAGTTGTCTGTGTCGTGGTGCTGAGGAGTGGAGCGCAGTGTCAAAAATTGGTAATAAAATGTGCTACAGATGCCTGAAAGCACGATGGCAAACTGTCACCATATGGGATCACCTTCCTGGCTTTTGGAAAACTTCTGGCTCAAATACAAGCACTGAAGGAAAGGGCCTTTCAGGTGTTATGTTGTCCCTCAGTCTTAGCTATAAGGCTTCAAATATACCTTTAACAGTAAGTTGGTTACCTAGTGATATATTAGTCTGTGTAGAGCTGGACAAATAAAAACACTTGAGGAGTAATCAGGGTGTGTACACTGACTTTATCTTTGGTTTACCTGAGCTGGAGGACTTGCTGTTGAGACTCTCAGTTCTGCTTCGTGTTTGGTTTACCCTGCAGATGTCCTAGCAAGAGAGTCTTTACTGAAAATGACACAGGAAAGGAAAGTATCAAGTATTGATGCTTTTCATCAGTTCAAGAAAAGTTATGATCTATTTGTGTAGACTAAACCAGGCTGTAGGATTATGTGCTAAAATTAGTCAACGTTTTTGGAAAAAGTGGGTTTTTTTGTTTAAATTAATAGGCAAATGTGCATATGGAACATTTGTACAAATTTCTATTCCTTAATGATTTTTTTTTTAATCTAAAATGAAACTTCTATATTTCCTTTAAAAATGAGGATCTTTCTTTATACGAAACAGAACTTAAAAGTACTTGTGGTTCCTTTTAGGTTGCCCATGAGAATAAAAAGGAATGCTACTTACTCACAAATAGTAAGTTTTCGTCAGACAAAATGTCCTCTTTGTTTAGTGCTTTCTTTTATGTTTATCTTGCCTACTGGCCTTTCTTCAGTGCTTTACCTATATTATTTATTATATTCATATTATATTCATATATTATATATCATATTATATTCATTAATATAAATATATTAATGAACCTATTTTTGGACAGCTGAAAATGAACCAATTAATATTTTCTGTTGTAAATCTTAATTTCCTTTTTTTTTTTTTTCTCTAGTGTCTTTGCATTTCAGTAATTGGGGCTTTTATGGTTGAGTTAACTTGTGTGTTGTTTTTTGTAAATTTTTTTAAACCAAATTATGGTAAAAATCAATATTACTCCATGTTGTTATTTCTACCAGTGTTTATTTTATTTTTCTTTGTCTTTGAAAATATCCCATGTTTCCTGTTTCCCAGTGTTTAGTGTTTATGTTTACTCAGCAGCATTAAGACTTCATTGCAGCTGACTAGAGTGAGAGGCACTGGAATAGTGAATTCTGATATTGTCAGTAAAAATGTGCTTTAGTGACATAAGAAGATGGAAGATGAGATAAATTCACCACTTCAGAAAATGTAAGGAATACTGGTGTACTTGAGCATAGACTGAGCACATTGATTTACTTTCTTTCATGTTTGAAAGGTTTCTGTCCAAGTCTGGGGGGATAGAAATATACAACCTTTTAAAAACTAAATATAAGGATCTGGAAAAAGTTGACTCCATATAAAATACAATATAAAATTTGAATCCATCCATGGTTTCTTTTGGAAATTGCAGCTCTAATGGCTAGAAGAATGACACCTTTAGTTTCTTTTTGGTGTTGTTGACTACAGAACTAAAGGGATTTCAGAAGTACGCCTGTCTGTTTCCTCTTCTCTCAAGTAGCCTATTAACACAGATTTTGTGAATATGATTCCATGACCTTAAGGCAAACTGCTGCAGGGTGTAGTAGTCTAAGAAAATATTTCTATCTAACCTGCCTTTTGAGGATTGTTATTTTAATTGCTATGTGACTTTACTATGCTAGGCATGGCTGTTTGCATTTCCCTCCTCTATCTTGACATACTTGAGACTTATCAATCCCCATTCTTTCCTTGCGAGGTGTAAGGATTACTTTCTACTGCCTCAAGTAAGTTTTGAATTCTAGTCAAGTGAAGTGCCTCAGCATCAAGATATTAATCTGGTTTATGTCAAATTAACATTGGCGAAAAGAAATAATATTTCACAATTCACAACATTACCCTCATTTTTTCAACTTGTGTGGTGTTAGTTTTTGCTTTCTAGAAGATGCCGCTGTTGATGCATATTCAGCTAGAAGCCTTCCCCTCCATACCTCTTTCTTCTACCAACTTCAGTTTTCTAGCTGTATTTGTCTAGTTGTCGTGGGTTTGTCTAGGTGACAATTTTTTACCACACCCCCCAACCAAATTGCTCTAAATTACTCTTAAGTTGAGAGAAGGTTTATGCAGACAAAACCAAATCCGTTTGGGGGAGAAATAATATTAGGATTTATTACTACATAATAAAAACTAAACAACTATATCTACAACAATTCTAATTAACTAAAAGCACTACGTATTACAGAAGTACCCTTCCCACCTTTGTATCAGTCCAGGAGGAGAAAGCAGATTCTTTTAAGTCACTCTGCAGCACTTGTAAGTTTCTTCCCTGTTATCTCTCGGACAACTCCTCTGACTCGTTGCGGCTGGGACAGTGTCTCTCTGTCTCTTTTCTCCTCTGTGTTGGCCACAGGGCTGGGCCTAACTCCCTCCTGGGCTAAGGCCAAAGGCTGGAGATTACCCAGGGTCCTGTGAGGTCTCCCATGGACTGCAAGGGGACACTTGCTTTTCCATGGTCTGCACCACAGGGTCACAGGGGATAATGGCTTTT
>JAWWES010000168.1:42818490-42863676 GCA_035583135.1 Lophotriccus pileatus | reverse complement strand
GGCTCGAAGGCCTTATCTGCATATGCGGGTAAGGACCTTCCCCGGCTCTTCGTTCACGAAGACTGGCCATTTACTTTTACTTAGAGTCCATCAGAGAAAGAAGACTTACCTTGTCAGTCTCTGTAGAAAAATATAATAGGTTGTCTTTGTTAAAATGTAAGCTTTGTTTTCTCCTAATAGTCTGGTAGGATAAAGTAAGTTTATCTGATAAAGAACTCTTGATACTTGTAAAATTCTATTTTTTTCTTGTTTTTTTCTTGTTGCACCTTTTTTTTTTTTTCCATGTACGAGGAAATTAGCAAACCCAGTAAGCTTTAACTAAGGTGGTTCTCAAGAAAACAGCTGCTACAATGGGCTACAGTACAGCAGTTCAGTGCCTTTGAATGAAAGGAACAAACCTTCTTAAATTCTCTGGAATGCAGGCATCTTTTTATTAATACAAGAAATAACTAGCTCTCTGACCTCCTATAGTAGGATTTCAAGATGTGAAATTGAATGTTGCAGTTTTAGACCTCAGAGAAGCAAAAAATGAGTGATGTGAAATGTAACAAGGAAGTCTTCTGTAGTTTGTCAATGGTAAGGGGAATACTTGAAGACCAAGTCTCTTAGGTGGGAGGGAACAATATCCTCCAATAAAGCTACAAAAATTGAAATGTTTGCTGCTACTCTTTTAGTGAAGACAAATGCTGCAGTAAACTGCAGTGATACGGTTTGCGTGTGTAGGACTAGTAAGAATTCAGGTGGAATGTTCTGCTCATTGATGCTTATTAACTTTATGAAGAACATTGGCCAAATGGAAAGAAGATTGGCAAGAGGAGAAGGAAATTAAAAATAGGAAAAATAAAAAAGGCCACTCATTCGAAGGCTTCCTTGAAAAGACAAAACAATTTATGGGGTCCAATTTGCAGGAGAAATATGTAGTTAGGAAAGATCTAGCCATGTATGTTGAATAGTCAAAAACCAGAAGTTTCATAAACAATATTAGAATAGAAGGGCCTCTAACAATAATTCTGCACAGTACTAGTCTAATCATCTGTGAGGTAGGAGCTTCTTGATCTGGAACTGATGTGTCTACTTTCTGTACTGAGTGAATTTCTTTTTTTGTAACTTGTCTTTGTTATAAATTGCATATCTTTATCATGTTGTCCTGTAGCAAAGGGTTCTCCAAATAGATTACGTATTGTGAGAAGAGCTGCCTCTTCTGTGGTGCTTTGGTTTTTTTGGTTATTTTGGGTGTGTGTGTTTTGATTGGTGTGTTTTGGTTTGGGTTTTTTTTTTTGTTGTGGGTTGTTTCTTGTTGGGTGTGTTTTGTTTTCCATCCTAATTTTTATTGAAGGAGGTTGTTCAGTTTCTTCAGAGACTTTTCGGAGTATTGCCCTTCCTTTTGGGCTGAAGTATTCTGACATGCTTAATCACAGATTGTATCCAGCCAATTTCACACCTGAGATCAGCTCACTTGGTTAGAGCATGGTGCTGATAACACCAAGGTCATGGGTTTGATCCCTGTATTGACCATTCACTTAAGAGTTGGACTCAATAATCCTTGTGGGTCCCTTCCAACTTAGCATATTCTGTGATTCTGTGACTTAAAAAGCCTAGTGGTAGCAACATTCTGTGCTGCTGCTTTACCAGTGCTCTCTGATACAAGGTGCAAATCCTTTGCCCGTGTTCAAAGCCTAGTGATCTATTACCCCATGAGGCTGACAGAATGAGTGAGATGAGGTAAATGCAAAAGAGGGGAATTTAGTATGGACATTAGGAATAAAAATAACTCTAATGGTGTGCATAGCAAAGCATGAGATTAGACTGCATGTAGAAACTATGGTCTGTTACTGTAGGTGTTTGAGAACCTTTAGTATGTGTTTGTGTTAGAATTTAGAATTCTTCTAATGAGATTGCTTAACTCAGAATTGATATGTCATTGATGAGGTGGGTTGGGTAAGAGTAAATACTTTTTTCCTCAAAATTTCCTTATGCAAAGTTGTGCAGGAACTTTTGTCTTTAGTGCCTTTATAACAGCACTTTGAAGTGTTTATCACCTCTAGCATTGCCATTCTTGTATTTATATATTCACTGTATGATTCTTGGCAATAAATTGTCAACTTGAAATCTTGATAATTTCATAGGATGAGCTCATGGTAGAAACATTCAGTTTAGTGTCCTTAAATCTTTATTTTTGTAGAGACATATATCCAAATTCTTACAGCTGTACTGGTTGGTGTATTCGGGGGCTGTTTGAAAATTGCCTGTATGTAGTCAGATGTGTGATGATAAAGGTCTACTCACTACAGTTCTTCTGAGTTACTAGTTCAGAATTTATTTTTATTAGAATTTATGATTCTTAGAGCCTTTTTGACGCTGATTTTGAATACTTTAAGACCCACACAACACAGTGAATGCATGTTACCTTTAAAGAGAGCTTTTCCACCCAATATAAAAACCAGAGGGCATCTAGGATGGTGACACAGGCATAGTTGGATGCCTTTTTCATGTCAATCACTCTCCATGGCCTTGTACTTGAGAATCTATGTGCAGTTTGGGTATAAAGACTTGTAGGTTCTATAACTCTCTCTATATTAAAATCTCTTTCTTAAAAAGACATTTTGTGAGATTTCTTTTTTCTTGAAAAGGGTTTGGAAGTTTGCTAGAGGAACACCTATAAGCAATGAGACAAATACTTAATTTATGGTTAAATAAGATAGCCCTCTTGGATATTTTGTTGCCATCTCTTGGATAGAAGCCCATCCCAAATAACACAAGATGCTGATATTTATACATAAATGTTCGAATTAAGTAGATGCTTACTTGAGATGGTGCCATTAGAAAGTAGTTGTAGTCTGTGTCTCTGGAAAAAGACAACAGTGTCAAGTGAAATGGGTCTTACGTGGAGTAACTGTGGTTACAATATCTCAGAGAGCAAGGATTACAGGATTATTGTCAGATAAGGAACTGTCCTTCAGAAGATCTGGTATAAGGATTTTTGGTACTGCACAGGTGACTTGTAAAAGATGTAACACACATTAGCATTTATCATGAGGGAAAAGTTTAACATTTAAAGTGACATCAATGAAAAAAAAAAGCTGTTTTTGTGATTTTATTACTCCTGTTTTAAGTAAACATTGATGATAAACTGAGTCGTACGAGAAAGGCAGCAAAAACCTGTTGAAATAGGTTTCAATTAGCAGAACTTGTGCACTAGAAATAACAGTGCAAAGCTGAAAAACAGGAGAGAAATTTAAGAAGTGAAATACCCCTTGTTGAAAAGTAAGCATCCAGCATCTTCCACTAGATTATATTTAGCTGCATGACTTAAATGTCACCCTTGTTTTAAAAAGGACACTCTGTTCTTTGTGTTTAATTGCAGAGAAGGAGGGGGAACTTTTTGATAGCCTAATCCATTTTCAGAGATTTTGCTGCTACCTGAAAACTTTATGTGGAGACATAGCTCTCGTGTCATCATTATTATTCAGGTGGTCTGTGTTGCTAAAAATGCGTGCTTCAAACCACATTCTAATATGTTCTGATGCAGTAATTTAGTGCTAGTATTTCATGTCATTGTGTAGAGCTTCTGTATTCTTTTTACTGTTTTACAGCCAATCACTTGTCTACACTAAGATTTGTTATAGGATTCAGAGGTCAAGATACATACTTTTGTGGTAGGAATCATGTCCTGAGTAAGGGTCATCTGGGACAAAGAAAGACAAATGAGTTTTAGAGTTTGCTCTGCATGCACTAATTAATGAGTTAACACTTAACTGTTTCTAATTTTTCTCTTTTTAATCCCTGTTGTTATATATTACAGGCTCTGTGACAAACTGAGGAAGGTCAGAGAGCCTACAAAAGCAGGGAACATAATTTTTGTGGGAGATAACACCTTGCTAAAGTGCCCATATACCCATCCATGGTGTGGAAAACAGAAAGATTTAGAAATTTGTGTGCAGTCGCAGGTCTTGAATGTCTTTGAATTTACAGAGCTGCATGATTGGAATGTTGTCAGGAATAGCTAAGCACTTTTTAGGAAAGGCGGACCAGAAAGACAAGGTGGTGGAGTAGCCCATTATGTAAGAGAACAGATGGAATTTGTGCAGCTCTGCCTCAGGGAGGAGGATGAGCGAGTTGAGGATGTATGGGTTATTATAAAAGGGCAGACTAGCAAGGAGTGATACTGTTGTTGGTGTTTGTTACAGACTGCCTGATCAAGAGGAGATAGTAAATTGGGCCTTTTAGAGAGAGCTGGAAGTAGCCTCAGAGTCACAGGCCCTGGTTCTCATAGGAGACTTCAACCACACTGACATGTGCTAGAGGAAAAGCACAGCAAGGTACAAACAGTCCAGGATGTTCTTCGAAAACATTGATGATAACTTTCTGATGCAGGTGATGGAGGAACTAGCATGGAAAGGTGTGCTGTTGGACGTTATGCTAACTAACAAAGAAGGTCTGGTTGGAGATGTGAAGGTTGGGGGCAGCCTTGGCTACCATGAGATTGTGGAGTTCAGTCCTCACTTCCAGGGCTAGTCCTCGGGAATCCTTGACCCAGGAGATGAGGGAGAAGGTCCAGAGAAAGGAAAACTTTCCCTTGGTCAATGAGAATCAGTCAAACTTGACCTTAGCAAATCTGTGGGCCCTGATGGAATGCACTCCCATGTGCACTCTTGCACTGCACTAAGAGCAGAGGGAACTGGCTGACATCATTGCTGGGCCGCTCTCAGTCATCTTTGGAAAGTCATGGCAATCAGGAGTTGATGCCTGAGGACGGGACGAAAGTCACTGACACTTTATCTTCACAAAGGGCAAAAAGGAGGACCTAGGGAACTACAGCTTCACCTCAGTCCTTGGAAAGGTCATGGAACAGCCCATCCTGGAGGCCCACTCTAAGCATGTGGAAGATGAGAAGGGGTTTGGTGTAGTCAACATGGATTCACCAAAAGGAAATCTGCTTAACAAACGTGTTTGCCTTTTTACAATGGGATGACCCAATGGGACGACCCGATGGGACAATCCCCAACGGATGAGGGGAGAGCAGTGGATATTGTCTGCCCTGGACTTCAGCAAGGCTTTTGACACTGTCTCCCATGATATTTCTCAGGGAAACCAAACCAATTTTTCTGATCCCTGCAGAAGAGAGAAAAGCTACTGACACAGTGTGCCAAGAAAGTAGGTTATGTTTAACACTTTTTTAACAATGATATTTGCCAGCAAGTTAAACTGCAATGACCAGCAATGGGGGTGTAAGATTTTTGTTATATTTGCAGATGAACTTCAGGCATGTTGGGAAACAGAACTGAAATCTAGAATCCAGTCTTGGAAGTGGCTTACAGGATAAAGCTTAATAGTTGTAAAATTCAACAAGGAAGACTAAAATTGTGCTTTAAGAAGAACAGGTAATTTTAGAGGCAAGGGAATCAAAGTTGTTAAGATTTCTGTGAATGTTTTTGAGCAGGTTATATAGAATTGTAGGAGAATTATATAGATATAAAAAGTCATGTGTTTAGCCAGGCAGCAAGTTTGCTAGCCTTTGAAGACCCTCCCAGCCTCTTCTTTCTGTGCTCTCTGCACAGAGAATATGACCTAACAATATGCAAGGTATACTAACTGTAGTTTCTTGATAGAAGGTTTTTTTTCCCAAAGTGGCATGAAGGTGTTTAGTGGTTTGTTTTGGCTGTGGGATTTGTTTGTTTGTTTGTTTGTTTTGTTAAAGAGGATTATAGCTGTAATGCTGAAATTTCCATGCATCTGACAAATATGTTATATAATACATCTTTTTCAGTATCTTGTTAGAAATAATACAAGAATTTTATTCTGGAATGAACTGAAGGAAGTCAAAAGCAAGACAGATCACTTGATAAAGTTGCTTTCTTGCTGTGAGTTAGTGAGAATTTGCAATGAAATCTGAAGTTTGCAGGAATCTAAAGCTTGTGTAGTGCTGCCTCATGTCATGTCATCTGTGCATGCTGTGAGCTAGACCCGTGACAGTGAGTAAAGTACTGAACTCTCGAGTGTCATCATTGGGGGTGATGTTACTTTTGAATTTTTTGTCAAGTCAAAATTATATGTTTTCTTCCTTGTTATCGTTATTGTTTGCTTGCTTACCTTCACTTGAAAAAGATGCATGAGAGAGCTGAGAAAGCTCCTGCCTTCAGAAACACATAGCCAAAATTTAAAAAAAAGATGTAGAAACATTACTGTTTCATTTCTTTATTTTAGGTGTACATGGGGAAAAGGATGACAGCTTATTTCATGGTTTTCAGCAAAGATACAAGTTTACTAACAGTGTTTTTTTCTGTTCCTACTACATACTAACATTGTTTCTGATAGCTGGAGTATTTTGTGACTTATTAAAAGTAACCCTAAGTAGTACTTGTCAAAACAAACATCATGATGTGCTCTTTATTTTTTTATACATTAGTTTTTATTCTGAATTATGACTGCAGAGCTTTCATAATGTACATGAAGGAGTGTGGTTTGATGCAGTACATTTCTAATGCATCTCCTGATGGTTTTAGGAAAAATACAACATTCCAAACTGTAAGCTGACTATTTATCTGACTGTGCAAAAAAGAAGTGTTTTCCAAAGGATGTATTCTGTTGTAAAGAAAAAGACTGTCTCATTCTTTAAGTCTTGTGAAGCCCAGAATACGTGTAACCTTAGTTATGTTTCTGTTGCTGACATGTGTGTTGCTCATGTTAAAATTCTCTATGTACGCATATGCCTAGTGCTAGTAGAAGTCCGCTTAATAGAGCAGGATGAGAACTTGTTCCCCTCCATGTACATCAGAAACTAGTAGCTGAATGGTGTTTTATGTCTTTCTCTTTTTATCTAAATACCATTTGGTAATAGACATATTGTTTTCTAGTGGTTGTTTAAAATAATGAGTTTTAAGGTAGGGAGGAAATGATACATAAATACTTTTCTTGATAATCTTTAACAAAATAAATTTAATTTGCTGCCTCAAGAGGGTGCTGTCTGCTAACAGCTTGAATTGCAAAAATGAAGTAATTCCAGTATTGTAGTTTAAGATTGAGCTGTTGTGTTCATAATCCTAATTGCTTTAATAAATAACTATTGGTATTTGTATTTGTTTAGATTCACAAAACATTGGGAAAAAGTCTTAAAGTGATGTAATTATTTTGTATTGTTATAGTCATTCTCTTGTACTTGGCTCATTTACTTTTCACTCACAGATTTCAGAGCATGAAAGAGGCAAACATTGGTCTGTTTTGCAGATTGGAGATGTGAAAGAAATATCCCTCGAGAGGTTAATCAGGCTTGTGACAGAAAAGCTAAAATTTTTATATTGCAACTTCATGTTAGGCTGCAGTATTGATATTGAGATATCTAACCTTATAATGAGATATTTAACACTGGTATAGAACCACCACTGTAGAAGAAAATATGCTTATACCTAAAGAAGGATATTGCTGGCAAGATAATTTTTTGGTTCCCTGTTTGAGTGCTTCTGGAGTACTCACTGCTGTAACTAGTTATTTTTCCCTATCATTGTAAATCTTTTTTAATAAAATACAAATTCTATTCTTTTTTCTTTGTGCCCCATACTCTATTTACCTTTTTGCCATTGTTACTTTCAGATGTAGTAAAATGCACACTAATTGCCTACAGTGTGGGGCTTTTTTCCTTTTGAAGGTATCAGAACGCGTAGAGAGAAGACTTCAGGAGATAGAACAAGAGATGCGTGCTGAAAGACAGCTTGTAGAAAGGCGCCAGGACCAATTGGGACATATGTCTCTTCAATTACAAGAGGTATGCAAATGAAAACTTCTTCCCCTATATTTAGGATTTAAAGGAATGTGGTGCATTTGTGAGCATGTAGCTGTCAAACTGGCAAAAGTGCTCATATCTGTGGCACGTTTTTTAACTCTATCAGTCCAGCTCAGCTTGTTTTGATGACTAGATGATACCAAGTACAGTCTCAGTTCCTCATTACACTGTCCTGACTATGTTTAGACCTTTTTGGTAAGTTCCACAAATGTTCTAAGAACCTACCCCCTATGCCCTTCCTGAAATCCCAAACAAAAATGCAAGTCATTAGCTGGGTTTTCTCAATTAAAACATTTTGGTTTTTAAAATGTAACCACTGCTTGCAGTGAACAGTTTATTTTAAATTTATTTCAACAAGCAATCAAATGCACTGCAGTGGCCAGACAGCTTTTCATTGCTTTTCAGTTTCATTCACCAGTATTGGATGAAATATAAAATATAGTTTAGGAGACGAATAGAAATGTTTATAAAATAAATTAAAATTTGAGACAGCTGCTGGCTTTTTTTTCTGCTTGTTTTAGGAAATGTATGAAAAATACTTTTCCTGATTTTACTCCTATTTTGAAAAATCTGTCTTAACGTTATGTAACTTTTTATTTCACTTTGCCTAAGATATCACATGCAGTTATCTCTAACTATGCAGTAGAGTATTATTGTTGAGAAGAAATGTGCAATTCCTTGTTTTTCACTTTCAATATTAGCAACAGCATACATGCTTTTTGGAAGACATGATACTGTGCAGTGTTACTGAGGAACTTTAATTTAGAGTGATGCCATGTATTTCATGTAAAGCTAGACACTGCTCAAAGAGGTCATATTTTAGAAGATAAGATGCTTTGTTAATATAGATAAAAAGTAATCAAAAAGTTATCAAAAGGCTTGTAGTCCTTCTGCCAGTATTTCAGAAAGACTTACTGTTTCATTTTCCCCCCAGTTGGTGCCCTAGTGGGTGGAAAGAACTGGAATGCTTAATTTCAGTTTTCATTTCTCTTTAATATGCCCAAGTCCATTTCTAGATTCTTCAGTTGTGCCTTCAGTCTGGTAAAGGAATACTTAGTGAAATGAACTGGTGTGATTTCATAGTGTTATCTACAGATTGGAGCAACCCTTTTTTATCCTTTTAAAGGGATGATGGCTTGTATCTCTAAAGATAAATTGACGCTGCCATGGTTTCCTTAGAAGGAAAGTTTGACTTCAAGTGAATGAGTTCAAATGTAGTTCAAAGAATTTTCATATGGTCTTTCATAGATCATATGAATGACCATGGTCTACGTGATCATGAGCCTTCAGGCTAGGTACTTTTTTTTTTAGTTGTTCATCTTTTGAATTTTATGCAAAATGAATATGAAATACTAAGTACATCCCAGACCTTCCGTTCCCTAAGATGTTCAGCTGTGAATTAAGATGGTTTAATCCTTTCTCCTGCAAATTCTATTTTATCCTGTACATATTTTTGTCACTTATTTTTCCTGAGGAACCCCATTCTAAAATAAAGTTAAGTTGCTGTATTTTAGAAAGACTGTACTTGAATTGCTTTGTGTACTTTTGCCTAGCCTAGTTACAATAAAGTATATATTTTGCTACAATTGCTATTTGAATGAAATGTTTTTCTGCATAATTTTAAGAGTTTATTACTTTGTTATTTTGTTTCTTGTCCTTTGTAGTTTTCATTGTGAGTTAGGTGGACTCCTAGCTCTGTCAGTGGCCTCAGTCTTGTTGTGATCATTGGATGGGTGTGATGTTCTGTTGAAGTCTATTTCTGTTTTATTTCTTCAAGATGCTTCCCAAGTAATATTCATGGAAAGGAGGGTAGTGTTTGGACTGAGTTTTGAAATGCTGCCATTTAATATAGCCTGGATGATTTACAGATAAATGCTATTTAAAGCATTTGTGGCTATTTAATGATACAATTTTTTAATTAGTTTGCCTGTTACACATTTCAAATTAGACAAAATCAAATTTAACTTTTGGGTGTGACCATTAGGTGCTTTAATTAAGAAATCTTGTGAAGTTTAAGTAGTATTATTTTGAAGTAAAGTGCAGTGCCCATAACTGACCACTACTTGTCAGTGTTTTACCGTCTTAAGAGAATCATCTTTCTAAATTGCAGTTATTAAATTATATATTTTCAGGGTCTAACTGAACATAGCCATACATTTGTTTTGGTCTTTCCCTTGTCTGTCTTTTCTTTCTATCAGTCTTTTGTATAATGTGCAAACTTCTTTTTTGTATTGTAGTATTATTATAATTATAGACGGATTATTAACAAAGATGGTATCTAGTGATATCATCTATACTGATGATATTTCTATACTGACCGTAAAGAAAGCTTTACATATAACGTTTTACATCTTTCTTTTCTAAATTTCATTTTTGTTTTGAATTTGTAGTCTGTCTGTGCTGTGTGTAGATAGATAAAAATTATTTTCTCTACATTTTTATGTATCTTTTAACTTCGTGTGTATTGATGCATTTAAACAGCAATTACTGCAAATTAGAAAATAGCAATTAGCAAAAAATTCATGCAAATCTTACATCTTCAATTATTTCTAAATTCCTGATACAAACATGTTTCTGATTAGAAAAGAAAGCGAACAAGTATGCTCATCTTGCCAGTGCTATAAGATGTATACATGGGTTGCTTTAACAGTCTTATTTGTTGTATAAACTTGAACTATTTTGAGATTCCTCAGTGCTTTTTTCTTTTTTTTAACGTAAAGACACCATCACCTCTTATTGTTTGTTTGCATTTATGCATCTATGTTCTAAAATGAGATTAAGTATCATTCTGAAGAATGGGCTTTAAAGAGCTTTCATATACATTGGTATCCTGGATAGCTTTACAAAATCCTGTGCTTGGCTTCCTGAATTTTGGTGAAATGTGTCCATGTGTTCATGCTTTGCAAGCTTTTGGTGAACAGAATCATCTTTATAGGACATTTTGAACTCAATGACTGTGGTAAGGCAATGACTATAGTTAGTCTTAAGCTAGCAACTGGATAGACCAGGAAGCATTTTATAACTTTTTCTTTGTGTAGCTATATGCTTAGATTCTGTTTGCCTCACACTGCAAATACCGTGAAGTGCAAGAAGCTGGTAGGCAGAATGGGGTAAACTGATGGTCAAAAGTGTTATTGAAAATTCTTTTTTGCATATTCTGATCTTTTTAGACAAACATAAACTTGATCCGTGCTCTGAGCCACCTGGATATTTTAGTGCATCGTTGATACTTGCTCTTTGGCTCTGTGCTATGCCACCTGTGGATAATGGTTTCTGTTTTGATTGTAGTTTGAATCTGACTCTTTCTTGGAACATGAGCAAGTCTCACACCTGTCTGTCACTGAAATAGCTAGGTAGTCTGTCTTTAGATGCCTGGCTGATGCGTCTAGGTAGCACACTTGGATCTATGCTAGTCACTAATGTAGCAGGTTAGGGAAAGGATTTTCATTCAGATTAGGATATGGTACATTTTTGCCTTATTTTAAAATATAGTGTGAGGCTGGTCTGCTTGTGTATTTCTGATAGTATGAGTAACTACTGTTGCACTTTGAAAGTGCAAATTGCAGTTTGTGATCTGTGCATTGCTTTCAAATAATCTGGTTTTATTTTAAAAAAAGAAGGCAACACAGCAAAACAAAGTAAGACCAAACCCCAAACCCTTAGAAAAATTAGCAGGCTTAAATTGCAGTGAAAGTTATGATTTGCTCTTGAAAGATTTTCATAGGTTGGAAAGATTGAGAATTGTTGTTATAGATCCTCCACATAGTTTTCCTCAAGTATAAGAAACATTCATCTGTCTAGCAGGGAATAAATTATTTTATCTTTTTGAAGTTTTGGGGTTTGATATATTCTGTATTCATATGGATGAGGTATACTAAGTTGGGGTATACGAGTTAGGTTTGTATTCTAATACTGTGTTATGCTAGTGAGTTCTTCATAAAGACCTGTAAGAAAGTTTCTTTTTGGTCAAATCTAAACTTCATCTTGCCTGACCACCTAGGCAGGCAGTGGAATATCTGGCTGGTCCATCCCAAAACCATGCTATGAAGACCTTTTTACATGGAAGTCCTGTTTTCTTGTTTTTTCCTCTATACCTTCCCCCTCCAAGGCCTTGTCAGCCTCCTCATGACCAACCTGAATACTAGTGCTTACAAAAGCAGGATCTTGGTGGGCAAATCCTATTGCCTGTAGGCCTGTTACCATTCCTTGGTGCTTCAGCTCTTCTGTGCAGTGTCTGCTTGTTGCTTGGGAGGCATCAAGGAGGAGTGTGTGCTGGGACTGTTGTCCTTAGCATCCCTTTCCTAGTTCTCATTTTTGGCATTTGACTCCCCCAAACCCTTTTTTGGAGACAACAAATGAAATCAAAGAGTCAGTGGGGTCTTTACATGTTTTGTTTTTTCTTTCTTTTTTCCCAAGAGAAAGCTTACATAGAGATATCTTTAGTGGATACAAATAAGAATGGCACAAGTCAGGAAGAGAGAATTATTTAAAATAAGAGTACAGGAAGGAGGCAAAACATAGAATTAACTATTACCTGTGCAATTTCTGAATTGTCAATAAAAGCTGATGTTTGTCGGGCTGTGGATGACCAGATGTTTCCATTTCTTAATGACATTTTGCCTGATTAATTGATTGCCTACCTAACACCTTTCTCAGTTGAAGCACTGCATATGTAGTATGTTTAACTCTTTGTAACATCACATTCTTTTTGTAGTATTTTAACTCTGGTATATATATATGAGCTGTTTTTTTCCTTAAAATGAAATAGCTGTGGGCTATTTTTACAACATAGAGAAAACAAAACCGAATGTTATATTTATAGTATCAGTTACAGGAAAGACTGCCTTTTTATTTGAAATTATTGCTATTTAATAGCCTAAATATCAGTCAGTGATCCTGATAAGTTGAAATGGCGTATTTATTTCCGTGGTTTCTTCTTGGACTTAGGATGTACTACTGATGCAGAGACATACTTTTTGCCTTCAGCAGGAAAATCTTCGAAAATTTTACTAGTATTTCTAATTTCAACCCAGCTTTAATATTTTCTTTATGATGCTCACATCTCTAGGTGAATCTGCACACAAAAACATGCATTTTTGATGCTATGTTAATTCTTAATTTAGTGCCAAAATATGTTTGGCAAAAAGTTGACTGTATATAACAGAGCTTCCAGGTTTGCTAGTAAAAATAGAGCTCAATTGGAGGTAGTGCACCTCATATATTTGAAGTAGGCTGTTCTGAACTGGTGCTTCCGGTCATTAAAATAAACAAAACAAAACAAACCACTCAAAGAAACAAAAAGAAACCTAAAGAAAAACCCCAAACCAAAACCCAACCAACTTGTGCAATAATGGCATTAGTTGAAGTGATGCTCTTTGACTTTTGTTCATGTAGCTTTTCGAGACTTTTGTTGAGAGTATTTTTGAGTATAATATTTGCAATGTTGAGTTTTATAGTTGACTGGAATGATTGATTTAAATCTCTACTGAATACTTAGGGATATACCTTAAATATGTGAGAGTCTTCTAGTATCTGATTAGGGATCGGTATGACTAAAACTATAACTTTTTGTAGCATAATATTTGCAGTGACATAGTTATGATTAATATCTTCTGCAGTCTCAATTTTTAATGTAAGCTGTTCAAGCAGCAGAGTAATCCAAACTATACTGAAACCCTTATGTTTTCTGAGGTGAGGATGTAAGAGTGAGATAAATATATAAATCCATTTATTTTCTCTAAAAAACTACTTATAAAAGCTAAACTTTTAAAGATGAAAGCCCAGCTTCATTGAAGTTGATTAATATCTTGCACTGGTTTTGTACTGTGAAATTGTTCTCCAGTATACAGTGGAGAGAAAATGTTCAAAAACTGAATGACATTGCACTGTTTATAGAGGCAGATTTCAGGGATATTTGTTCAAGGAGATATTCCTTTAAAATGTAAAATGAAAATGCTGCTTGGGAAGAGCAGACTGGGAAAAAGACATTTCTTTCTTGATAAGCTATGTTTTTTCTTGTTCTGTTGTAGTTTTAGCAAGGAATTGTGAAAGGAATAGATGTACTTATGCTTCAGGATATGAGATAACAGTAAAAGATTTGTGCTAAGGTCTAATTAATTGATTTGTGACTAGTGTGAAAGATGGTTGGTTATGTTGCGCAGATAAAGAACATGATTTATTAACAGTTGATCAAATTCATGGCAAACTATCAGTATATGGCTACTGATCTCTCTCAGCTGGTATTTAAAATAAGCCAGTGACATTGTTATGGCTTGAGACATCCAAACTTGGGTTGTGTATGTTACGAATTGTACGTCATTGATGTCTGTCATGTCTGATGCTTCCTTTGCCAGTGATTGTCTGTGTTCTGCAAATAATGTTGGTTTGCAGAGGGAAAAGGTTTTCAAATTGATATTCAAGGCAATATTATTTTTGTAAGATACTTTAGAAAATGTACATATGTGGTTTTAGATACCTCAGTCTGAGAGGGAACAGGAAAAGTCCCCATGGATTTGTTTTGTTTGTTTTTTGTTGTTGTTGTTGTCAAAGTAGGGCACATCAATGTCAGTAACTTTTGATCAGGAACGTTTCAGCTGATTTAGTTGTAATACTGCGATTCTAAGCATCTATCCAGATTCAGATAAAAATAACCTTTTTTTTTTTTTTTTTTTTTTGAGTTTCCACACAACTTGTGGTAGCATTTTCTTTACTACAGTGCACTGTATCGTTGTATTTCATAACATGCATACCTTATATTAGAGAATATATCCATCTTCTCTGATATGTGCACAACTAATTTGTAGAGGATCTCTCTGCCTTTCAGACCTTCATCTCAAGGTGTTTGGGGTCAACCTTAAGCGTCTGGAGCTCTATACATCGGAAGGATGTTAGTGCTAGTTTAGACTTTGTATTTGTCCCTGTTCTCTGCATGGGTGTGTTTATGTATGCATGGACTTATATTTATTTTTTCATAACAGTATACATTGGCTCTGCATGGAAATACTAGACGCAGACAGAAAGCATTTGTCTAGATCTTTCTTAAATGTATCAGCAGATTCTTTAATTTTAACAGCCTTAGACAGCTTCTGTAATCTTTGTAATGAAGTTTACAATGTATGTTTCTCCTCTAAAGGCTTTAAGGAAGCAAGATGCTAAAGCAGATGAAACAGAAGAACTCATGAAAAACAAACTTGTGAAATACGAAAGTGAGAAAAACCAAGTAAGACTTAATTTTTTCCTTTTTGTTTGGTTTTAAATGAGTGTGTAGTGTCATGTGTTACAGCATATGTTTCCTTTTCAGAAAAAACAGCAGGACAAAACTTTCTTTACTCTTTAAGAATACAAGGTTTGGGTTTTTCTCTGTGTCGGAGGCACTGTGAATATAGCTATGCTAAACTTGTGTCTCTCTTTCAAAGCTCTTTAGTTGTAGTGTGTTACTTCGAATGGCTCTTCCATCCTGCTAGGCAGACAGATTTATAGCTCGGAGATTATCCTTGATTTCTTTCTCTGATTTGTCTCTAAATTAATATATAGTCTGCTGTTGCTTATTTGCAGCAGCTCAAAGGTGCGTCTTTTCTTCATCTCTGCAACTAACTCATGCTGGTTATTTTGCACCATAGTTATTACTAATTGCTCTTACTGAATATGTTACCATATTGCTCTCTTCCTGTTCGTAGAAAACAAGATTTCTTGTATTTTTGTTCTAGCAGGGTGGTAGGGCTGTAGTTATACCCCTTTATGCTAAACCTTTATGTAGTATTTTATGTTATGTTGCTCTCTTCATGCCCTTAATGCTGGTCTTGTTTACTTTGCCCATTTGCCAGCCTCTCAACATCCTCTTTGAGATTACTATCTCAACAATAACAATTTCTGCTGTCAAAATCTATATTTATTTCCATGTGGATCTTTGAACTATTTATGGTAGAAGTCAGAAAATATTTTGTAGATTTTGCTCTCTGTTTTTTTTCTAAATGGTCTTAAGTTCGATAACTATATCTGATTATCACAGTTTTAATTTTATGTTTTCAGGAAAACTGCTAATTCTATGCAATTCAGAGCACTTCATTTTTTCAGTCATCTTGTTTCCAGAATAATTCAAATTCATCATCTTGTACAACACAGAAAAAACACAGATTTTACTAATTACCTGTTCTACCAATGCATGTCATTTTTAACACTTCTATGAATAAACTATGTGACAAAGGCAACTTCAAATACTAAATGTTCATTTTGAGTTTGAAAGTATGTTTCAAGTCCAGAGACAATATTTTTGAAACTTTGTTAAAATTTATCTTCCATTATTTTAATTTTAACCCAGTAAAAATTGGCTTTTGTGCTTTTTTTGTTCTAGATAATACTAATGACTTTGTATCTTCACATGATACAGAATATTGTGCAAAAATTATAGACTACAAGTTAAATTCTCTTTATGTAATTTAAATAAATATAGCAGGGATTTTGTAGAAATGAAAGTTTGCTTTAAAATTTTGGACAAATAAAAATATTGTATGTATTATAATTATATATATTATACCTTATAAGATGCTTATATAGATTAATTTGCATCAGAATTAAATAGTTAAAATACCTTCTTATGCTATGATGCATACATTGCTTTTCTATCTTCATCATCTCTGAAATGAAAGCTTGAGCAGGAATTGGAGCATGCCCGGAAAAAGTTGAGTGAATCTGAAAGCAGTAGAGAAGTTCTTTTGCATCAGGTAATTGCTTTGGTGTGCTAGAAATCTTAAAGTTTTCTTATTAGGTTGTGTCTGAGTATTTTTGCTTAATCTTATTTCGTACTCTGCTAACATTGTTTTGTGAGGGGAAAAAAAGGAGATACAGGTTTAAGCATCAAAAATATGTGGACTGAGCTCTTGTTACACTTTTTCTGCTTTCCAAACTTCTATGTATATATGTTCATATATACTAATTATAGTAGTAGTAGCAATGGTACGTTTCAGTACATAAACACATTATTTATAACTTTTTTTCATAGTGTGCTTTAGAAAAACTTGTATATTAATAATTATTGTTATGCAAAGTGCATGCTATAATTGGTGACTTTAGATAAATCAATGACTTAGGAGTATTTGTTGTATTGCTGTATTTATAACACGTGATAAAATTATATAAGCAAATATCTGAAAAACTATCTAAAGCGTTCTCTAAACAGTAGCTATTGATGCACATATGATTACATTTAGAATAGGAAGGGGGGAATTGGTATACTTATCTTTTAGCATTAGTTGTTTGACTTGTGTATCTAGCAGAAGTTTGAGTTGGCTGTATTGCTGTTTTCAATTTAACTACCTGTGCATGGAATACAGGGTAATATGAATTAGAGGTATTTTTCTTCAATTCAATTTTAGCATGTCATATTTTCTTTATTTTCTTGTACATGATACCTTCTTTGTAAGTCCTATCATGTATATGATAGAAAGAAAAATGTAAAAAGCCTCATTGCATCTTAAGAATAAATACATTCTATTTTTAAGGAGCACAATTTAAATAAAATATACTGTTTATTAACTTTGTGTAGATATTTTCACTAGCTATGTAAAAAGACAATTGTAACATATGCTATGATAGCATTTTGTTTGGCTTAGAGAAATTAATGTGCAACTGTGGTAAACATAACAAATTAAAATGTTTCCTTTAATTTTGAAAAATCAGTTTGTGGCCTGTAATTAGGAAGTACTTTGTCTTTTTGTTTATGATCTGCAGTACTCTCAAGATTTATTTATACATATTATTTGTGTGTAGTATTATTTCTTCTAGTGCTTAATAGAAATGTGGTGTTTGCTCTTTCATTCTGTTTTTTATTAAACGTTTGATACTTGTACATACATTTTTAGATTGAAGATCTTCGTTCCCAACTTCTGAGAGCAGAAGAAGACCGTGTGGAATTGCAACATCAAATTTCACAAGCTGCTATGCATCGCCAAAGCTACCAGGATGTACAAGATGATGACAGGGGAGTTAGAGCAGGTACAACTCATATTTTGCACTAGAAGTCTACAAATTAGTTAGTAAGACTGGACATTAACTTTGTCTTAGAAGTGCAGTCTAATTCTTCTGTTGTTTCAGCAAAATCAGCTACTTAATTCCTCAGATTTAAATTAATAAGTGTTGGCACCTGAATATTAACAGACAAATAGCAATGATGGTTAATTTAGGATAAAATATCTTGATTTGCATGGTTAAAACAGATGAGACAATTTCATCAAACTGGATAGTATTTTTACAGAAGAAAAACATTTGTATTATTCTTAAGTAATAATTTTTCAGAAACCTTGCATTTCAGTCATTTTGTAGTTTGAATTCTGCCATCTTGGGAATCATAGCGTGAGTCATTTACTAGGTAGTTAATAAGGCTGAGGACTTTCTGGTAGAATTTCTAAGGAACAACATGTTTCTGAGTGGTTAAGAAAATTTTCCTGTGTGGTGCAGTCGGGGCTTCTGTTTGTAGTATGTTGGAGTTTTAGAGTTGGAATAATTTTATTTAGAGGAAAAATACTTTAAACAATGTCAAGATATAATTGCATCTTAAATTACCACTTTAGCAAGGTCTTAACTTAATTGTTAGTTATCTATCTGTATTTAAACTTTTCAAACATAATCAAAAAGGCATTAGAGAAAGTCTTTATCTTTCTCCTTATTAGCATGGAAATGTATTACTCAGGATAATACAGGAATAGTGACTCCAAGTCCAGTGTTTATGTGAATGTTTAATTGGTTTGGCTAATGACTTATTTTTATATTTTCATACTTCAGCTACTGAATTATCTTGGTTTTTAAAATAGGACTCTGACTCCCTGTTTTACAAATGTTATACAGAGCACTGGAAATTGGCTAGATCATGTACGTGGCTGAGCTTCAGAAATGTAACACAAAATAATAATTTCAATCATTTTTCTCCAATCAAGTTAATGTTCTACTGAAAAGTCAGTTTAATTGAAACAATATGCCTTTCATGTTAATAAGAGCATGTTTTAATTTTCTCTTTAATAATATAATAATAAATCAAGGTGTTTGTAAAAATATGAAGAAAATAAAAATGTACTGGAGCTATTAAGATGTATGCATATATTTACATAATTTTTGCAATTGTGTTTTACCTTGTGTTATTTTTGTTTCTTCAAAGATACATGGGAAGAAGACAAATGGAGATTTGTTTTTTTATGCCTCTAGTAGTTGTCTATGAATAAAGACTTTTGAATTTCTGGTTGAAGGAATTTATAGCTTAGTCTTATCAAAAACTTGGGTTTTACTTGTAGGATTCAGGCATAAAATTCACAGATAATGTGACTTCCAAATCAGGAGGTATTGTTCTGGTGGAATAAAATCTTGGCCTTGATGCTTATGGCCAAATTTCATTTACATCAGGACTTCCCCAGTGTTTTTTGCATCCTATTTTATTTTTTTCAATTTTGTTGGGGTTTTGGGTGGTTTTGTTTTTTGCAGGGGGGGAAGAGAGTGTGTGTGTGTGTGTGTGTGTGTGTGTAAAATGACTGAAAAATACTGTCTCATTCAGTAAAAGGTTGTTATACAGGTATAGCCATTTTTCAGATATTTTGGTCAAAACCAGTAGTTATAGAATAGTCTCAAGTAGAGAAGAAAATTGCCAAAAGAGAAATGAAATAAAATTAATTTACCACAAATCAGTGTTTCTACTGAGTCTGTTGCTCTGTTCTTGCTGTTTTACAGTAGCTGAAAGATACGAGAGAGAAAAGCAGGATCTGGAGAAACATATTTTGGAACTTAAAGCAAAGCTGAGTCATAATGCTGTAATGTCAGAGGTAGAAGAACTAAAGAGATGCATAGAGCGTAAGGACAAGGAGAAAGCACAGCTTGTAATGCACGTACAGGTAAGTTTGGTTTTGTTGCTTTTTGTTTGGTGGTGTTTTGGTTTTTTTTGAAATAATTTTTCATCTGTTTAACATTAGATGATAGATTAGGGATTGTTCTTTCAAACTAGAAGTTATTGTCATGGTCTTCTTTATTATGTAAATAACTTTGAAAAGTCATTTGAGTTTGCAGAGTCTTTTTCTCTTCCATCTTAATACCAAAAAAAGGTATTTGCTATTGCCCATGATTTCCTGGTTTGGATTACTTTCCCATGTGCAAAGAAAAGGTGATCTGATTTTAGCAGCAGTTATCATTAATAATGAGTTTTGGAATTATTTTTATAAAGGATCACTTACTTCCTTATTCCCCATTCCATTATGCTTCAGAACTACAGTTTAACTTCAAAAACTGAGATACCTTGTTGTCTAAGATAGTGCAGTAGAGTAACAAAAGAAGATCACTACTTCTCTTTTTTTATCAATTAAATGCATCCTTATTCATGATAAGCAATACTATTTAACGTGATTCTCTGTGAAAAGAATAAAAGCAGCCTTTGGTACTGGACTTTCAGTTAGAAGATTTTTACCACAAAATTAGATCTAAGTAGGCAGTAGCCTTTTTTTTAAGATGGGAGATTTCTGTATTTTTTGATCGTGTGTAGGTTTGTCAATGGTGGTAAGATGCCTGAACAGTAACTTCTCTCTCTGTCAGAGAAATGAGGTTGTTTCCAGAAATGTGTGTGTTATTTCAGTATTCAAGGACTTAACATTTTATTGTGCTTGTATTGTGCACTCTATAAGCAAGGGGTGTTGTAATTTGTATTTATTTTTCTAGTGAGGATACTTTGAAATGATGTCATATCACTTTGGAAATTCAAATGTAGGAATTTATTTTTTGGTGTTTTCATAGATTTACAGGACTATACTGTTCAGTTTACTTCTACTGCTCTTTTACCGTGTCTACTCCTGAGCTGATTTGAATGAAATTAGTACATCAAATTACATTTGGAAAAAGTTGCAATCTCAAAATAAGTTCCTACATGCTTTATGAAGTTTGGTCATTGAATAGGTTTGAAAAGACCTCAAGTGCTTCTATAGATGGTAAAACAAGCAGAACTCATTTCCTGATGCCCATCAGCATTGGCATTATAGCTAGCCTATAAACTCCAGACTAACTCCATCCAAAACATTCTGTTTTTTTGTTTTGTGGGGCCTGAGAAATTCCGGTTGGTTTGGAGGCAGAAATTAATGGGATAAAAACCCACAGAAAACCAATTACTTTAAAATTCTGCTTGTAGAACACGCTTTCTTAAGAGTCAGAATGATTTTCTAATACTAATTTCCTGCTCTGAAAATACTCACGTGAGAGTGCTCAGTCGGGGTCGTTGCCATTGCTCTGAGTTAGAAATCTTTGACTTCCCTCATTTTCTCAACAGAAAATACTTTGTTCTTCTTATCTGCTTCCCACTGCCTTTCTCCTACAGAGGCAGTAACAGGAAAATAGCTAGTGTGTTTTTCTTTTAATGAGACATCAAGGACTGCAAGGATGTGAATTTCTAAACTTGTGTTCTAACAAAGCATTTTGTCAAGCCTGTTCTAACAGCTGCTCCTCTCAGATAGTCTGATTCCCAGTTGGAAGTGATCAGTCATGTTTGACTTGGGTGTAAATTATCTTTGTTTAGTGGGGAGGATCTAACTGCACTTGCCTCTGATGTACATGTGATACTAGAAATTTCTTTTGATTTATGTAAATGTCATTGTTTTCAACAATTTGAGTTGTGTGTTGTTCATTTAGTCCCCAACAGTTGCCATAAAATCAATGTGATGTAAAAGGAGAGGATGAAAATATTAAAACACACTCTTAAACTCATGTTTAGAAGGGAGTTAAATCTTAAATTAATTTTTAAATTTAATAGAGAAACATTTTATTTCAGTTATTGTTATGTGAGCATGCTGCTATGAGATCTTGCAAATTATACAACTATCTTAAATGTGGGAAAGATGTGGGACTCTTATGGTTGATTATTATTATCTAATTCTAATGACTAAGAAATAAATGAAGTGCACCAATCATAAAGATGCAATACCTTACTTTCTCCATAAGTGGTTTTAGACTCTTATGCCTGTGAAATTGTTTGATTTACTACCTCTTCATTCTAATAAGGTCTTAGTAGTCTTATAGTATTGTCCAGTACAGCATAACATCAAAAAGTCAGTTTGTTAAAATATTTCAACATTTCTGAGGGAAAATTATTGATATGTTTATATAATATTAGAATTCTTCAGTAATGTAAGTCTTTCAGTCTTATGAATATTGATTTGTATTCTTATTAAAATTCATTTTGTGACTTTCCTTCTACAGATGAAACTTTTAGCCAATTATTGTAATTATTCAAGCCAATTAAGATTTCTGAAAATCGATAAGTAACACTTTTCTAAGTTTAAAGAGATTCTTACAAAATAGGACAAATCAGTAGTTCTGCAGACCGGCCTGTATTGCCGTGTCAATGTTCAAATACTGAAATTGTGCTCCAGATAGATCTAAAATGTACAGATGCTATTTGCTTTGATAAACTTTCTCTCTAAAATCACATATCAACCTGGAGAGGGGGGGGAAGATGGTTTTGGTGTATCTTGTATTTACATACAATGTTATCTGTCAGAAAGATTAGCGGTTCAAGGTTTGGAAAAATATAGAGAAGGCATCACTTAAATTGATTTTGTGCAAAATACTTTTTACTGAATTAATATACTTTTTGACTGATTGAATGTATCTCTTTGATTATTCAATTCACAGAATTTATGCTTGCATGAAAAATCTAAGTCCTCTGGATTAGTGGTTCCTAGTGGTTAGGTACATTATGTTTGGCAAGAGATACAGATCAGATTGTTATAATAAATTAGTATCTGGGGTCTGTATTTGGGAAAAATTAGTTAGAGAATAATTAAGTTCAACAATTAATTGTTGAAAACATTCCCAGTGGCAGTAGTATGATTGCGTAGCATTGGAATCTGGTGGCTGTGCTGGTGAGGTATAGGGTAGAAAAAAGAAACGATGGAGAAAAAAACATATAGATCCACTTTAAGTGACTGATCCAATTAGTGTGGTGGGCTGATATGTGACTTTGTGTACTCTTACTAGTATAGAATGTTTGCACATAGCTGTGATATAAGGCATTAGATCTGTAAACTGTAGCAAATGAGTAGTCCTTACTTGCATTTTAAATGTTCACATGAATTTTAAGGAATTTTATACTGAATACTCTGTATGTTGTGTTTTCTATACCTAGGATGAATTTTGTTTTGTAGTTTGTAGTGATTTTATTTTTAAATTGGGTGTCAAAAATAACAGGGCAAGAGTATGATATGAGTACTCAAACTAGGAATTGGAAGTCCAAACTGCGGGAGTTTCTGGAATGGTAGTAGTCACATGTTTAGTGCCTGTAGTGATTAGTTTACACTTCAGATAACACTTCAGATAAACAACTAGTCTGTAACTGGAAAATGTTGTCCTCTTTCTCTGCTTCCAGTTTCTTATGAAAGTTGAGAGCTAAATTACATACTGGGATACTGGATCTGCAGAAAATTAGATGCACAACTGTTTTACTTGGGGCAAATGTTGCATCTGTTTCTGAGTTTGTTAATCACTTCTGTTCTGTGTCAGCCATAGCCGGAGCCAGAGCCTCTCAATTGAAACATTGTCTGTGGTGGTGGTGTAGTCTGAGGGCTCATACAAACTTTGTAATCGGTTTTGAAAATAATACTTTCATTTAGATCTCTGGAGCATTAATATGCTGTACCCCCAGGATTTAGTAGCTAATCTTAATGACATTTTTTAACTGTTCCACAAAAATAATTCTCTCTTATAAAAATCCTCAGATATTAAAGCCAGGAGGAGAGTTTTGATGTTATATTGGGGGTGAATGAGTTGACATGAATATTCTAATGCCTTCTCTTGGTTCTGTTAGCAGTGGAACTATGTAAATAATATTAATCAGGTTAGAAAAACTGAGACCCAGAATCATCTTGTGTAAAGATTGAGTAGAGATAATATCCCCAAATCAGTTTTTTTCTGTAGCAATTGCAATGCAAAATATGATAACAATTACTGTATATATACACAATATATTTTACCAACAAAATGTCCTGAATATCCTGGGTTGCTTCTGTCAGGAGAACCTCCATCCATACTGTTGTAATGTATGTCACATAATATTGTCATACTTCTGTTGCATCTAGAGAAGCTAGAGAAGTGTTTAATCTATAAGGGCCACATTTGTCATCTGTATAGAATTTTTTTTTCAATCACAGGTGCTTAGTAATTTTCCGCTTGGAAGAGAAACTCAAGTGTCCAAGGAATGTAGGTTTTTTTCTTTTTTTTCTAATTAGTGCAATCTCCTGAAATTGCTTGTCCTTTCTCTTAGATTATCTCAGTCTTGTTAACTACAGTAACGGTTGAGAAAGAGAAAATTGGATTAATATTAAAACAAACAAAAACCTCCAGCAAACAACTCCAAAACGCCCTACATCTCTGTATTCTTGTCTTGTAGAAATCCTTAAAATATTTACATTCTGAATCGCCTAGAAGGGTAATTCCAAGATAGGAGTGTGAAAATTAAGGTATATTTTGCAGGGTCCAAAGTAAGCATCAGTCTGCCAAATTCTCCTGCTGTAGTAAAAGAGCAGCCTGCAAGGCACAGGGCACAGCTCTATTGAGGGGAACCACTGTCAATATGTGCACAGACATGGTGGTGACATTGAGATCACTGTCCAAGCTTCAGTATTACAGAACTGAAGAGGATATCTTCAGACTCATTCCACTGGACATAGGTCTGCTCACAACTTTAAGGACAAAGTTTAAAAATGTTCTCAACACAAAGATGGAGACTGAGATCTTTGATAATTCCAATTTCTTTAGCACTAACACAGCCCTAGGCACTGTAAATCCAGAGACTTGGGAGCTGAATTGTAGTCTGTGGTAAGGACTGATGTTTCTCTTTGACTGGTTCCTTCAAATCCCTCATCTCTGGAGGCTGAGAACAAACTTATGTGTGTTGTGTTAGGTTTTTAATTTATTTGTCATTTAGTGCTATGTACTTTCTCTTCTCCCTGCTATAGCATCCTAATGAAGGGCAACTCCTTTCTGACAGGTAACACAGTATTTCACCCTTAAGGCAACCTCCCAAACAAACCAGCAAAAAAAAAAATTAAAACCCTGTGGTGTAACATTTGATTATAATACCACAGTGAGTTCCTCATAGTCCCTGACCCAGTGTCTATCTGAGTTTCAGCCTGTGCTGAACTCGTATTCAGTACCGCTCTGGCCACAGCTGCAGTGAAATGTGCATACAAACAGCTTGGCAAAAGAAGCAGTCAAACAGTGTGTCTTACATTAGTGATAACATTTATGTATTGTCTGCATGCATTTTTAATTCACTTTACAACTGAGAGTCTGAGTTCCTGAAAGGAAAATGAGGACTAAAAGGTTGAAGGGAAACTGAGAATTGGAACTCTGGCAGATGTCTGCCAAATGATATAATATATGATGGGGAAACAGAGTTACCTACTTACTCCAGGTGTTATTCCAATATTCAAGACTCACCATATGTACATCCATAGTAGGATGCAGATATAAACAGTTTGTGCAAGATACTTTGTTATTTGAAGAGAAAATAGGTACCTTTCAAGACTGAAGGTCTTTACAAACTTAAAAGAGTAGGCACATAGCATTTACTTCATTAAAATTTTATGTATTAAATCTAATGTTATTGAAAATACGCTAAAATTGAAATATGTGATGCTATGCATTAGTTTAATTAACAGGGTTTTTTAATTGTAGAGATTCTTTAGAAAGAAATTAAAAGCTGAAGTTTATAGGATCAACATTATGAAATGAAACTGCAAGGTCATACTTTCACAGCACACCACTGCCAAGTATGATGTTGTCCCAATGGCAACAGCAATTTGCTTAACTATTTCTTACTAACAAATCAATCTTAATTCTCATATGGTCAAAATTAGGGACTAAAAATATGTAGTATGCTTAATGGAGTTTTATGTGTTGTATTAACTGCTTACTGATTGCTGATAATACAATTCCACTAATCCCAGTAATCAGTAATTTTCTGAGTAGTGTTTATCTGAAAGGAATATCCTATTTAGCAAGGTATGCTCTACTGACCCAATCATTAAATGAAAACAATGTGCTTTAAAATGGTCCTAATGACCTGCGTTGTTGTAAAGGGTTGCTTCAAATCAACCAGAAGGTTGATATGTGCAGGCAGGTAATGACAAATAGTGAGGCAATCATTTCTCTATAACTATTCTCTTAGAAATGTTACTATGAAAACTGTAAACAATCAGTCATCCTTCTCTTCCCCCCCCCCCCCCCCAAATGCCTAGAAATTGGGATTGTGTGTTGAGGTTTTTTCAGGAACCAAAATCTTTGACCATAATCTTTGGGTTTTGTAGACACCTAAACTCTGTACATAGACAGTGAGGTTTGAAGTATGCTCTTAAAGATAAGAATGTGGAGGCACTCTGTTTCTCTATCCTCTTCCTTTGCAGAGAAGACTGCATGAAATTTTGACTTGCTGTGCTGCTGATTTCAACTGTTGGGTCTGTGCTGGCTTAACTTTTCTAAGGAAAATGCAAACTATTTGCTAAGATCTATCATATTTACACATATTGTAAAAATAAAACAGTAAAACTCACATTTATATTGATACATCTATGTCAAAATTAATTTTTCCTCCTCATGCCAGTAGGTCATATTGATAAATTAGTTGCGATTCAAAGTAAATAACCTAAACAAATGTTCCTCTTTTTTATTATACTGTAAATCAATAAATTGGAGATTGATTTGCCTCTACACAATGACATGAATGTTTACAGTTAATTGAACATTGTTTTCTGTGTTTAAGCTTAGACTCATTTCAGTAAACAGTCTGTGGGGGCTGTACTTCTACTAATGAACTGTATTCTCTGAGGAAATTATATATAAATAACTATTTTTTAATGATGCAGAGCTGAGCAGTACATCAGTTTAGGCTGATATCCTCTATGGTGCCTCCAGAAAGACATGAAATGGGAAGTGATAATGTTATTTATAATCACGATTGAAGAAATGATGCCCTATTTTAGAAAATCTGTGGAAGGGTAAATGTAATATCTGACTGTATTTTATTAGGCTGTTTCTAACTTCTGCTATACTAATTTTACATCTTTATCTTTGAAGAGGTATTATAATCTCTTTTTTGTTGGAAATTAAGCTTGGTTTGATTAAAATTGTACCTTATGAACTTTTTTTTGGTTGGTTGGTTTGTCTTATGAATCAAGACTTTTTACAAGGTTAGACCTGGTAATTTTGCCTGATGAGCTCAGAAATGCAGTTTAAAATAACAGTGAAGCAGAATATTCCATTGAGTGTTTACCTCTGTCTTGTTATCTGTATTTAAGTTGTGTCTAAGAGCAGGAAATGTTCATTCTACAGGTAAGCAAGTGATTGTCCAGTGGATAATCATACTCCGTCTTTGCATCATGGGTGCAAGTAGCAAGATGGATGAGTTGTTCTTGGCTGTAGCATCAGTCCTTTCCTGTCTGTGTTTTCTGACCAAGAGTGCACATGCAATTGTCTTTTAAGCATAGCAAATACCATCCTGAAAAGATTAGTACCATTCACTGCCTTTCAGGAAGTGATGGCCTGGTTTGGAAATAAAAAAAACAAACCCAACCAACCAACCAAGACGGAGCGCCAACCAACAAACCAAAGTCTCCTCCCTTCTCCAGCCTTGTGGAGGGATTTTTGTCTAAATAGTTATTCTCTGTGCATCTGTAAAGTTGCTTATTCTTTTCTAGGCAAAGTACTTTTCCCTTGTTCCTTCTGAGTTGCAGCCTGTTTACTTTAGTCTACCTCTGCAAGTTTATTCATTCATTTTGAAATCTAATCTTCTTCTCTAAAGTATTCAGTCCCTTGAAGCTTGATAATATTTTTCACAATAGTTCAGGTCCGTCAAATTCATCTATGTCATTAATGAAAATACTGAATGGTATGAAAGCAGTCTAAATAAGCCCAAAATACAGAATAGTAATGTGAATTTCTACATGATGATCTTAGTAAAATACATGTAGCTTTAATAACTGATTTCTGAAAATTTCCTTGCAGAAGGTTTATGAAGAATATTTTTCCTGAGTTGATTATGAGTCCTGAGAATGTGATTTGAGAAAGGTAGCACTTGTTATTTTTAAAATGAATAGTTCAAACATCTTTGCACTTTGTTCTAGAAACACCTACCAAGCATCTGGATTCTCTTTGTATTCAGTGCTTTCAAGTATGCCCTTATTCAGCATGTTGCTTTCATAAAAGCAACCAGCAGAAAACTGGGTAACAAGTAGCTCATATACTATAGATTACTTTGGGTGTGATGAATCTTATTGTTTCCTTGCCAATTTTCTTTTTTCCTCCTGTCTGTTTACATTTGTCTCCTTACATTTTAATCTTTGGTTTATTTCTTATTTGTGTAGTGTGTAACATATGGCAAATGGGTCCATCTAAAACCTATAATACAGAAAAATAACAAAAAGAACCAGAAGAACAAATGCAGGAAGGATAGAATAACTATGTATTTTACCTTGTCTTGAAATTCTTCACCATTGCAGAGGGGGAGATTCTCTGGGCTAATAGGGCTTTCCTTGGTAGTCAAGCAGATCTTTTATGCTATTCATATTTTAGATAGAAACGTGATTCAACATTGCTGTATATTGTTTGATAAGGTTTCATACTGCATATCTTTGGAGTCAGAATGTTCATATTTTTTTATGATGATTCCAGGTTTTAACATCTGACCTGGAAAACAGGGAGAAGCAGCAGGAAAAAATGCTGGACCAGCTAAAGGAGATACAGAATTCCTACAAGGCTTGTGAAAATAGATGTAGACAAACTGAACTCCAGTCTTCCGAGTTAGCTCAACAGGTTGAAGAAAGTACCAAAGAAGCAGAACGTTATCTCACTGAATTCAAGCACTCAGAGGCACTCAGGCTGGAGACTGAGAAAAAAAGAGAAGATCTGAAGGTGAGAGCACAGGAAGCCATCCGCCAGTGGAAGCTGAAATGTAAGAAACTGAGTCGTGAAATGGAAAAACAAAATGAAACTATCAATGACCTGATGGAAAAGAATAGTCAGGTAAGATTGGTTGATTTTTTTTTTTTTGATACCCTTTCCATTTGTTTTAGAAATGAAGATAAGGAGTTTATTTATGCAAACTGTGACTTAAACTGCTTTCTGCCTTGAGTTCTGGACCAAATTTTCTGGTAAACTGGAAGACAACGAATAGGTGGCAATATTTTTTAGCTATTATGGAGTTCCACATTCTCTTCTTTTTCCAGTATTTATTCCAGTCTCTTCACTTAATCAAAGCTTTCTTCTTGTAAAGAAGAAAATTTCTCTGTGAATGCTGCTCTTACTTTTTCTTTTCAGGTATTGGTTAACATAGGTTAGCTTATTTTTTAGGTAATTTTTGAGGAAATAATGTGACGTTATTTTTTTTAAAAACTTGGAATCTTACTATGTAATAACTCTCATTCAATTTATGCTTTATCTCATGTAATGGACAGTGGTAAGATCTTTGAAAGAAGGTGTTTACTTTCACCATGTGTGTCAGATGGCTAACAAACCTTAATGCTGAGTGACCTTTGCCACAACTAGAATACCTTTAGTTCTTTTCTGTATTTGTCTTCTCAGACTCTAGGCTTAGTAATGACATCTTTTATTGCCAGTAAAGACTACAGATTCTGAAATATTATAGGACTGCAACTCAGTTTGAATCTGATATTTGGAAGCAAAAAAGTAGATTTTTTTTTGTTGTTGTTTGAGAATGTGCAGAGATTTTTTAGCAAAATGGAGATTTTAGCCAAAAAAGGCACCTAACCTGCAATTGGGATGAGCAGGCTGCTAACATCTACCATGCAGTTCCAGGGTTTTTCATTGATCTAGTTAGAGACTCGGTTCCTTCTATTTTTGTAACTTCTCTCTTTTTTTTTTTTAATTGTTCTTCATGTGTATTTGGTTTCAGCCTCTATATTCATTCACTTTTTCCTCCTATAAAATTTCTCAGGAAAAAAAAACATTTTTTTTTTGGTTTTTTTTGTTTTGTTTGTTTGTTTTGTTTTGTTTTTGTTTTTGACTTAGAGGAATTCCTTGATTTGTTCAGCTCCTGACAGTGCTTTAAAGACAAGCACTCACATCAACGCTAATGCTGATCATTCTGTCTTGGAATAGTAGTAGAAACCATCATTCTGTTGGCAATGAGTCTGTGGGTCTTGTATTTTGCAGTGGCTAGGTCAAAAGTTTGCTCCTATAGTGGCTAGTACAGTGCTAAGCTCCTTGATGTGAGCTTAGCTTTTGTCTTAACTCACGTGCTCTGCTGGTGGAGTCTATCATATTGTATGGCTTTTGTTTTTATAGCACTTCCCTCTCCTCTTTCCATGTATTTTCTCATGTCATTCATACAATTTAGTATCTAAATCTGATGGGCACAAGATGGCTTCATCTTCTGCTTTGTCCTGCTCCAAGATTGATGTTTTCAAGGGGTATATGAATTGCAGTATTCGATGTCTGTATTAATCCTCTGTTGTTTCTGATCCAGTAACCTGTTTGGAGGCTCATACACAAATGTACGAGCATGGTCAAAGCACAGGAAGAGCCACAGTGGGGCTAGTACTGAGTTGAAATTAATAAACTCTAGCAGATCTAAACTGTGATTCCTGGGATTGCTGTTTCTCTTGTGAATTGCCTATCATAATCTTTACTTTTTATTATTATTTAATCTATCCATGCTCCAACAATTCATTCCATAGTAATCTTGTTGTATTGGTTAGCCTGAGTGCTTGTCTGGGGAAATAAGGTTTGCAAACATTTAAGAAACTGGTCATCTCTTGCCTAGGAAAACGGAGGTTTTAAGGAAAGGACGAATCATTTAGAAATCATATGTGTCTATCAAATGGACAAATAAGAAGCAAAAAGAAGAGGCAAGTTATGAATAAGTAGCAGTAGATCTCCAAAAGATTCTGAAATCACTGTTAATGTAAATGCATGGACAGGTCTTTGTGGTGGCACTTGATAGTGCTGTCCACATTGAAATTTCCTTTGTTACATAAGATTGCTTGACGTGGATTTTACCACTTCTTATATAACAAATACATTCAAATGCTAAATGCACTCACTTTGTTTTAAATTCCATTTAAGAAATGCTGTCTGTATTAGTTCTTATTATTAAAGTCATCGCCATTTTGCCAACAAATTCGAGGTAACTGTCACTGGTGAAGGAAATTTCTTTATTTGAGGATATGTGATATCAAATTAACTGTGTGCGCCGTTGTGGAGGTTACAAACAATATTTCATGTTCTCAATACAAATCTGTAAACAGTTTTCATATGAGGATATAATCAATCTAGATGCAGCATTCATTACAAGCTTCAGGGAACTAGATGGACATAATTTAGGGAGCTTTAAGATATGTAGACAACTAGCAGCTGAGACAAAATTCTATAAAAATAAGTAATAAAGAAGAAGAAGAAATGACACTTTGTTGTCTTTGATTTTTCTGTAAGAGTACTCCAAAGGGTTGATGGCAAATTTTCAAAATTGGGTTGCAATCATAGCTTTCAATTTTATGAGATATTCCAAATATTTGCAGACAATGGGTGGGCTACAGAAAGATGGGTTAGGTTTCATTCTTTTGGAGTTAGTGGGATAATTTGGATAAAGTTTTACCCATGTGGTTGTCCTTGATATTGGTTGACAGTGGAATTTCTAACATCTTGTGTCTTTTGGGATGTACTTTTCTTTTAAGTATGGAATGTGGAAAACACACTCAAAGCAAGTTACTTACAGGTTTTATTTTGAAATGTTACTGGGATTTGTTTTTGTTTGGTTTTGCGGTGGGTTTTTTTAGCCAAATCTGTCAATTAGAATTACAATTTTAGGAAGATCTTTTTGTTTGGTTGTTTTTTTTTTTTTCAGAAAAAAAGCATGATGGTCATGATCCCATGTCCTCAATTTGTTATTTTTACATTTTGCAAAATACTTCTTATTTTTGATGTAATTGCAAATTATTTTATTATTTTTAACCTGCAAACTTTTAAGCTGAATTGCCTTTTTTTTCTCGATTATTTTGCTATATCCATAAGAAGTGAGCACTGATTGTAGATTTAGTGGAAATACTTAGTAAAATTTAGTATAAAATGTATTAAACCAGTTTAAAGAATCCAGCAGTGTGTGATATATTAGAACAGATTGCCCAAACAGGTTGCAGAGTTTCCCTCACTGGAGAAATTCAAGAACTGTCTGGACTCAAACCTGTACAATGTACTCTGGGATGACCCTGCTTGAGCAGGGAGGTTGGACCAGATGACTCCCTGTGGTCCCTTCCAACCTTACCCATTCTGTGATTCTGTGGTATTTGTAACATAAAATGTATTGGAAAGAACACCCAAACCCTTAGGCTCCTTAGGAAAACAGTAGGATTTTTATTACCTTTGACTGATTTTTATTTTGGAGATGACATCTTCATTTCTTGGCTTTGATGCATGAGCGAACCAAGCTTTAACTGCTATTAGTTCATGTACTGATTAATTCATCAACTGTAGTTTAAAAAATAAAGTTGGTATACTTTATATGTAATATTGTAGAAAGTAAAAAAAATAAATCAGCATATGGAATGGACCTATAGATAAGATGTATGTAACCAATAGTCCTCCCTGTATTCTGCTGTGGTACTGTAAGACCTCATTTCCTCTATCTTGATAATTAGAGGAACCAGTAAAGAAACTCTTATCAGTCTGCAAAGAGAGAATGTGAGAAGCAGAGAATTAACCAAAACTATCCCTGCTTACGAGGCTAGATAATTTAAAGACAAGTACAAGTTTGAGATCACACATATTCTGTGTCTAAATTTAAAGAAGCACTGAATACATTTGAACTGAGTTCATAGCAAGCAAAATTTTTGTATTTTCACAGAACAAAGTTTGTTAGTTGTTCCTTAGACATTCCTAATGCCTAATTGTTCCTTAGACATTCCTAATGTCTAAGGACATGTGTCCAACAATTATCTTTAAGGACTTTAGTTCACAATGGATTTCTTTTTCTTATTTCCTAGGCCCTCAAAGAAAGGGATGATCTCAGAAGTCAGCTTCTCTCAGCTATACACCAAATAGAAAACCTCCGGAAAGAGCTGAATGATGTGCTTACAAAGAGAGCCCAGCAGGAAGAACTCCTCCACTGTAAAGAGGTAAAGCTGAATGAAATGAAGTCACATGAAGTATCTCTTGAAGAAGAGATCAAAGAAGTTCAAAGTACTGTAAAAAAATTGGAGAATGAGTTGAAAAAGCAAGTCTTTCTACAAAATCAAATGCAAGCTGAGAAGGAACACTTGAAGACAGAACTTGCAACTATTAACTTGATCCATAAAAAAGACCAAGAACGACTCTTAGAAATGCAAGCAGATGTAAAAAATTTAAGCTCTGTACGTGTGGAACTAACAAACAAAATAGCAGAAGAGGAGAAAGTCAAAAAGGAATTACTTAAGAGCCTCTCAGATCTCCAGAAACAGCAGGAATCTAAGCATGAAGAGATGACTTCAGCTAACAGGCAGCTGAAGATGGAAAGAGAAGTTCACCAACAGGAGTTGGCAGATCTTAGATCAGAGTTACAAAATGTCAAAATCAAACATGAAAAAAATATTCAAGAACTTATGAAACTCCTTAAACAAGAAAAGGAGGATGCAGAGGCTCAAATTAGAATGCTAAAGGTACTTACTGTGAAGAATTCCAATGTCAGACTTCCCCCCCACGTTCATACACACACCTCACACATGCCTCCTACCAATGAATGATGAAGATAATAAAGTATGGGCTTTAAAGCACTTAACACACATTTTATTCCAGGCCATCATAAAATCTTAAAGTATTAGTATCAGTATCATTTTTAGGTCAAAATCTTAGTTCAACAGTAGTGAAATAGGTATGTCTGTGATTGCAAAGCAGGAAATATATAAGGCTGTAATGCTTTAATATGGCAGTCAGGTGAAGTGGCAGGTGGCTGAGAAAAAAGGGAAACATTGTACCCATCTTTAGAAAGGATAGAAAGAGGGCCCTGGGAACTGCTGACCTGTCACTCTCGCCTTTGTGTCTGGGAAAATCATGGAACAGGTCCTTCTAGAAGCTATGCTAAGGCCCATGGAAGATAGAGTGATGATTTGGGAGAGCCAGCATGGTTTCACCAAGGGCAAGTCATGCCGGACCAACACAGTGGCTTTCTATGATTGAATGACTATGATTGAGTGAACAAGGAAAGAGCTGCAGATGTCATTTATGTGGACTTCTGTAAAGCCTTTGACATGGTCCCCCAACTGTAAGGCTTGGCATGCATGCAGGTAACCTCAGGCACCAGTTTTAAAGAAAATTTATTTTTATAGTCGGACACTGCAGTGCAGCTGACCGAGAAGGCAAAGGTGGAAACCCATTTTGGTGCTTTTATAACAACACCTTTTGCATGTGCAATAAAAGCCCAGGCTGAATTCTTCTCCTGGGCTTTATGGCCTGCCTGGAAATCCTGCAGGGGCCTTCAGGCATGTCTGTGAGAACTTTATCACTTGTAGCATGGGAGTTACCTCTCAGCAGACAGATAATGAGAACATCATAGCACCCTGCCTGAGAATGAATTCCTTCCTATGTAAAAGCTTTTCCCTGGGAGCAAAAGTTTCCTTGAATGGTTGCTAAGCTCTTGCTCCTTGATATTTCTTCCAAAGGTCTACTGCTCTTAGAGCCACATCCTTCTCTCTGAATTGGAGGGAGATGGATTCGGTGGGTAGACTGTTAAGTGGATAAGAAATTGGTTGGATGGTTGCATACAGAGAGCAGTGGCTGAGTCCCAATGGACATCAGTGACAAGTGGTGTCTTGTCCGTATTTGGACAAGTGCTATTAATATCTTCATTAATAACATAGGCAAAGGGCTCAAATGCATCCTCAACAAATTTGCAGATGTCACCAAGCTGAGTGGTGCAGTTCAGGATGGGATACTATCCAGGGGGACCTGAGCAAGCTCAAGATGTGGGCCCATGGGAACCTCCTGAGATTTAACAAGACCAAATGCAAGGTGCTGCACCTGGGTTCGGGCAATCCTTAGTATCAATATAGTCTGGAGGATGAACAAATTGCGAACAGGCCTGCTGAGAAGGAATGGTGAGTGAGAGGCTGGACATGACCCAGCAATGTGCACTTGCAGCCCAGAAAGCCAATTGTGTCCTGTGCTGCATCAAAAGCAGTGTAGCCAGCAGGCCATGGGGGTGAGTCTGCCCCTCCACTGTGCTGTTGTAAGACCCCACTTGGAGTGCTACATATGGCTGTGGGTCCCTGGCACAGGAATGGTAAGGACCTGTTGGCACAAGTCCAGAGGAGTATCACCAAGTTAATTAAAGGGGTGGAGCACCTCTCTTGTAATGCCGGCTAATAGAACTGGGCCTAGGAAAGAGAAAGCTTTAGGGTGCCCTAATTGCACCTTCCAGTACCTGAAATGGGCCTACAAGAAAGTTGGAGAGACACTTTTTACAAGGGCATGTAGTGAAAGAACAAGGAGAAATGGCTTCAAACTGAAAGAGAGTAGGTTTAAATTAGATATTAGGAAAAAATTCTTTAGTGTGACTCTAGTGAGGCACTGGAACAGGTAACCCAGAGTAGCTGTGGATGCCCTATCCCTGGAAGTGTTCAAGGCCAGGTTGGATGGGGCTCTGACCAACATGGTCTAGTGGAAGGTGTCCCTACCTGTGGCAGGGGAGTTGGAAGTAGATTGTTAATGTCTGTTCCATCCCATTCTATGATTCTATGATGTTTAAATTGCATGATGCAGAAATACAGTCACTGTATCTGGAAATACTTTTGGAATATGAGTAGTAATGACATGTAACACTTGTTAAGTTTAATTTTGATAGTTCTTTCTATTTCAAAAAAGTTTCAGAATTACCCATATCTGTACAATTTCTCAGAGAGATGTTTATGTAGTAAATGGTGAAATATAGCATTTTATTAATGAAGAAGCAAACTAATGTCTTTAGTTTGTATCATTTGCTTCTAGTATAAAACTATTGCTTTGGAAAGAAAACAAGCATTTTGGTGGCTTTAAGTGCTTTGAATAAAATTGAAAAGTTAAGTTGAAGTGTTCTAAACTGTGCAGTTTACGGTCAGCAGCTGTGTAAGTTATACACTGCACTTCTATTGAAGAAATTTTGATTACATGGTTAAATATATTTGTAGATGTTTTTAATAATAATAATATTAAATTTTATAGTTATTTTAATGGAGGTGTTAGTTTTCCAGGTAAGTTGTAAATTACCAGAATATTATGAGTGCATTTCTGAAGCACTGTAAATATAGTTTTCAACTTAGTCCCATTAAACTACAAATTTTCTCATGTCAAAATTCTATCAATTTAACCATAAAAAAAGCTATAAAATCCTTAATCAAAGCTTAAGTAATTCGTGATCTACTTCATCATAAATAATGCAAGCATTTTTTTCTTTTATATTCTCACAGATATACTTGTTAAAAAATGCAACTTTTCTACACATTTTGCAGTTCTGAATTGACATAACTTAGAAAGGATATTTAGTTATTTAATGTAACATTCATGATATAAGAATTGACAATAATTCTTAAGCAGTTGATAACACAGAAACCATTTAATGAAGATAGCAATAAAAAGAAAACTAGATGATTGTTAGTGGAAGGATCATTAAAACCAAATATTTTGATAGCAGTGTTTAACGCAGAGGACTTATTTTTTCATGTGTAGAGCATTATTTAAATGATCTGTTGAAATACGTGTTTTGTCTTTGACAATGACTCTGAAATTGAGTACATTTGACGGGGGAGAGAAGGAAAGTGTATTTTGGGTGCTAGAAAAAAAATTGGTTGATTGTGACTGTGTTCTTCTATGAAATGGCAAATCATAGAGTAAGGACCTTGATATTTTACTGTTTGTTAAACCTAAACAGAATATGAAAAAATTTAACTTCCTTATTTTATTTACAGTGCCATGACTTTCCCAGAATCCTAAATCTACATTTATTTTCTTAAGAGCAGAGGGTGAGGGAGATGAATTTTCTAAGATATGAGGGTAGGCAACTTTTTTTGAAGTATACAAAATGATAATGCACAAGATTGTCTTGATTGAGAGAATCAAGATCATACATAAAACAACAAAAAAATTATATCCATCTGTAGGAAGAGCTAATGAGAACATATCCTGCAGGTGATTTGGTTACTTTTTGTCTGTACTCATCATTACATGGCAATTGTATTTCATGTTTATGGACATACTTTTCTTTCAAATTAAGGTAAACTTAAATGCATTTTATCTTTTTTTCTTTGTATTTAAATGTTGTGGGGTTAAGGTAGAGTTTAGGGAAATCCAGCAGAAAAGGTTGGGGTTTTCTTAACCTATTTTCGTGGGGTTTTTTTAAGCCTGGTGTAGCTTTTTGTGCCCAGCAACCAGTTGTCTTTTACTGTAATAATCTTGCCCTTACGCCTCAGCCTCATCCAACCTTTGTAACTGTTTTTGGTATGGAATATACATTACCCTATCCAAAGATAGTTAAAGCTTTAAAAAAAAGGTCAGCTGGGAGAGACTTGAGGAGTAAATGGAAATGTAAAATATTTGTAGGACCCAAAACCTTAAAAGTTAAAAGAGGATGCATTTATGAGTTACTTTCAGGAAATCAAAGTATAGAGCCCTGTGTTTAGAGGACTAACTACTGCATAGGTTGTAAAAAGAGGTGACTTGATCCTTACTGTTCTTCCCTCTCTTGCCTCATGTAGTTTCTGCCTCACTTTTACTTGGTTTTCTGTAGTGCTGCACTGGATTGAAAAAATATTAGGTAGTTAAGTATTTTTTTGGGGTAGTAGGGAAGGTACCATAAGAATAATATATGATGCAATAGAACTGGAGAAGAACACAGAATTTTGTAAGAGATATCAGTGTTAAGAAGGATCTTACTGTTTCATTGCTGAGGTTCTTGTACTTAAGCTTTTAATTCTGCTTCTGCTAGAACATCCTAAATGATTCTCAACTAATGTCTCTATGTCGTCTTATTTATTATTTAAAATGATAGGTACACTAGCATAGGAAAGTGGTTTGCTTAGTGGTCCCCATTTGGCTATGTGCTCAGAAGCTCTGAATCTATCCCCTACTTTTACAACATATGCCTTAAAAATACCCTTGTTTTCTTAGAATGATGACATGTAAAATGTCCTCATGCCTGACAGTATTGAAGTATCTGAAGTATTAATTTTTAAGGTTATAGAGAGATGCATATCTGTATATATAAAATTCTGTATATGTATTTCTTTTTGAATTGTTTTCTATACATTTTCTAAGTGTGTAGTTCTTATTTTCCTGAAGATTATCAGATGTGGAAATTGGATTCAATAAAGATCAATTAAATTATGGTCACATCCACCTTGTCCATACTGAAAATTAATAAAATTTAACTTTGTCCATTGTGAGTCAGAGGTAATACAAGTGAGGAATTTTGTTCTTGGATTGTCTCCATCTGCACTGAAAAGTTGATTTTGTAAGCATATGCACAGAAAATGTTTTGGGCACTGCAGGCTTGTGTTTGTGGACCTAAGCCTTTGTACACCTTGAATGCCAAAGTTCTTTCTCGAATTTTCCTTTGGAAGAGTTTTTGTACTCTGTTAGCTTCAGTGTCTAAATTAAATCATAAAGCCTCTCTCCTTACCCTTCTTCCTCAGAGGAGTTCTATTTATAGTGTAATTGGGAAATAGAATTTTTGCTTTTCCTCAGAAAATAATTTACTTCACAGGTTTATTTGTGTGTGTAACTGCATCCCACAACTCATCTAATATGAAATTGGTTTTGAGTAATATGCATGTTAATTTGCTTCTTTGTGGTGTCTTGTTTGTTTGGGTTTTTTTCCCTTTAATTTATTTTCTAGATATTCTAGAGAATTTCTCAAGCCTGTCATTTTCAGTCAGTTATCTTTTGCACTTTATTCATTCACTCTTAGGGCTTTCAAGGCCCTTAAATGTTTTCTTCATTCTTCTCTGCAGTTTTTTCATGAACAGCATTAAACCTGCACAATAATAGCATTAAACCAACACAATTTTAGAAATTAAAAATACTAAATCTTTATAGTTGTTTCCTTGCAGATATAAATTTAGTATTAGTTCCTGAAATAAAATTATGGTTTTAGACTTTCTGATTCCAAATTATTTCAGTAATGGAAAAGTTGCATAAATACTAGGCTTCTCAAGGTGATGTAAGCTGATGAGTGTAGCAGAGTTGAAATGCAGAATCTGAGACTTCTTTTTACTGCTTTTAAGACACTATATGGTTCTACACCTCTGTGGTACATATTTTCCATGTTCAGATAAGTGGTTGCACTTAATGTAACTTAAATGTAAAAAATTAAATTGAGTTATCATTCAGTAATAGTCTTCCACTGATTTAAAACTTTAGAGTCTGGGAGTGTTTTAGAATAATCCGTAGAGTGACTTTGTAATCTGTTTTCCCTTTACCATCAGATGGAACTTTTAGAAGAGAAAAATGTAGTCAAGACTCAGTGTCGACAACTGGAGAAGATAAAAGTTGAGTGTGATAAATTGACAGAAGAATTAACCCAAAATGAAGAAGAAAATATAAAACTAAAACGAAAATGTGAGTTTTTAAAGCAAGAACTGGAGAAAAAGGTAAAGTTAACTGGTTATAACCTTTGGTCTCTCTGCTGATAAATACCTAAAATAAGTGATGGATTATAGAAATACATGGTAAATTAAAATTTAAAAAATACATGTATGTATTAGAGAATATACACAGTCATAGTGTAGTACACAATTTCAGTATAAATGAAAGAATACAAAACTACTTTAGCTGGGTTACGAACTGTATCCTCCAAAGATTCACTAATACTATTTAGGACTTGAAATATAAATCCTGTTCCTGCCTGATCTCTAATATAGATAACTAACAAATGTGTAACCAACCACTTCTTGTTTTCTTCACATTTTTCTTAAAGATGCAGTGCAGTTATGAATAATTTAGAGCTAATTTGAAGTAAGTAAGTAAGCAATGTAAGCACAATAAAAGAAATTCTAACTAATATTGGAGTAGAGGATTTTTGGTTTTTTGAAGTTTGGAGATAGAAAAATCTTAAACCTGGCGTTTCTTTAGCTTGTTAAACTAATAGGAAGTGGTTTAAAAGCTCAGCTTGTCAGACTAATTAAAAAAGTACCTCAAATGAAATTTCAAAATATGTTTTTTCTGGGTTGGCATTTTAGTTCTAGAATATCTGTTATTCAGGAAATATGTTTGTAGGAGTGTACATAGGCTTCTGTAGTCAGTTGTGAACTAGCTCCAACCTTACCTAATGTTGGGAAGATACACTGAAATATGCCTGTTGAAGTGTTTGCCCTTCACTGCATTATGTCCTCCTGATCTCTGCAGCAGACAGGTGTGTTTCAATTTCACTTCTTCTCACAAGATGAGAGTTTTTTAATATTAATTAAAATACATAATTTAATGTTTATTATAATCTGCCAGAAGTTTTGTTCAGTTTTACATGGTGGCTCTATCACAGATATAAAGGAAGTGAACCTGAATTTTAAAAACATAATGAACTTTCTGACATTAGATAACTTAAAATGCTTTCCTTAGTGCTACTCACTGTCCTGGGAGATATTCTTTGAGTAGTTTTCCTTTGAGAGCACACTGACTGCCAATAAAATTTACCTTCAGGGATCTCTTTTTTTTGATGATAGAGATTAGATGCTTGTAACTGGTTCATGGCAAAAGATAATAAGTATTTGTTATGGGCTCTCTTTCTACTTGTGAGAAGGAGATTTGTAATGGAATGTCTGTTTTTGACTTTGAAAATAAGCTTTTTGATTGTTGAGTTTGGATTTGGTAGCAGTTTCTTCATAACTGATTTACAAGAGAATAAGGAGAATCAAGAAAGGAAATTATGAGTGCTATTAGAGGGTATTGTTTTTCTATGGCAAGCAATTAACCTTTGCATGAGTGAGTATATTGTGATTATAAGATTGAAAGATATATTGCTAATTATGTGTGATATATTATTAATAATGTAATTTCTCTTTGTTTTGTTTTTCCTTTTTCACTCCAGGAAAAACAGATCAGCAATGAGGAAGATCATTTGAGAAAGATGAGTGAGGCCAGACTGCAGTTTAAGGATCAGCTGCGTCACTTAGAAATGGAACAGCAATCCATTCTCTCCATGATAGGAAGTGAAATTGATTCTGCTTGTGAAATTTTGTCTCGGGACTCCGTGGAAAAATTCAAAGTAATTCTAAGTTTTAAGTATGCTGCAGACTTTATTATTTTCTTAATGAAATCTGTAGTAGAACTTGTATTTATTGTTGTTACCTATCACTTAACTGTGTAGATAATTTATGGACAACGGAATTACGGATATTTAGCTAGTTCGGAGTGACATTGCTAGGTATTAGAATGGGATTCTGGGAAGATCTGTTCATATACTACAGTACTGCTTTCTTTTGCAATTTTTTTTTTTAATAATTCTGCTTTTGCTTTTGTGAAAGGACTTTATATCAGCCAGAGTTTTGAGGCAGGTTTTCCAAGGCCATGTTCCTAGAGTTGGGAACTACCTAAGGAAAACCTAAAATGCTTTTAAAATTGGGGGGAAATGAAAGAAAAGTTTTGTTAAAATTGATTTATATGCTTCTTTTTTTAAGTAGAGAAGTAAATGCTGGAAATGAAAAGAATTTATAATCTCCTCTTTTGGGGAGCAGGTCCTTGTATCCAGAAAACTGACTCAAATTTTCAGGAAACTGGTAGCTTGCTGTAACTTTTTCTTCACTGTTTTATTACTTCTGCAACCCCTGTCTCCCTCTAGCTTTTCTCCTGACCATTCTGGTTTGCTCCCCAGATACAGAAACTACTCTTCCTCCCTCCATATGATTTCTACACGGCTAATCCTCTTAACATTGTACGTTGCTGAGAATAAAGAAAACAGAGTGTGACTCAGCTTGTCGTCATACTCAGTAGCATTTTGGACATTCACAAGTGCTTGACCTGGTGGCTTTTTCCAGAGTACACTCAGATTACATCATTTTCTGTCTTGCTGTTTAAAGAGAGGACACTTTGTAGTTGTTGGTCACTTGCCTGGGTGGGCTGCTCTTCAAATAGGAATTTTTCACCACTGACACGATTTCTTCACTTACCTGTGGAACTGGAATGTTGCACCACAAAAACAGATGAGAATTCTAAGAAAATGTATTTGATAAACAAGCTTTCTCTTCTGTATCCTTACAGATAAGTCTTTTTTTTATTAGATCTTTGTCATCTGCTATAGTTGCCAGATTCTTGATCATTGAACCGTGCCTTCTTGGACTTGCTTCCAACCTCCTGCAGAGTCTTTGGCTTCTGGATGAAGTCTTGCAGATCCCTGTTGATACCATCCCCTTTAACTTTTGACCACTGGCAAACTTAAACCAGTTTTGAATCTGAATTTTTGACTAGACAGCTAATGTGAAAACAAATGTTAAATAGTTTTGAGGTTCCTGGTATGATCTTTTTTTTTAAAAGAAGATAATAAGCTTCCTTTGCTGTGTTTTCCTCTGCCCAGTACATTAGATATTGGCAAGATTTCTAAAAGGTTTCACACAAGTTCTTTACTTCAAGAAGTTGCCACTGCAACTGAGGTAAGCAATGAGAAATTTGAGGGATAAGTACTTGTATTCAGAGAAGTTAAACATTAGGCTTAATCTTCCCTGACAAAAAATTATTTGATTAATTTCCAGTAAGCAGAAAACACTCCTTTCTGTGTCTAATTCTCATTTTTATGTCTATTTCTTCCTCCTATTCTTTTCCATAGGCAATATCACTTACACCAACAGTTCTGAATGATCCTCATCGCTGGTTAGCAGAAACAAAGGTAATAGACAAACCTCCTGAAATTTTACGGAATAAGCTAATATCCAACAGTTGTGCAGCTTGAAGCAGTGGGAGGTGTCCCTGCACATGTCAGGGGGTTGGCACTAGATGATCTTTAAGGTTCTTTTCAACCCTAACAATTGAGTGAGTGAATCAGTCTGTGAATGGATGGGTCTGATTCAGTTGAAAGTGTGTTTGAAAAAGCACTTAAAGGGTAAAAGGAAAAATACAAAAACATTCTTTTGGCAATAATTCTGATATTTCCAGACTGTTATTTCAACTGATGGAACAATTTTCCTAATTATCAACAAAAAATAGTTGTCTCTATAACAAAATAAATAACAGTGTTGTTTTCACAAAAAAATGTGTTGAAGTAAGTGCAGTGATTTAGATCTGGTTCAATTATTTGCAGACAAAGAAAACATGAGAATGTAGTCAGCAGGTTAAGTTTCTCTTGCAGCATTATCACATGGCCAGAAATTATTTTAAATAAGGCTGTTCTTAACTAAACCTAAAAGATATTAGGTTGGATTCTTGGGAAATGAACTATTTTTCTTTCCTCTTTGTTTCAATCTTCTGAATTCTATAATGTCTGTGCAAACCTGCTTGAAAACATCTTCAAGGTGATGACTCGTAACTCATAAGTCTTGCCTTTCATTTTGCAGCTTTCCTCCAGCTCCCCCAACTCCCACATAAGCACATTTCTTATCCAATGTCTTTTAAAAGAAATAAGTGTCTCAAGATCAAAGTAGATCACAAGAAGCTGTGGAAGACAGCTTCAACTTTTTTTTTTTATTGCTTCATATAAAAAGGTCAAAATCACAGGAGAATTGACCTAAGGAAAAATATTGTAAATATTTGCATGTAAGAGAATTTAAGGTTATTGTGTAAGACTTGTAGGCCAAGAAAGACTACCACTAGATAGCAGAGATAAGATTAGATTTGAAGGAGAAAGATTATGCAAGAAGTATTTTCTTCATTTGAAAAAGTGACTTACATATTATTAAAAAGAACTTCCAAAGAGTACCTAAAATCATTTGCATATGTTTCTCACCTAAGTTTCTTTAGCTGCTAGAAGGAAGTCTAGAATGAATGATACTTTAAATTCCACTTTTATTTTCTTTTGTTTTTAAATAGGCAGTGTAAAATGAGTCCATTTGATCACTTCTAGATTTACTATATTGATCATGACCTTATTGATGAGCTCCTATTTTTCTCCTCTCTGTGACCCTTAAATATTAACTTTTGCTGACCAGAAAGGATTCATGTCACTTTTTTAGAATGGATAAATGCTTTAAATTCTGTCAACATGGAATAGAGAGAGAAAGGTATTCTGAAAGGAAGGAGTATCTCTTGGTGTCTGTGTATGCACTAGTTCAATTGGAATTTTCATACCTACGGTAGGAAATGCATGCTTCTGATTTGAAAAGAAATAAAATCATATAAAAGAAAATCAATGTATTGCTTTTTCACATACAATTATCAACCAAAATATGTCATTTGAGACTACTGAAGGTCAACATATGTTCTCTTAATATATCTGAATGTCTCCTTCTATTGTTAATATTATTCAGTAATAGGTACAGATTACTATTCTTTAACTCCAAAGATAATTTGATCAGTGAACAGTTATGTCCTCTTATTTTCGTTAGAATTCTTTACATTTTAATGTCCCATTTTTTAACGTAGACTAAACTTCAGTGGCTGTGTGAGGAGGTAAAGGAGAGAGAAAGTAAGGAAAAAAAGCTGCGGTGCTACTTACTGCAAAGCCGAGAACAGCTCAAGCACTTTACACAGATGAAGGAGACTGAGCATCAGTCTCTCTTTAAGCAGATAAAAAACCAAGAAAAGCTTTTGGAAGAAGTTCACAGAGAAAAAAGAGGTATGTTGCTGGTTCCATTTTTGTTAATAAAAGGGAGAAAGAATTTAAAAATTGTAATTCCTATGGCACATTTAGATATATTTTATCACTTAGTTATTGCAAACTGTAATTTGATAATCTGCTAGTGGTAACCAAGAAAAAAATTAGGGTTTTTTTGTTTTCCTTTACTGACAAAAAAAATGAAATATAATCAACTGTTTCAACCCAGTACAATGGCTAAATAACACAAGAGCTTGCATCATGTGCAGTGGATATGAAAATTATTTTTCAACTGTACCATCTGAGACATCCCACAACCTGGGCAAAGAGGAGTTATACAAGAGTCTGAGGCAGTCTGAATGAGACTGCTATTTACATAGCTCCCTGTATCATGGCACAATCTTTGATCGTATTCTGTTACCTCAGTTTCCAAAGGAAGGTGTTACCTCTCAGGTTTTCTTCTTGTGTTTTCTTTAAAAGGCTTGTTCTGGCCTTTACTCAGGGCTCCATACTGATATGATGGGACAGAATAAGTACTCTCTTTAATCATTTTGTTAGTTGTCATTTTATGTTGACTCTCAGATGAGAGTAAACTTTTAGTAAAGTAGTTCTAGTGAAATGAAATGAAATGGCCAGTCTTCGCGAACGAAGAGCCGGGGAAGGTCTTTACCCACATATGCAGATAAGGCCTTCGAGCCTGCGCAGTGGATTT
>JAWWES010000168.1:42801400-42818390 GCA_035583135.1 Lophotriccus pileatus | reverse complement strand
AGATGGATTGCCTTAAGGGCTAACGAGCTCCATCTGCCCAGGGAGGTCCCTGACCAGGAATCGAACCTGGGCCTCGGTGGTGACAGCGCCGCGTCCTTAACCACTAGACCACTGGGGGCTCCCAGTTCTAGTAGCTGACTTAATATTGAAAATGTTTTATGAAATGTTGTAATGAAAATAAAACAGTTTCCTGGTTTTGACTGGAACAGAGCTAATTCTCTTCCTAGGAACTGGAGCATGCAGTGTTTTGGATTTAGTATGAGAATAATGTTGTTAACACACTGACGGTTTAGTTATTGTACCCTAAGTCAAGGACTTTTCAGTTTCCCATGCTCTGCCAGTGAGCAGGTTCACAAGCACCTGGGAGAGAGCATGGCCAGGACAGCTGACCCAAACTGGTCAAAGGGATATTCCATACCATAAAACACCACTCCCAGTATATAAACTCAGGAGAGTTGTCCAGGAGGAGCAATCACTGCTGAGGAATGGGCTGGGCATCGCTCAGTGTTGAGCAATGGTATCGCGCATCATTTCGGGATTTTTTGTTTCTAATTCTAGCTTTTTTGTTGTCTCCCTTTTCATTACAATTGTATTATTTTTATTTTGTTTTATTATTTTATTTTTATTAGGTTTTTATTTATTTTATTATTTTATTTTATTGCAATTCTATAACTGTTCTTATCTCATCCCAGGGCTTTTAGCTTCTTTCTTATCCTCTTCCCTATCCCACCAAGCATATGTGTGACCAGTTGACTGCATGGTACTTAGTTGCCATCTGGGGTTAAACCACCACCACAACAGCAAGAACAAATAAAAACATTCTTGTAAATATTTTATAGAACAATGCACATTATTTGTTTTAAAAGAATAATAGGATTATGACAAGATTTTCTTCTTCCAATTACAAAGAACTTAGAGAACATTTTGATCTTTCAAGCTTGAATGTTTCTATTATTATCCTTCGTTTGTTAAAAAAGATGGCACCCAAACCCTCATATGACATTAATAGTGCTTTAGTGTTCTTATATTGGAAAAATTATCTGCTAAGATGATATCCGTGAGGCCTTATTTGCCTTTTTTAATAAATAAAGCAAACCTTATTTAGTTCTCGATTCTATTGAACCTTATTTGGTTTAGGCTTTGTGGAACAGTTGACTGCCTGCATTTAAATTTCAAACTAAAGTTTCAAGGTAAAGTTATCATGGGAAATTATTAAACTGAAAAGAGTGGTAAGAAGTAATACTATTCACTGAGCACAATAAACAGTATGTAGTCTCATACCTTCTATTTATAAGGGCCACGCCTTTTCTTTCTACAAGTATGCTCAGTTCCATTTGTTACTTCACATACTACAACTTCTGCAATTTTAAGTTCTGCTCTGTCTACTTCTAGAGGTGGATGCTGGTTAAAAGTAGGTAATAAAAAGGAAGTAAGTTACATAGTTGTTGAAGTTTTCTATGTAACAGAAACCAGTGAACATTCTTTAAAATTCTACCCAATACGGGTTGAGAAATAGGACTTAAAAAAAGGAGGGCAGATTGCCAACAATGCAGGCCAGTGTTAGGTTTAAAGCCTGGGGTTAGGGTACATGCACATGCTAAGGATCCAGAGCCACATGGGTGTGAAGATAGCATCAGAGGAAGACAGGTAACTTTGGCTGCTGTTGGTGGATTTTCCCAAAATATTCTCCTTGTTGTCTTCACTTAAAAATATTCATAGCAGATTAATTTTTGTTTTGAATTTTATTCCTAATTTAAATAATAGTAATGCAATTTACTGTTTTATAGGAAAATAGGGAATCAGGAGTGTTCATAAGTAACTGTCAAGCACCTTATTTTCTCTTTACATGCCCTGGTTTTTTAAGGAGATAATTTTAAACTTGGTCATGAAAAGTGGTAATTGGTGTGGAGTTTTTTGGTGGGTTATTTTGTTTTGGTTTGGTTTTTTCTTTTGGACACTACTATGAAAATACTGTTGGAGGAGAGAAGGAAGTACTTCCAATTACAAAGCCAGTTAATTATGTACATAATTAAGAATAGTCTTAATGTGTGCAAATTTATGATTCACTTTGTCATGTTCTAGTTTGATTAGACCTGATAGTTAGCAGGTTTTGTGCATGCAGATTAAGTTATGATTTGGCCCAGTGTCAGGATATTTATTTAGCTTTAGGTCTGGGGTGTCACAGGCCTTCCAGCAATGTCCACTATTCTTAATAGTATCCAAGATTTTAGAATGCACGTGTATTGAATTAAATGACAGCATTACGCCACACTGTGTGCAAGAACAATGAAGTTACAATCTCCACGTGAATTTAATTGGTTTGTTTCACAGTCATGTCAACACAGATTGTTCTTTTTTATTTGAAAATTATGACCTTCATTACATCAAATCAGGTTTTTTTTATAGGTTATTGAAGATAGAAAAATAATAGAACATACATCTGTTAATGTGAGTTGTGAGTACTATTGTTCATGAAGTGATACATTTAAATGCTTATAAAGGGTTTTTTATTTAAAAGAAAAGAAGTTGCAAGACAAAATGTGGCTGCTTTTATTTCTTGAACAAATACTCTTACATACTGAATGGAAAGCGCAGGCTTAATAATGATGCAACTGTTAGAATGTAAACATGTAAATTGTTTAATGGATAAATTACTTGGACATGAAAATTGGAAAAGCTACTTTCCCAGAGGGGAAAAAAGAAAGCACAGCTAATAACATAAAAAAGGTGTTAAGCTGAAAGGAGAAAGCCATCCATCAAAATGATAAAAAACTTAAATTAAGGATGCAGAATGCTGGTTGCCTATTACTACTTAAAGATAAAAAATGGAAGAAGTACCTATGCAATACTATGGCACTCAGTAATGAAATTATGGGCAAATCCCAGGTGCAGGAATAAAACAAATGAAGGCAAAATGTATTTAGTCTAATTGATTAAAAAAAACTCCTTACTTTTTTTAACACCAAAGTATACTTTACAACATTGCTCAATAAAATGGATATTCAGTCAAATTTGATCAAGTGGATGAATATATTTTCTGATGCATTTGGAATAATGCAGATTTTAGATGGAACATTTTATCAGATTCAGTGAATATCCATGGATGTGGCTGACCCCACTGACACAAACCACTAATCTGAGTAACTGATATAGTCTGAAAATATTTAATTAAAGTTTACATAAATCAAAACTTATGAAAACGAGTCAGAGAAATTGTATTCTTAAAAAATTACTTTAATTTCCTTTCAATTATAGTTCTGATATTATAGGTTATTCATGCTTTTTAGGGAGAAAGAATAAAAATAGAGATTTTTGGTGGACATACCCAACGTAAGTAGAATGAATATTTAAATTGCTTTATTAATGAACACATTTTAAGGAAGTTTTATAAGCTCAAATAGATCAACTAAAACTTAACTGTGTAGGATTTTGTCTTTTCTCTTCACCAAAGCATTTGTAAACATCTAGGATATTGTAGGCTTTTGCATCCTCCTTACGAGTTTCTGTAGAAGTGTTGGCATTATCACAGTCCTACCTATGATGGTATAAACTGGCTGTCCATGTGGTATAATCCTTACAAATACAAGTAAACTATCATAAAGATTCATGAGTGAGGGAAAATAAAGTCCTGTAGCATAGAATCTAGGATTGTTTACGAAGTAGCAGAAGTTTTGAAGTTATAAGGTGATGGTACAAGATCAGCTACAGCTGTCTTCCCTGCTTTATAAGTGTATCATGCATGAGAGTATAGAAATTCAGAAGTCTAGCTATATTTATAAATTGAGAAGAACTGAAGAGGATGTGAGTTCTGATTTCTGGTTTGCACTTTGTACTTTGGATACAGTTCACTGTTTCACAAGGTACTTGTCTAACATGCTATACAATAGGATATTTCACTCAGTAACAACTTGGATAAAAATAAAAATTTACTAGATTTTTCCTCCTAAAGTGATTTTGTTCTTACAATCAAATTTATTTCAATAGCATTGCACTACATATTCAGTATTTTAACAAAATGAACAGAAGTCTGAAATAAAAGGTATAAATTCCAGTTTCATAACTAAGTTTCATTTTCGCTCTGGAATCACTGAGCATGCCAAAGTGTTCTTACAGATCTGTTTAAAAATTAATTTAGGTAACAGGGATTTTATTTTTCTTTTTAATACCATACTCAAAAACTGCATCCAAGACCTGGCCCAAATTTCTTTAGTTTATTGCCTTTTATATAGTCTAGCCAGACTGGGTAGTCTGAAAAGCTTATCATTCAAATCAGTGGAAGTCCATATTTGATCTTGGGAGCACGCATTGGTCTTAGAGATTTACATTTACTTTATTTGCTTTTCCAAGAAAATCTTCTTGTTATATATTGACATATATAGAAGATGGACAGAATGTGTTATATAGTGGTGAGACATGGGGTGTGCACAGTTGTTTTGTTTCAGGATAATATACTGCTACTTCAGAATAGCAGCACTATCATGGATGGTCAACAAAGAAATGTTTTGCAAAATAAGACCTGGTGTATTTGGAAAGGCCATATCTGTTCTTTTTTTTATAAAGCAATGTTAGTAAGATTGTAGTGATGTAAGAAGAGCAGGTGCATTACTCTGATATACAGACCTTACACTGATTTAATTTAATTTGAAGATATAATATTCTGCAAATACTGTTTTATATAAAGTCCCAGGTGATGCAAGACATATTCTCTACCAATTGTCAGTGTCTACTGAGGTAATACTCTATAATGACACTTAAATTATTACATATTTAGAATTTCTCTGGTGTAGGTTATACTGCTAAGTAAGGCTTAAGAAGGTAACAATTCTAGTCCTGAGATATGATAGACTAATGTTAGATGTTTTTGTTACAAGTACAAATCTGTACAATGCAAGTCTGTGGTGTTTTGTTTATGCATTAAGTTTATCATTCATGTATTTGTCATTGTGTATTGTCTTAGATTTGAGGATACAAAAATCAAATATTAGAAGACAAATTTTAACTGGTTTTACTGATGGTGTCATCTCTGTAAATCATACAGGTACCTGCTAGTTTCATCACTTTTCATGAAAACAAGTACAAAGGTATAGATAAGTGATCTCTGAAGCAAGACATCAATATATTTTAATTTTCTTTTTGTGTTAGGCTCCGTAAGGATTATTTGTTATATAACTGCTGTGGAAAATGTAGACTCAAAAGAGCCTGTTATATTAAAGTAGAATCAAAATGTAGGTAAAACTTTACTTTGACAAAATCTAATCTATCAAATTATATTCCCTTTTTTTTCTATTTTATAGTCAATAAGTCCAGGTTTTGTTTAAGCTAGGAATACCGAAGCAGAAAGTGTAAAAATTTAAAGTACAAAACCAATGTAGTACATTGAGTGCAAACACACTGACAATGAGCAGTTTCTGTTGCTTACACTGAGGAAAAGTATGAAATTAGAAACTAGTGAAAATCAAAGCATTATAAAATCTTTCTATTATGATGTATTATGTTTAATTTAGTAGTAAAGTACATATGCTGTCCTGAAGATACCTTTAAGCCTGCTTCTGCCCTTTCAGCTTCGTTTGTTTCTTTCCCATTCGTTTTCTTTTTCCCATATATTGCATCATATTGCCCCTGTATGACAACACAGTACTTTCTGTGGCAATAAGAAACATCACAAGGTATTTTCAGGTCATCTCTTATAGAACAGTGAATGGGAGCATCAAGTGGAGAAAACTCTTTTAGGCATGCATACATACAGGAAGGAACCTGAAGGATTTCAGAGAAATTCTCCATAATACTTGGTTTTCATGGTGAACTTCAAAATGCATAAAGTTGAAATATTATTACTAATAAATTAATTAATTTCTTCTTAATAGTGCTCTTGCCCTTTAAGTAATGCTTGGTTTTTTTAATGTGATGGGGGAAGGAGGAGGGAGGACTTCTAAGTTATTTTAAACTTTGCCAAAATGAACCTGCGTTCAGAGTCTTAGAAGAATGGAAATAAGCTCAAATAATTTGGAAATCTTACCCTATGGGTTTTTTTTTTTGTGCTGGAAATCTGGAAAGATCAGTCTGGACATGGATTACTGTAATTATCTTGTATTTTTCTGCAGCTGTTTTCATTTGCCATTATCTTTTTATGCACTCATAAAAAGATGGCTGCCATAATGAAAAAGGTAAGAGATGGGATCAAACTGTAGCTGAGATGTTTTTAAGACTTCCTTTGATTTCTTTTTTCTTTCTGAATCACGTACTCTAGATGTTTATCTGAAACTTAGGTATGATTTATAATTTGGAAAGCAAGATGTGTCCTTTAAACATTAAATTGCTGAGTTTGTGGTGCTCACTAACAGTAAGAGACTGAATTTATTAGTTTTTCCTCTTGGTTTACCTATACATACTGGAAACTAAATCAGAATTAACAAAAGTAACCTGGGAGATGGGGATTTTGTGGATATTAAATAGAATTTATTATTTAATGTTTTCTTACTTATGTGAATTAATGACTTTCTTCTTTAAACTAAGCTAAAAGTAGTTCTATGAACTACTGGGGTTTTGGATTTTTTACAGGTGTTGAAATGATGGCATAGGACTGTTTTAATCACATTTATAACTTAACAATGGTTTAACACTACATAATAAAGAAAATCTTGTAATCAACTGTGCAACTTTATCAGGATTTCTTGAAATTAGTATGAAAAGTGTTGTCATGATTTCAGGTTATGTAGTGTTTCTATACCAAATTGATATCACAGGTATTAAAGAAAAAAAACCAATCAAACAAAAACCATCCCAACACAGGCACTTTCACTTGTCTTGAATTTAATATTTTCCTGAGAAGTGTACAACAGAAACATACTCTTTGTCACTCAGTCTTCTTTAGGTAGAAATAACATCCCCAAGGAACTCTTTAGTATCTGATAAGATGCCTATTTAATTAAATAATATGCTGTTTTATAGGAAATTAAGCTGAACCAAGGGCTCTGTGATCCTCTCATCTACTGCCATAGTCAAAGTCATTTTAGTCAAAAATACAGATGAATCAAGTTGGAAATTTGGACAGAAATTAAAAAAAATTACTATCTCAGATTTTAATATAGTAAAGCTCTTGAAATTTAAAAAATATTTTTTATTTTGTATATTGCTATATTATAGATTCAATATCTTTCAAAATTAGAGCTTGTGTAGTGGTTTTGCCAGGACTTGTCAGGCTCTATTAGAATATGTTTTTCAGTGTAGTTTATTGCTGTGTTAACAGCTTTTATATCCTTTCAGCTGACATGCTATTTAAAACCCTTTTTTCCCTAAAGTGAGTGCTAATGATAGTGTGCATTTGGAGAACAGAAGTTTAAGTTCTTTGTCATTACTAAAATATTTTCATTTTAAGAAGAGCTTCAGTCATCACTACTAACACCGATTCTTAACGTTGGCTGTACACAAGAAAATAATTTTAGCTACAGAATATACTAAATATACAGAACATATATATACTATATACAGAATATACTTTATAAGTGAGTCCTTGAAAAAAGGAAAACTAGTTTTGGTTTTAGTGTATAAAGATTAAGTTAAATAAGTGATATTTAATCTCTTTGCATATTTTTCCTTCTAGTGGTATAAATATGACAGTTTTCTAGGTTGAATATTTACTCTGATCAGCAAGTTCAACGTAACAACTGTCTATAACTGAAATTATCTTTTGTTTCTTTCTTGGTTTTGGTTTAACAAAAAGGGAACTGTGATTGGTACTTTTAAATGCTTTACATATTTTGTAATTAAAAGGCAAAATCCTTAAAAATGTTTTAAAGTCACACAAGACAATCAAATTAACTGTATAGTTCATACAGTACCAGTGATCAGAACAATAAGCTACAGAGTGGTTTTATGAACTAACATATCCTTCTCTGTAATTTATTAAAAATCCACTTATAATAATGGGCACGTATATTTGAATCTTTTTTCTTGTGGGCAGAGAGAGTCACAGTATTTTTCTTGTCTGCCTCTAGTATGTCTGTAGGATAAGGTCATGCATGATTTGCATTCACCTGCCTATTTTAAAGGACTCCAGTTGCAGGTTATCAGGTTTTTAAGTATTGTTACTAAACATTGTTGCTGTAAAGTATTATTTTCTTGCTGAAACAGACACAGTATCTGAGTCATAGAGATATCATACTTGCTCCTGGTTATGTAAAAAAATAAAAAGGTCTCCTATTCTTCAGTCTAAGTTCTACACCACCTTTCTACTCTGAGAACTCTTTTTTAAAATACAAATGTTCATATTGCAGTACTTATTTTCCAGTATTTGATCCGCATCTTTGTGCAAAATTATAAACTGCCAGTATATAAATCTGTGCTTAATGGAAAATATTTAAACGTAAAATTTATCACTTTAATTCTTGTTTCAAAATTCTAACACTTTCAAATATGATTTTGTTGTGGATTTTTTGTTTATTTTAGTATATCTGGTAAATTAAGATACCTACCACTAGAGAAAGAAACAAACTGCAAAACCAAGAAAACATTCATTGAAATATATATCTACTTCATGCGAATGTACATACTGCATCAATGAATGTTGCACATACTTCAACTGCCAGGACAGACATTTTGTCTTCCAGATTTTAATTACAGTTGATGACTCGGCCATAAAACGTTACTTTCTTGATTAGTTTGAAGCTCTAGGAGCAGCATTTTCTGCAAAGAATGTTTGAATGTTTTCTGAATGGAAAAATGCTTCCATTTGCAAAGTCAAATGACCAGACAGGGTGCCATTTCTTGCAAGTACAATAACAGGGTTGTCCCACCAAAGAATAAGCTCAAAATCTAACTACAGCTGAGAAAATTAGAAATAAACATTGCTATTATGGCTTTCTTTATAATTGCCAGCTTAGTTTCTTGCATCTTCCTTTAAAGTGGGTTTAGTAGATGGGGTGTTTTATAATTGCTAGTTGCATTATGTTTGGTTTCAATGAGCCATACTGACCTGTGTGTTTATGTGCCTTGTTGAAGTAAATGTTTTTTTAGAAGCTGTTTGGGCCTTAGTGATACATAGGGCCATGTAGTAGAATTAAGCTTTGTTACAGCATTTATTAAGGAGAGAATCTGTGGAGCTATAAATTTTTTGTGTGCTTTACTCTTCTGATAGTTTATTAAAATGTCCAAGCTGCTAAAAAATCCCTTATTTTCTGAGATTGCAAGGGAAACTTAATTTCAAGACCGATATCTTTCAGCTTCCTATGTTATCTGCTCTCCTACGCTGCAAATGTCGCAAATGAATTGTTTAGCTCTGATCTTCAAACAGCCCAATTAAGAAACGCACTTCTAAGCTCCAAAGAATTACTCATCTCAAGTAACAAGTGACCTTGGCTAGAAAAGCTTTCTGTCTCGCCTCCTTCAGTTTGTCCAGTTACTTCAATTCAAATGAGTTGTAGCTGCTTCAAAAACCTTGATACCCTTAGTCTGTTCCTTAGCTAATAGGTCCGAGATCAGTTCGCTGTATATTTGCATTAAGATATGCAGCTGCCTTTCAGATATAGCCAAAAGGAAATTTGCTGATATACATAAATATGGTTGGGATGATAAACATCAAAAAAAGAAAAGCCTAGGATATTAAGAGAGAGAACTCGCTGAAGAAAGTGGCATTCAATTTCCTGTTTTGTCATTTATATATGCCATAACATAATTTTTATGTAGCTGCTATACCCATAAACATATTGACATAATTTTCTAAAACAAGAAATGACAAATTATCTTTTCAAGCTTGCACTTGGTAAATGAAAACAAATTAAATTTCAATTTCTTTCTGTGTACTCCTGGAAAATGTTATTCATTATCAGAAAGGAAATGTTTCTCCATTCAGGAGAGAATTGTAACAATTATATATTATATGCAGTGACAAAACAGAATGTTCAACTGTATTTTCTGTTTAAAATGTCAACTATTCCAAGGGCCTCACTTTGAGAGCATTTCTTGATATATTGTTCTTTATATAGTGATGATTTTTTTGTTATTTTTCTTTCCAGGTTATTCAGTAGGGTTTCTAATCAAAACCGTAGGAAAAAAAACGATTGTTCAGTTGTCTTGCATAGGTCTGCTACAGACAGAGGTGTGATTACAGCTCACACATACAAATACAAAATAATCGTGAGTTAGTGGGTCAAATTGCAGTTTCCCATTCACAGAGACATTGAATATCACTGCAGACAAAAGGCTGAATTCATGCTTCTCTTTCTCTCACTACCCTCTGTTGTACTTTTTCCTTCCCTTGTTCCATGTCTTCTTCTCTTTGGACCCCTCTATAATCATATTTTACTCAATATTAGCCACATAGGACTGTCTTGGTTTTGCCGTTATGCTCTGGTCTTGTTGTAATGAACTAAGACCCTCGTGGAGGTCCAGGTTTGTCCGTTTTGTCAAACCAGGACAAAGTAAGCAAGAGCAATAGTCATTAATACCCAACTTAGCTTATTTGAAGCTATCTTCTTTAAGTAAAGAACTTCACTGTCGTATAAATGTGCTATTAGACTGTTAGGCTTAAAGTTTGCTGGCTCCTCAGCAAATTTGTAAAGTAAAATTTGAAGTGTTTATTCACTAGCATTGTTCGTTAGATTTTCTAAAAAAAGTCTGTTCTCAAGATTTATTCCTAATAGGAACATTTTTGCCTCCTTTCCAGCACTGGTTGGCAATGTTACTGCTACATGAGTAATCAACACCTATATACTTGATAACTGTTTCATTTGAAGTAGAATCAAATAATTATCAAAACATTGTCATTTAAGGCCTTCTAAGCATTAATAATTATCACACAATGCTTAGTGGCAGAAATTCAGCATGTCACTGTGACTTATGTTTTTTTGAGTTTCTACAGTATCAAAATAGTTTCTAAAATCAGTAAATCTCTATAATTTCCTCAATTATCTTTATTTTTAGGGGTTTAAATCTTATTTTTTTCCTCGTAAGTTACTGTGTAGTTATAACGAAAAGAGACTTCCGTGATTGTAGTGAAGTCATGCCAGGCTAATGATAGTCTGAAAGAAGAGTTGGAGTCTTTATATAGATATTTCTTTAAATAGGAGCCAAAAGAAAAGCATTCAGCATACTCCTAATCAAGTTTTTCCGTTCAAAAATCATGTGTATGTGTGTTACTGAATTCTCTTTGGCATATGTATCTTTGATCATAAGCAAGATGAACTTTGAAACTGCTTTCCCTGGTACTGAAATTAAAATAATATTTTATTACTACATTTAATGGTACTAAAAATGAGGAAAGTTCATATTGCACTTAAAAAAATTTCTGGTTTTTTTGCCTGCAAGTAGAAGGCATAATCCAAAAGCTGCAATGAGTAGAAGGATTTCACTGTTATTGTTTGAGGTTTGGATTTTGTGTTGAACATGGTAACGTGCATTGTTCCCTAGCTCATGTAAGAGGAGGGCATAGACAGTAGAAATGGTGGGTTTTCCTACTATATTCTATCAGGTTTTTTATCCCTAACTTGAGCATGGAAATGGAAAAGAAGAAAAGTGATATTGACACTTAAACCCTCTGGTTTGTTTGCTCACTGGCATCTTTATTAAGATGGCTGTGATGGTTGTTGATACAACTTTACACAGAACACAAAGAGATTTACACAGGACAAGTGATACTGTTCCAAGGCTCTAAATATTGAGCACTAGTCTCCAAACTTTATTGGTTGCATGCCCCATCGGTAAAAAATTTTTGAGCATCCCCCCTAATATATGTATATTTATTTATTGAAAATATATACACACAAATATAAAACTTGATAATACATAAATATACACACCTTTGTAAGTGCAGCCCTACTGAACTACAAAAACGTTATTCTGTGCCTTGATCACATTTTCATGATGGAACTGTCTTTGTTTCAGAATGAGATGTTTTTGTTTTATCACTGCAAGGTTAGTCTTCTGATTTGTCCATGTCACTAACTGTTTCTTAATGAAATTTACTAAAGCATCTAGGAAGTGGTGCTTGCTTGGGAAGCTGTTATTCAGTGATTTTTTTTTTTAATTAGACACCCTAAGGTCCCTCAGGAGTTTTTGGAATCCTTTACAGCATGGCTGCTGGTACATAAGAGTCATTTGAAGGAAAATGACAGAATGCTTATAGCTGTTCTTCAAGATATGTTAAATACGCGTGTATTCACAACCCTCCCTCTTGCTTCTCCTACAGTAGCTTTCAATTGAGAATCAATATGGTCCAAAATAAATACAGTAGACATAGTTTAGTGTCGTTCTCCCAGGTAATAAGTTAGGCACTTGCTAAGACATAATGAAATTTTGTGCTGTTGTCACCTTTTGTATTCATAAGACCACTTCCCTGGGGAGCCTGTTCCAGTGCCCAACCACCCCCTGGGTGAAGAACCTTTTCCTAACATCCAACCTAAACCTGCCCTGACACAGCTTCATGCTGTTTCCTTGTGTCCTGTCACTGGTCACCAGAGAGAAGAGTTCAGTGTCTACCCCCTCCACTTTCCCTCATGAGGAAGTTGTAGACTGCAATGAGGTCTCCCCTCAGTCTCCTCCAGGATAAACAGATGAAGTGATCTTACCTGCTCCTTGTATGGCTTCCCCTCTAGACCCTTCACCACCTTTGTAGCCCTCCTTCAGACAATCTCTGATAGCTTTATATCTTTTTTGTATTGTGTTGCCCAAAACTGCACACAATATTCAAGGTGAGGCTGCATCAGTGCAGAGCAGAGTGGGACAATCCCCTCCCTCAACGAGCTGGTGATGCTTTGCCTGATGCCCCCCAGGACATGGTTGGCCCTCCTGGCTTCCAGGGCACTGCTGTTATTCTAGTCCCAAGGTGATTTCTAGTGTCTGGTCTGACAGTACAAGGGTCCAGCCTCATTGAAACATCTTTTAGTATTGAATGTTTTTGAACTGTGACAGTTGCCATTCATCACAACCTAACACAGGCACAGAGCAAAATTGCAGTTGTTCTGCCTCCTCTAGTCATGACTATATCCATTCTGAAACACTTTGTTTAAACTGGTTCAGTTAGAAACATCTTGATTCACCCCCCAAAACAGGGCCTTCATGTCAGATTCATTGTGTCAAGGGACAAACTTGTAAGTGGTATAATATGTGATTAGACTTGGCTGTGTACATGTGTGCAAGATAAGTAATTTCTGGCTGAGAGAAACTGGTTTATTCAGCTGCTTGAAAATTCCTTCATACTTGATGGAAACCTGCCTGCCTGCCTTGTGCATCTACAGGAATGCTGCAGTATCTGTTCAGCAGCTTTGTGGGAAACATCCAAATGATGACTGAAACCCATGGAATATGTATTGGAAGTGGAAATGATAGGAAATACTTGAAATAAAAAAAAAACCTATGATTTCGAATCAAAGCAAATTTAAAGATAATATGATCAGGATGTCTAATAAAGTGATTTCTCAGTGGTTTGTTGTACGCTTATGTAACTTAAAACCTCAGTGTCTAGAGTTACAAACTGGGAAATCCAAAATAGTTTTAATATATAACTAAAAGCCCTGAGTTGTGTTTTGGAGAAGAGCTGTTCTTAGCTTGATGATGCAAAAAGTATGTTGACAATTTTCTCCAAACTGCCATTTTTTTTCTGATAATAACATAGATTTCTTGCTTTAATGGCACATAGTAGCAGTATTTTCTGTGCTACATGAATTGTTTTATATTTTCCTGTATGATCTGCAACTGCTTCAGAGGGTGAGTCTTGAATCAGTTCTATATGCGGCCTGCAGATATTGGGGTAGTTTACAGCATATTACCTATGTATGCAAAACTGAATTGAAGTGTGAATGTCAACTTCAGAGTACTCTGAATCACGTTGTAGCGTTTTTCACTATATGAGTAGATATCTGTGACTATAAGAACTGATTCTGTGCACAGTTTTGTATTTGTGCATTCCAGTTCGCTAGAACAATGTGAACATAAAAATAGGGTACTGATCCAATTTGTAGACTTTTCCCTGGCACATCAGTGTTCTCTGAGAATGTGAAGCAGAATGTTGTCTATCATTATCTTCAGTTCCTTAAAATGGGAGGTCATGCAATGTTTGAAATCAAGAAGTTGCTACTCCAGGTAGAATAAAGTCCGTGTCCTGTTTCCCACCCTTGTTACACGCAGCACAGAGGTAAAGAAGTTGAACATTCTAGTTCATGATGGAATTTAACCATTCTAGTTAGTTATTGGCACATTAATGGATTAGCTAGAATAAATAAGATATTACTGTTCTGTTTTACTCGTTCCAATCAACAAATATCTGCTCCCAAATCTATTTTCTGATACTTTTCACCAGCAGTAAAAATTACAACTGGGGTATGTGTGTGTGTAAAAAAAGTCTGAATAACTGCATACCTTTTTTTTTTTCACTTATTTGAATGTTATGATGGAATATAAAATCTTCATGTCCAGGTTAATATTTGCAGTATTCTGCAACATACTGTGTTGGCCCAGTGTCAGGCAAGCTGCAAAAGATAATGATTCTTACAGAATGTTTTAAATCATAACCTGTATTTTTCCTGGTAGTTTGATCAGTTAAATCTAAGCCACTGTAGTATAACTTGAAAGACACTCAGTGTTCTCTGATACATAGCTCAGAATAATATAACCTTTACATCTGGATCTGGAATTTAACCACTGTAAATAAATTATTTTTATAAAACTGCACAAAAGTATGATTCCTAATTTTGCAGGCAATATCCTGAACTTGGTGGTGATTTTGAGTGGCAATAAACGTGTAAAACATTTTATTTTTTAATAGTTTTAGCTTATAGTTCATTATAGGGTTACAAGCTTCATATTTAGCTAGAAATAAAAAAAAGGGTACGTGCTGATGGATAATATCTTTATTTCTACATCTCATTTCTCTTGTTTTCTTTTTCCATGTATTATTCATCTTTTGGGAAGCGCCATCAATGCCTAAAGGTTCCTTTGTAATGCTTTTTCATTAATGCTGATTCTTCTAGACAATTTATAAATTGATGTGTTCTGCCCCCCATGAGAATAAGGATTTATTGCTTAGTAAAAAACCAAGAATCCTGTGGTTACATTAGGCCTTGAAAGATGATGATAGCAGGATCGTTTTAGCAACCCATGCCACTGTGCAAGCTCCTTTAGGAAAAAAGTTAGAACTAGAGAAACTCAGAGGCTGTTCACAGATGGGTGAAAGGAGCCTCCAAGTAGGGCTAGTGACCATCTTTGCTCTATTGCAGACACAATGCATTCTCTGTCTTAAATTTATTGCAACATTTTTTTCTGGCAATGATGACATAAAACATGCTCGCACAAGAAATTAAATATGGAAAGTGTTTTTGTAATTATAAAACAAATCAACAGAGCTTTTCAGATCAAGTAAGCAAAGTTGTTCTGTCATTATAAATAACAATGTCCAAAAGAATGATGTAATATGCTGTATTTTTATGGGACTTTTTGTATAGCTATTTAATACATATTGCTTTAATATTTATTTTCTTGATTTAGGTTTGCATAAATCATGCTATTATTTTAGATGAAGTAGTAAATGGAATCATTAGTTTAAATGCAGAACTTGATTATTAAGTATATGTTCAGAAATGGTTACTGTACAGTAGGTGTATATTTTGTCAGTTAAATAACACTACTTCAATACCTACCTGCCCTCCTGGAGACAGTTTTTTGAAGCATCCTGCAGGACAAACAATTTAGGCAGTGGTACAATTAAGTAAATGGATTCCAGATAACCCTAATTTCATATACAGAACTTTTAAATCTAGGGACTGTTTTCAACCCCAAATTCTCACACTAATACTGATGGCAGCATGTTTGGCTGTGGTAACTTATATGGCAGTTGAATCACCAGACTGAAAAGCATACCAAAGAATAGTGCAGAAAACATAAGTTTACCAAGGCAAAGTGAAAATCTGTAATTTTATTAATTTTAAGAAAGGATTTGAAAAAAAAATGTGTAGGAACTAGGAATAAAGAACAGCAAGTCAATCTCTTCTCGTGGAAGAATTAACTACATTTTTTTAAAGGACTGGTGTCTGGAAATGAGTATCAAATAATCTGCATGCAGTCAGAAATGAATAATGAACTATGAGGAAAGAGCTAACAGGTTGAGGTGCTCACAATAAGCCTTCATAATGAGAGAAGGAGAAAGAAAAGTAGAAGATTAGAGATATAACGGAAAAGAGACAAATTAATATCAGTGGAATATTTTGTCATTTCTATTGCAAATCATTGAAGTTTCATTATGACTGAACTATGCAAGTATCGGTAATCTTTATTTTCTAAGGAAGTAAAAAACAGGTACTTTCTGTTAGCTGTTCTGTACTTGGATGCTGAGGGACTTGACAGTCAGAATTCAGCCCTGTGAGGTTGTCAAGGCAGTTTCATAATCTCATAACTCTCCTAATTCCTGACAAACTGGAGTTTATCTGAATTCAGAGTCAGTTGCTGGGTTAGATAAAGTAATGCTCTTCTCATGCAAAGCTCATGAGCAAACTTCTGATAGCTGAAATAGTAATAAGCCTGCAGCATGTCTTTTTGTTCTTCCTGCTCCTCATAAAGTTATAACTTCAAGGTTCCCAGAATTCTAAACATGTTGCAATTTATCAAAAACATGATTTTAATCATAAAAATATGTGAATGAAATAAAGTAGAAAAGCAACTCATGACATATCCCACAGAACTCAAACAAATTTAATTTATAATGTGAAGTGTTACGTGTGTGCATGTATGTGCCAGTGTCTGTAATTGTCACACAAGTGAATATCAGGATTTTATGGTGTAAAGATTATAAAAAGCTTTTCTACTATTTTCTCACATTGAACTAGTTCCCTTATCAAAACTGTTCCATTTTAGTGAGAAAAGGTAATTATTGTCATAACAGTCAAAATTGTTCGCAGTAACATACAGTAACTTTTCATATATAATTGCATGCTTTGATGATCCAGAGAAGAGCAACAAGGCTGGTGAAGGGACTTGAACACAAGTCCTATGAGGAGAGGCTGAGGGA
>JAWWES010000168.1:42791097-42801279 GCA_035583135.1 Lophotriccus pileatus | reverse complement strand
TCCCTGGAGGTGTTTAAGATGAGGCTGGATGTGGCACTGAGTGCCATGGTCTAGTAATCACAGTGGGGTTGGATCAATGGTTAGACTTGATGATCTCGGAGGCCTCTTCCAACCCAGTTAATTCTATGATTCTCTGGTCTGTTTTAGTCAATATTCAGAGTGAATCTCTGATTTTTTTCATCCAATTCTAAAAATACACCAGGAGATTGATTTAAGCATAGAAAAAGTTCTCTATGAATTTGAATGTTTTTTTTTCCCCAGTCAGACTGTTATCTTTGTGTCCTTGTGGCTGTTCTTCAGCCACCTCAACAGCCCATGCCTGTAAACAGTCATGTCACAGATACATTTAATCTTATAGTTTATTCTGCTGAAAAGGAATGTCGTGAAGGGTGTAAATTAAAAGCTTCAATGACTATTTTACAAAGTACTTTTCTACCAGGCCATGGGACAGGAAGTTGAATTGACAAGTTTTTTTCATTTTGCAGAGCTACTAGAGAAGACACACAGAAGAGAGGAAGAAATGGGAGCTCTCCAGGTATATTTTCTGCTCAATTAACTAGCTACATCTTTATTCACCCTTAAAATTACCAAACTGTATTACAACATTACGATTTTCTGAACTCCCTTGTAGCTTAAATTCAGATTTGGACATATACGCAGACAACTAGAGACACAACAGCTAGTTACACTCACTGCTGATGTCCTGCCCGCCAGTTAAGTTGCATGTTAGCGAAGACTGAAGTAGTCAGCATTCTCTTATAAGTCTATCAGTCTAGTCCATCAGTGAATATAATGCTGCCTTTAAGTCACACTATATACTGAAGTTGTTCTGTTGTGTTATACTGCTGGCTTCACTGAAACTGTGTTTGAATAGGAGCAGGCAGTGCTAATCTGCATTGCGAACTGCAAAAATGCTGCATATTCCAATTCACTGCTTGAGTTAAATTCTCTGGGCTGTGTTACTTGCTTTTGTGTCTCTGAATAAAACTGAAAGTAAAATATTTTAAGTAAGTATTTAAAGTCTCTAAAACACTGTATGTCCCATAATCACCCTCCTGAGGAAGAAGAGACCAGTCAATGTATGCTGGGACTTAATACAGTATAATAAATTTTCATTGTATGTCATCTAGCAGTAAAGCTGTTTGTGCTAAGCACTTTAAATTTGCGCTTAGAAAGTCAGATTTACCCTAAGCTCAGCTTTGGAATAGTATTTAAGCATTACAGTCAAAGAAAACATACTCCTTTCAAATTGAAGTGGCTAAGAAAGCAAAACCAGGCTGGAATGTCTGAGTTGCGAGGCTCAGGAGACTGTTAGGGAGGGTAGTGTGTGTATTCTTCAGAATACAGAAGGAAAAAAAGACATTTTTAACAACAAATTACTGCAAAAAATACCCAACATGGATATAAAAAAAAGTTTATGAAGAGTGTATCAATGAGGCAACATTCTGTAACTGTACTGAAAGCAAGACATTTCTGAGGGAATTGATGAAAATAAGGCTCATAAGGAAAATGAAGTTATGTATTGACCTGAGTTTTGATCATAGGAATTTGTTTGAAGATAACCCTTCTCATATAATAAATAGAAGGCATTTTGAGGGCTAAAGGTATCAAAGAGTGAACATATAGTTTGATCCAGTTAGAAGAGACAAGTTGCAAGGCCCAGAAGTTACACAACACACCAATCCAGCTGTTTCCTGTTCAAACAAAAATCTTGGCCTGGCTTTCTGGCAGCTCAAGTTCAACAAGGCTGAGAGCTTGTCTGCGCAAGCAGTTTACACAGGTGCATATCTAGTTACATCAATGTAAAAAGATCTGCTTTCATGTGAAGCAATTCTGCATCTGCTTTCATTTGAACCTTTATGGTTGACAAATTGTTCTAATGATATTAGTTCTGATTGAATGAGGAGTAATTTTATACTGCAGGAAGTTGCATCATAATAGTGTCTCGTATGGATATATGTGCTTGCCTGTATTTCTAATGGTCTGTAAAACTGAATTACTTTATACCCTTCCCTAACTGGCAGTTCTGGTTAAGTGGGTGAATTGTAGTGCTCTGGCTGCTATTTTTGTATTCAAATGCTTGATAGCAGTTTTTTTTTTCCTTCAGATATCCATGCATTCACAAAGTACTCAGCAAAAACATTTATGATTTTTCTAGATAGTATTACATTCAGCTTAGTCAATGTATGTCAAAATATTTCCAGTCTGAGATCCTCTGTTCTTGTAATGTTGTATTCTAAACTTGCAGTGGTCAAATATGTGCAACTTTGCTAGCAAATGGTTGTAAAAACAACTTGTGTCATCAAAACTGAATCTCCCCAAACTGTTGCATCTTCATATATAAAAGATAGGAATGAAGAGGAAAGCGAGAGGGTTTTTTTTTAAATATGGCATTTCCAGGAGCTGAAACTGGTTTTCTTATCCTTTTGTTAATCCAGATGACATGGAATATTTTTATTCTCTGAGCCCCACTTAAGCAAAGCGTGTGTATAGTTGGTTAATGTATGAATGCTTTCATTGAAATAGGTTGTTAGAAGGTACTTATTTGTTAAATTAAGAGCTATGTTGCTGGGTTTTTTTGGTCTACAATTACTGTTTTGATAATTATCTTATAAATACAGAGAAGTATATGAAGTAAGTCAGTCCTTGCTGTGTTCTCTTTGCAGTCCAAACAGGCCATATGTGTAAGGCATGTTCGGGAAACAGACGGAAAGAAAGATTGTGTGTTTTAGACATTGTGAACAGACAGTTCAAAGCATTTAAAGCAGGCTATCGTGGCTTAAGGAGTTTTTTCTTGTTACTTGAGCCATGAACATTGACCATAGTCTTAGCTAGAGACATGAGGAATTCAGTCAGAAATCAGTGTATTGCTATGGACAAATTATGACTGGGAATACCATAATGTTCTCTGCCATGTTTCAGCATCATATTCCCTAGAACTAAGGTTGTATGTTTTATTATTCTTTCAGTTTGCTTATTTTTTGAGAGGAGACAAAAAGCACCTTTTGTTAAAAATAATTGGAATTAAATACAATTAGTGCTACAATGCCATCAGCTGAAATCTGCAAAGGACTGAAAGAAAAAAGCAGTTCTATGTGTCCTGTTCCTGGAAATACTGGGCTAGTAGTTTTTTCTTGTGTTCCTCCAATCAGGGAATATGTTGGACTTCAACTGGCATAACAAAGACAAAATAATACCTCATTAAGTAGACAGTGAGAATTTTTGTAACTACATCTTTCTACATGAAACTGACTTGCCTTATATGTCAAGGTGGACACTGCGGTTCTTTGGTAGAGAGTATTTGGGAAGTAGGAAGCTGGCTCTTTGTGTGACTTTAATGTATTCTTGGATTTTCGTTTTGAACTTACTGCATACTTTTGACTAGAGTTTCTATATTATGCACAAATTTATATTTGTATATGAGTTTACATAGTTGTATGTGTTCTAGCCAATGTCCATGTTCTCATTACACTTGTGCTTGCTCTCTGCTTTTAGGAGTGCATGCACACTCAACATAATACAATTTTTAGTTTCTGAGAAATCACTTCTTATATTCTTTCTGATAGCCACTCCAAGAATATAACCTCACTTATTTTCTTTTTTTGTTGGAAGAAAAAACACTTAAGGTTTTCACCTTCCTTTTTATCAAAGCTGTTCTATAGTACAAAAGATTGGATTCATGAAAATAATATGCTATGCATGACATGGTAGTTGCAATATTCAACTGAATTGTGCTCTCTGGGAAAACATTTGCAAACCATTTTCATTTGTTTTCGAATTAGTGACATGCTAATAGGAATTAAAAAAAAATAGAATCTTAATTAGAAAATACATTGATAGTGTATAAATGATCCATGGTAAATTCCCTAATACATTAGACTAGATTGGTCTTCATAAAATTATCAGCTGAGATTGTAAAAGTTTATTATGTTTTTAGAATTTGGCAAATAGATCATGCACTTTATTTGACGTATGAATAATTTTTAAAACACTATTCTACCATTGGAATCATCTTACTGAAACACTCACTCTAAGATTTTCTTTCAAAGTAGTCCTCTTTAGCTGAAGAAAGTTATATCTGAATTGCTGTTCATTATCACCAAAAATTTATGAGATCTGTAAATAACATCTTTTTGTACTAATGATTTTGAGTTAGAAAGTTAGAAAGTTGCAGAATCTTTAAATAAATACGAGTGTCTTTAACAGCCACTGCGATTTTGTAGAACAAACATCTCAAAATACATATTTTTGAGTTTTTCACATAACATTTTTTGTCATAAGTTTGTTCTGAGGTACAGAAATACTTCTATGAAAGAATAAAGACTCTAGCATTTCATACACTACCTTTCATGAGAAAAAATCTGAGTAATATTTGAGCAAGGTAAGAGTTCCTGTAATGGTTATGCACTCTAAATGTGGGGCCACCTAAACACTTGAATGTGTGCTTTGTCAGATTGCTTAAAATACCATACCTAGTCAGTATATGGTGCCAGAGTACACCATCTTGATTTTGCTAGCTTAGTATTTTTCTTAAAGATACTTTTAAAATGGAAAAAGAATATTAAAATATATACAGTAAATTTGCAAATTCTGGTTTCTCTGTATCCTGTGCGGGATTAAAACTGACACAAGCTTATTTTATTTGTAGTTTATTTTTGTCTGACATGAGACTATGACTAACGTCATCCTGTTATTAATAAAACATTATTCAGAGCTATTTCTGGATAAAAGAATAACGATAGGGAATTTACTTTTTAGTTTTCTAAGGAAATGCCTAAAAGAAAGCTAAACCAGATGCTAACGTGACATGAACTCCAGAACATGCTAGATTTCCAGTCAGAGATGATCAAAAAAAGAAATAATTCTTTCGTATACATAAGAGTAAAATCAACAATATTGAAAATCTAATGTACTAGTTGAAAAAAATATATTTTGGAGTAATTTTTTTAAATCCTTTCCTTGTTTCTAGGGAGTTTCTTTTTTTTAGAACAAATTTCTAAGTAGGATAGTATGATAAATAGATTAGTCATCCAATTAAATACAACAGTTCCTATTCAGTGAGATTATTACAAAAAACTATACAGATGACCATCAAAAAACCAAAATTAATCCTATTCATCATTGTTTGACTTACATTGTGTTTATATTCATTGCTTTCTAATGGCATCTTGTACTTTATTTTTAGGAACGTATTATGGCCTTAGAAATGGTAAGTTTCTTAAATTAATTTCCAAACCTATCACAATGACATTGCTGATAATTTGTCTAAATTATGAAAAATGTTGGGTTTATATATTAAAAAAAAAAAAAAGGTTGCAGTTCTGGGTTTACAACTGTCATTTTACTTTTAAGAGAAGATGTGATAATTTTACACTGATAATTTTACCTTTCTGTGTAGGTTTTTACTACAATCTTTTTGCATTCGTTATATGAATGACAGTGTATTTCAGTGTTGGCCTTTTTCTGTGCAGTTCAGTCCTCATCCCATCCCTGGGAAGAGAAATGTTGTAGATTTGATCCATACAAAAGATGTTATTTTCCTTAACACTTCTCATGGTTGAGGTCCGTAGGATAGATCTAATTATTTCAGTGACTGTTACATATACTTACTTCTTTGGACTGGGAGGTGCAGACAGAACCAGTTCATCTGCCCATATCAGCATCACAACTAAAACCATAAAGGAATATAATTTTAATCATTAATTAATATAATTTAATAAGATCCTACGTTTGAAGGACAAAACTTCATGCCTGTACATGCCATGAATGCAGCTGGATTATCCAGATGTCCCAAACTAGTAAGTCCATCAGGTGGTATAGATGGAATGGGTCTCAGCTTGCCCTATAATTTCTGAACAAGGCTTTCCTCTTATGTAAGAATGCCCAGTAATACATCATGAATTGTAGGTATCAGGCCATTAGTTTCTTTTCATGAGAAATCCAGAAAATTTCATCTAAAGAAACCACTATGAGACAATATCAATGCTGCAAATATAAACTTTTAAAATTTCCCAGTGCAAATTATTATTTTATTCTCTCTAATGGTTTGTGCATCTCTGAAAACAGTTTCTGATTTCAAAAATATACTTAAAATATATTCAATATCTTGAAAAAAAATGCTTGCATTCACTTATAAAAGACCCTTTGGAATTCAAAGTGCCGTGCTGGTACTCCTGCCTTATGCAAGTAGGAAGATAATGCTCGCATTCAATGTCCTGGCACTTCACATAGTGCTGTGTGAGTGTCAAGAGTGTCAACAGGACATTAATTCTGTTCTGGGTCATCTCTTATTCATGGTTTGCTTACATGACAACCAGTCAGACATGTATCCACTGTCAGGCATTTCTCACAAACACTGAGTTAAACTGCCTGCAAATCATCCTTTCTGCTCCCACAGCCATTTTGACACAGGCAGAGGATAGTTGCTTACAAATACCACAATGTCATGCAAATTCTGTCCACATTTTGTGACAGTGTTTGTTTCTATTTTTTATGGAGCTCTTCTCCTTTTTATGCTTCCAATTTCTCCAACTTCTAAAAGGAAGATTTATAAGTTATTCTTCAGATAGAAGAAAAAGATTATTATCTTTATAATTTTCTTTCATAATGCAAGTTGGTATTTAACACCTGAATACAGATTTGTGATACTAAATCCTAGAGCTTTCATTATTGCTGACTTAAGAAGATATGTAGCGTTAAGCCCTGAGATTGCTAACATGACAAATATGGTCATCACTGAGGCTGTTGAATACTCCCAAGGCACTCATTTTACTTTTGCCATAAAATTCCTCTGTGATGTCAGGCAAATAACTTAAACTAAATTTTTCAAATATGTTTAATTACTTTGTGTTTCTCATTTTCTGGGTGTCTGCTTTTGTGATTTTTGAGGCCTGATTTACAGAAATGCAATTTACTAAAAGCTAAATTCAGTGGGAGCTTTGGCTATCTGTAGTCGCTAAGTATGTTCAAAAGTCAGGTGTTAGATTGCAGATGTGAATACTTTGAAATAATAACTGGGTTTAACCTTTATATCTCTGTTTCAGTTCTGAGGATGGCAGCATTCTCTCTCTCCCCCTTTCACTGATCTAGAAAAGAGGAGTAATGCTTATGCAGTCTGAATGTGTCAGGATGAGCTATGATAGAAAAGCCCTTGAGCAAAAGAATGAATAAGGCTTGCTGTTTAAGGGATCCTTAACAATCTTTAAATTTCTAGTGTGTATGTATACATAGCTGTAGATCTATGTAGCATTTATGAGTACATAATAGTTATGGTTATATTGTATATAATATACAATATACATTTGTATAATTTTCGTATCAGCTGTTATTTGAATGCTCAGAGCATGACATAAAAATAGTACCAGTTAAGTATTTTGTGATTTGATTCAGGTTACAGAAAATGGAAATGGAATAGAGATGTAAAGTATTAAATTCAAATTCAAACAGAATACTTAGTGAAAAAAATGTTTAAATTGTGTAGAAAAAGCATTTTCTTAGAATTTTGACAGCAATGGTTCCTGAGATTCACAAGATGCAAGATATAAAAACGGAATATATAAAGATATAAGAAGGGAAGAGACACACACACATACATACACTATACAAAATGCATAGGAAAGCATCAGCACTCCAGAACTACTCTCCTCCCTTTCTCTACAATCTGCTTGTTTCTAACTCCTGCACTTGCCAGTAAAATTGTTGTAGTAGCCATGTGATGAACTTGCCAGCTTAGCTAATAAAAAAAATTGGGAAGGAAATGTAACATGAACCTTTCAGATTCTTTTTAGAACTCTGGGTGAATAAGCCTTCCTGGCCTAGCTTAGTCTAACTCAGTGATTTTGTGAGTTGCTGCAAACTACAAGGTCCCTTGCCTCATCTCCTAGCCCTGTCAGATCCTTCCCCCTTCAGCAGTGTTTTCAATCTGGAAGCTCCATCTCCTGTCTACTGTGCCAGACAGTTTCTTGGGTCTTCTATTTCCTTAGCAAACTCCTGGTTCCCAAGGAAAGTGCTGTATTACCACCCTCTTTCCAGATATGACACACGATCTCATCATTCCTTTAAGGAACCTGAGAACAAATAGTACTCATCAAAGAAGCTTTTGGAGGTTTTGGCTCTTTTTCTTCAATCAAATCAATTTTGCAATATGATTCAGTAGGTAGGTACACAGCTTCTTGCTTCAGCAGGTGGTGCAGGACAGGAGCAGAAGCTGGAAGGTAAGAAGGAAGAACAGGATTAATTAGACAGACTCACTAGTGGATATAAAAGGAGCTGAAGAATCAAGGTGTTTTCTGGAATAATCCTTCAATCCTTGAGAAGTGCCAGGGTAACAAGTACAGGCAAAACTGAGGTTTTGAGTACCTGGAGGTTATATGTTTGGCTCTTTTTTTTTAGTTTAATGCTGTTTAATAAAGTGAATTTAATTATTTCATGGCAATTAATAAGTAATCTTCTTTATTACTTTAGTAATCAATTATGTAGTCTGACATTCTAAGAGAATGACTATGATTTTATCTTTAAGTAAGGTGATTTACTTTATTCTTGAGTGTAGCTTAGTTCTGACATACAGGATTTGAATCTGTGTTATATATATAGGAAAAAGATGTATGACTTTTTTTGGGAAAATCTGTTTTGTGTTCTGAGATGTGGCTACAATAGGAAGTGTACGTATTTCTCATAAAGAGGTCAGGATGCATTTTGTAGCTGTACACTGCTACTGTGCCATGCTTGTGACTTCAGTGGGTTTCTATAAGCTACATACTCTTCTTTGTGAGCGTATGCTGCAAGTCATATTCCTCTGCCTCAGTAGTACTAGTCTGACATAAAAGACTGCAAAATTTAATTTGAAATCAACCACATCCTGAAGTTCCAGTGAACATATGCATTCTATATCCTTTGATCAATAAAACAGCTTGCCACTTTCTATAGAGAACCCAGAAGTGAGGTTACAACTTTCTTAGAATACTTGCATCAGACTTTTCTGGACACAATTCAAATTTTTATTACAATGTCCATAAATCTAGGTTAACTCCAGTAATGCTGTAAGTATCTGGCAAAATTGTTATTAAATATGAGTTTCTTTTTCAGAATGAGCATTTATGTGTTTTGTTGTAACTCATTTTTATGTTAAAGAAAGTAAGGTTTTGAATACCAGTAAAACAAATTCTTGTCTGCATACACTCAGCTATTAGATTATTCTCTATAGTAGCAGGCTCAAATTTGCATCAGTTTTCTGGTTTATCATCCAATTTAAAGGAAGAATTGGAAAGAAGATGATACCCAATGAATTTCACAGAGAGGTTATGCAACTGCCTGACACTATCCATTTTAAGGTGCTTACTCTCTCTGTATCTCTCAATGTGCCTTCCATCAATAAGTAAATTTTGCTGTTAGCTCTTGAGATTAATTCATTATTTTCATACTTTGTATGTGTGAATGTTTAGGAAATCTTGAATCTAAGGGTTAATACTTTCTTTTCTCCTTATTTTGCTTCTGTAGTGTCTTGCCAAAACTACCATTACATCAAAGGCCTTCTGGTCCTCCCAGGATGCAGCCATTCTTTGATCTTATATAAACGACGACGAGAGGAGCAGTAGTTTGAGATCCTCTGTTCTGCCTGCCTCGCCTTTTCCTTTCCTTTCATCAGCAAGCCAGTGTGCCACTTCCTTTCCTGGGGCTTCACTGAGTCCTTCCTCTGCTCACTCCCACCAAGTAACTTCTGCCTCCTGATGCTGCTTGCAACCAGCTGTTTCTTTTCTCGTGATGCTCACCTTTCTCTTTCCTTCTTCCTAGATGTTGTCTTCTTACCCTACAAATCTATTGCTCTTATTTAATACCCAACTACTTGCCCACCGTCTGCCCTCTACTATTTGGTACTTTGCTTGTTCTTTCAGTTTTTTGCTAATACAGCACTTCTAGTTTTCTTCATCCAACATTTTGACTTTTTTTCTGTAAAAGAATTTCTTTGGTGCTAATGGTATGTGCTTTTCAACAATTGCCTTTCTCTACCGTTCATACTTACTTCTCACTTTTTAACAGAGTAGATATATGTTATATATTGGGAGCCCCCGGTGGTCTAGTGGTTAAGACGCAGCGCTGTCACTGCTGAGACCCAGGTTCGAGTCCTGGTCAGGGACCTCCCCGGGCAGATGGAGCTCATTAGCCCTTAAGGCAATCCATCTAAGA
>JAWWES010000168.1:42763444-42790894 GCA_035583135.1 Lophotriccus pileatus | reverse complement strand
AGGCCTTATCTGCATATGTGGGTAAGGACCTTCCCCGGCTCTTCGTTCGCGAAGACGGGCCATTACTTACTTACTTATATGTTATAAATGTAATTTTAAAGAGAGATCCTATGAGTTCCGTCCACAGGATTCTCTTTAGAAATCAGAGTTATTAAAGTTGGAAAAGACTCCAAAAGAGTCCAACCTTTGACCAAACACCACCATGTCAACTAAACCATAGCACTAAGTGCCACATCCCATAGTTTCTTGAACACTTCCAGGGATGGTGACTCTACCAACCTCCCTGGGCAGCCCATTCCAATGCCTGATAACCCTTTCAGTGAAGAAGTTCTTAATGACCAACTGAACCTTCACTGGAGCAGCTTGAGGCCATTTCCCCTTGTCCTGTCTCTAGTTGCCTGGGAGAAGAGGAGAATCCCAACCTCACTACAAGCTTCTTTCAGGTAGCTGTAGTGAGCGATAAGGTTCCCCTGAGCCTCTTTTTCTTCAGATTAAACAACCCCAACTCCTTCAGCTGCTCCTCATGTGAATTATGTTGCCCTTTCATCTGGGGAATGTGCATCTATGAGTTCTTCCACAGAATAGGAGGTTTATAACTTGCTAAGACATGAATATATGTGGTATGACATGCTTGCTTTATTTTTCTTGATTTGGTTTATATATCACAAAATAAGTTAAATTTTGTTTGACAGCAAACTATTGACTAAATGTTTCTAATCTGCTGCTATATCCTTAATTTTAGATTTAAATGGTTTATATTTGCTTGAATTATAACCTTAGGAACACAGACATCAGAATTCTCTTTATATTTCAGTTTTTCTCACCTGAAGAGTTGAACAATATTTCTTCTTTCCCCTGAAGGCTGTGTTAATTGAATTTTTGTAGTGCTTTTTGGTAGGCTTGATGAAATACTGTTAGCAGACAAAACCTTAACATAAATTACATGTAAAGATTTTTATCCTGAAATGCTCCATAATGTTGAAGATGACATTCAGGAATAAGCAACAAGGAAATCATACCTTTTAAGAATGTGTTCCCCATAACGTTGCTTTACTTTACACACTCTACCTCTTGTGTTGTATTTCTTCTAATTTCCAGATATTATGTCTGGATGTCTCTGATCAAAATCTTAGTAAACAATAATGAATAGATTCTCAAAAACTAGTCTTATGGATGCCCAGTAGTACTCGGAGCCCTAGCTGATGATTCACAGAAACCTGTCTTGGCAAAAGACCACACTGTTTCCTCGCATGTTTTCAGCTGCTAGCATGCATCAAACAACTGAACGTTCATAACCCCCTTTCCTAATATTTTCCCATGTAAGCAGTTCTCCTAGTTAGCACAGGGAAGTCATGTACTAATGAATGAGAGAAGAGACAGTCGATGCCATTGCAAACAGGAAAGGAAACATCCATGAAGCTCCCTTGCTTAAAATGTGGTCCAACCCATTCAAAAACATCTGGAGTCTAAAATGTTCAATTAGTTTGACATTTGCAATGCTTTGTTAGCCAAGGTCACTTGTTTTTCATTAGTTGAAGTGTAGTTTTTGCTTAAAAAAAATCTTACTTGTTAAAACTTTCATGAAGCAATGTATAGTGTAGAAAAAAAGCTAATTGAACATGCCTGTTTTGTAACTTGATAAAGTTATATGTGTTATATGTGTTACCTGCATATGTAAGTTGATTCTTGTGTGCTGAAATCATCAAAACAATGTTACAGTTGGAGTAATGGCATGCCTGGAATATAAAGATACAAAATACATTTTTTTTATTTTCTATGTTCCCTCTCTATATATGATGTACTACGCACAGAATGTTCCAGCTATCATGGAGTTTGCCTGGCATATGAAAGTCAGCAGAGCACCTCAGGCTTCCTAAGCAGACCCACACTGTGAGGAAGAAGAGCATATGATGTCTTAGTCTACAGCTGGAGAGCAAAGATGACAGTTTTACAGATTTTAACAGGGAAAGGAAAGGAAACCTTTATACATGCTGGGTGCATCCTATTCTTGCTATTGAAGTATCCAATATGCTAAGGCCATTTAAAAACAAGTCACTGTAGGTCACCTCTAACGCTTATCTTTCATCTGATTTGTGAGTAACTGCCTGCCGACATGCATTGCAGTTAGTTAAAATTACATCTCATTTAATCTTTTTATGGTTAATCTTTGGCGATTAGGTAACTAGTACTTTAGTCAACTCTAATTTAAAAAAAATATCTGTGCGGTACGGATAGCCATTTGTTTTTACCTACCTCAGAAAAGAAATGAGCACTGTACTTGAAAGTAAATGAAGTTTGGTTTATATTTATGTGTTTTCAGTATATCGACTATAAAGGCAAACTTCAAGAGTACTATATACAAACCTGCTTTGATTTATTTGCATTTTGCATTGCAGCTTTGAGACTAAAAATAAAATGTGTCTGATTTTGATTTGGATCTGTCCCTTGAGACAGTGTGAAACCTTCTATCACCAAGAGCACATCAATATAGGAGGATTAACTGTTCGCATGCAGTTTAAACATCAAAGTGTTTGTATGAAGTCATGGAAAATAAGTAATTTGTTTTATCATTCTCTGTGAAAACATAGAACGCCCCTTTTTAAAGTAAATAGCCTTTATTTTAAAAACAGAAAGATTAATAGCACCCAGTCTATGGAAGAAACTGCTGTTAAGTAAAATACCATTTATACTGCCTCAGTCAATACAACTGGCGTTTTTTCATCTTATCAGTACCATCGGTGCACTGGGTCAGTCAGTACCTGCTGTTCCCTGTTAAACATAAGCAGAGAGATGTGATTGCTGTCTTTAGGATTATTTGCATTATATGCATTATGGCATAGGGCTTTCCAGTTTCTGGGAAAAAAATTATCAGTACTTAATTGCCCCCTATGTCAGGTGCTTCTAACATCCTTTTTCACATTTTATCTTTGTGGCTAAATCCATCTCTTTTAATAGAATAGAGTGTAGTCATTAATGATACAAGTATGGCATTTGAACCATGTTGAGGAGGTTGCTGTGCATTTCATTAATTACCAGAATTGCCATTAATTCTGTAGGCCAGCTAGAAGCTCTTCCATCACTTTTCCTTCCTATTCATCAGTGTATTTTATTTCCACATTCTTTATTACGTTTCCCCTAACAAACTTGTGGATTTTTTTCTCTTTTTTCCCCCTGTTTTTATTTGCACATCACTACCTTTATTTTCATCAGTTTTATGGAAAAGGCACACATTTCTGTCCCTGAAAATGTTAGCATATGAGTTATTCAAATCACTCCACAAACTGCTCAGAAGACTGTGAGAATTTTAGAATGTAAGAGGAACCATTCTGGTTAAGAGCACAGGTCAGTCTAACCCAGCTATAGATATAGCAACAATGGTCAAAATAAAATGCTTAACTAATAGTTTCTCTGGCTTTTTTTTTTCGCTTCCTGATTGAGTGTTGATTTTGCTGTTCTGATTGATACTGAGCACTGAGTTAGCACGTTCTTGGTAATATGTATCATTTCCCCATGGTTTGCTTCTTGAGTAATAATGGTTAGCTTAGAGCCCAACATTTTGACTGCAAAGTTAGGTTTAAATCTTAGGAATCTAAAGCACCTTTCAGAAATCCAGGTAGCCTATATCGTTGTTTATCCACGTGATTCTCAACAAAACCAAAAAACCAAGGGCTGAGTATGCATATAACCCAAAGTCTGATCTTCTGCTTCCAAGATTACATTTAATAATGTAACTAATGAGGACTAGTGGAGATTTAGCTAATTTATTTTGTCTTCTAAAACAAGTTCATGAAATAGAGGGGGCATATTGAAGGGAGACTTTGGAAGAACAGATGATTAACATCTTCCTTAAATTTATTTGCAGGCAGTGTTGACATGAGATCTTGGCATTGGAATTTAGAGAAAGAATTGAAAAATGGGATTGCTTAAGGCATGGGCTTATACCTAGGGCCTAAGTTCTTTTTTTTGCCCAGAACAGATCACAGATCATCTTTATTAAAATATGGTGTGGTAGGGGGAAAAGGAAAAATCTTTGTAGTTGAAAAAAAATGCTATAAATGGAATATACAGTATATCATGATAAGGAGCCACTCCATAGTTTGTCCCAGAAAACTCTGTCCCAGAAAACTTTATTTCAACTATGTGACATCTCAAATTTATATTTTTCTGCAGTTCATAAGTAAAAGAGTTTAGCAAAATGAGTTAGGTAATACATACCATAAGTTTAAAATACTTATAGTTTCATTTGGTGCTGGACCAAGAAGAGAGATTGCAGGGTGTTACAATTTTGGGTTATTTCCTGTGAGGAAGCATTGCATTTCTGACAGGATAGGGCAGTTGCTGGTGTTCAAAGTAAAAAACTTCTTTGACATGTCTCCATCAGATCTGTGTGATACTAGGAGCACTGCTGAACATTAGGATTCAGTATTTTGTTTCACATATAGTTAAGTTTGGGTTCCTTAGGGTCTGTTATCTCAGCTTAGAAACCCACATACAGACCAGTACCAGGGGCTACTTTGGAAAGAAGCAGCAAACATTGCATCTCATCATAAGTTAATGGTGTGGAAAATCTCTGCTTTGATGAACATATGGCCACTGTAAAAGAAGCACAAAATATGAATGAATACTCATTTACTGTGGTAAAAGTGAAATGGTTGATTCTTATAAGAGGGAAACATTAAAGATTGATAGATACCTCTAGGCAATTTTATTTTCAAGTGGGGATGTTTAGAGGCATTTGAAAAATTAAAAGAAAAAAGAAGCTACTTTATAGCTATAAAAACATTTCTGCACTATAATCTGTGAAAACCACTTCAAATGTAATGTGTAGGCCTCCTGCAGGGTTGCATCCAGAAATATGAAGAAGAATCCATTTTATATATTCATTATTATTATATAACTGCAGATTCTGTAATTATTTTCTGGTGAAGAACCATACGTGTTACAGGAAAATTATTTTTTTTCTCTTTTCTGTTTATAAAATCTTAGGTGAATTTTGCAAGTAAAAAAATCTTATTACAAATTAAGTTACACATTAAAATATAAGGCTTCTTATGAAGATAATAAGTGGTAGTTTTGGTCCAAACACAGCTAAGTGTGAAATTCACTGAACTTCCTTTCTCATGCAGCAGATGAGAAAACAAAAAGCACTGTTTTCTTTCTGGAAGAAATAACCTTTACTAATTCTAACTTTGAGTTTTGCAAAATTAATTTGTTCTACTTTATTTGCTGCAAGTCAGCACAAGTATGCACCTTTCTGTCTTTTCAGGCATTTTAGATTTGCTGTGGGCAGTATTCAGTGTTGCCATTAGGGACGTTTTCATACTGTGTGTCCTCAATGCTGCCCATTTCAGGAAGTGACTTACTTATCTTTCAGGCATAACTTCATATACTTATTCTTGTATAATTCTGTAAATTTTAAAAAATCTAACTGAATGAATGTGTTAGTATAAAAGAAAAGCAAAATTGCTCATTCTTATTTTGTGTTCTTACCTAAACACTCTGCACCTTATTTTCCCTGTCTCATTTCTGTTTGCCTGTTCTCACTAAATGACTTAAGAATCTTTTACTGTTTCACTTCAGACAGTTCTTCCTGTACTTTTTAAAATCTAAAATCTCCTTGCTTGCAGGTCAATCCTTTTACCCCATTTTGTGGGTGGTTTATTCTTCCTATTGTTCTTGAAGCAATAATTTATCCAACCCTCTTGTAAAATTCTTTCCCTTTACCTGTGATAATGTTATTGTTCTAGCACATTTAACTGCAATATATTCTTGTTCTCTTCTGCACCATCATCTTCTACTCTACTGTGAAGTATATAAATTAGAGATAAAAGGGTCAGATTTGGGAATTCTCAAATATTTCTCTCCTGCATTTAGCGTTCCTAGTGCAGAATGTAACAGTGGGATAAGAGAGTCCTTTTTATCTAAGCATACAATCTAAGGTCAAAATTTATTCCTAGAAAATGGGAGATATTATTTGAAACTTAATAGTCTCAGAAGGAAAAGAACCCTCAAATATCTGGAAAACTGATTTAACCATATGGTTGTTATATAGAAATATGCCCTAATATTGTCAGCATGTTATCTGTCAGTACATAATTACAGAAAATAGAGAAATACTTCTGTGTATGTAATATTTTTGCATATGTATAATTACAGAAACAGAAGAATGAGTCTGACCTTTTGTACCTAGTTGAGTTTATTGGGACTGAATATTGGTTACAATTTGAGTCCTGTGAGCTGCAAATTATAGAATCATGGAATCAACCGGGTTGAAAAAGACCTCTGAAATCATCAAGTCTAACTCTTGATACAACATCCCTGTGGTTACTAGACCATGGCACTAAGTGCCATATCCAGTCTCATCTTAAAAACCTCCAGGGACAGTGAATCCACCACCTCCCTGGGCAGCCCATTCCAGTGTCTGATTACTCACTCTGTAAAAAATGAATCCTATTGTTTATGAAACTTGACCTTTGTTTGTTAATTATTGAAAAATATTTCTTACAATCTTAAAAACTGAATGTTTGGAACTGACAACAAAGCAGGCATCTTTGCTTCTAAGTTGATGGTACGTCTGCATGTAGGTTACTCTGTCCCATTCTAGTTCTCTAGTCCTCTGTCTTCTTGAGTAGATTGCACTTGTGCTGAGAGGTTCAGATTGATTTTTCTTATCTTGTTGTGACTGAAATGTTTAGCCTCTTCGGTTCTTAAATCTGGGAACTAAATGGAATGTTTTTCATGTTGGTCAGAGACTTTCAAATACTAGTAACAGAGCTGTTGTAGTTAAGGGCAAGTTCACTCAGTTTGCACAGACTTTACAGCATAATGATACTTGACTTCAGGACTGATGAATTTTATTTGTTTTATAGATTTTTCCTTTGAAGTACCAAGGCAGTAATATGGTTAATGAAGCCCATTATTGGTAGATTGAATACCATGTTAGCAGAATCTTATCCAAAGAGGTGTGACTTATAGAATTCTGGAGGAAATTTCCGAAATGTTGTTCGGAAAGTGCAGACAGTACTGGTTTTACTTGCTTGTCAGCAAATAGGAGGACAACCTTTGAGAAGCTGCAGAGGCATCTGACCTATGGGGCATGAGTACTCTTCATGGAGGACCAACCAACTTCGTCTGTGTCCAAAACCAAACACATGATAATTACTTTTTTCTGTTCCTTGCAGCTTGCAATAGACTAGATTTTTTGTGTTTTAGGTGTGGATGTGAAATCTTGTTGAGTCCAACCCTAACCCTCCCTAGAGCGGTAATTCATTTTTCAGCAGTACGTACCAGATATCTAAACCAAAAATAGAAAATTTGGTTGTTCTATATCTAACTAAGTGCTCATTCCATATCTTTGTATTTGAAAAAAAAAAAAAAAAAAGAATGTTTTTCTATTTTAAATGTACTTTACTCCCTGAAATGCAATAGAAGAAAATTTCATTCTGAAGGCTACATAAACTCCAAAATTGTAGATAAGTAGTGTTCTACTCAGTAAACTGGTGATCATGGAGATTCAAATTGAGGAAACTGTGCTGTGTGTTTTAATGTGACTATTTTCCTTAACAACCTGTTTACTGTTGACCTATTCAATTTACAGACACATACTTACCTATAAACCTGTTTCCATAGATGCAATTGGGCTTTAATGTTTGATATGAAGGAAAGAATTGATTTTTTTTTCATGTTTTAACTTGTGTTCTGTTCTCTAGAGCACTCGAGCAGCTTTAGACCATCTGGAGTCTGTTCCTGAGAAACTGAGCCTGTTAGAAGATTTGAAAGATACTGGAGTGAGAATGACTTTGACTCTTGCAGTAGTTCTAAAATATTTTAGTTAATTAATTTTCTCTCTAAATGTACAGATAAATTGTTTAATTAGATATTTAGAATTGTTTATGTACATATTATATAGACAAAAACATACAATTTACAAGAAATTTATTTTCATGTTTATACAGATTTATTTGAGGCTATAAATTTAGTTCTGAATAATAACATTGGTGAGGTGCTCCAAAATGTAGGCAAACATTGATAACAGGGCATAATGGGTCATGTGCTAGTTACTGGTTCAGAATATTTGTGTTGAGTGGTAAATTCTGATATTACGTGTTAAAAAATTAAATTTTTGTAATTAGATAAATTATGCCAGTTATTTCAATATTTAACATAATGAGTGAAGACAGGTGACCTTTACAGCTTTTTGGTTTGTTTTGACATAATGACAATAATTATCATTGATTTTCTCAGTTCCACTATCAAATCAAGGTGTGTTTGGACACAGTGGGACATACTGACAGTAGTGGTAACACACTGTGAGAAATGATAAGCCTCAGATTAGATCTTCAGTAGCTAAGTGGCTAAACCCCTATGCCATAATTACTTTCCATATATGAAGTTGGTTGGGAACCTCCTTGGAAAATATAAATTTAAAATCAGTGTTAAACCACAGATCAACAAATATGCAATGACTTGCATTTGATTTGCTCTGTAGAATTTTTCATCCTGAGATAGTAATAAAAATTTCAAAAGATAATTGCTTGGAGCATTGCTTATTCTAAGTGTTCTTGCCTGAGGTTATCAGCTAATAATTTTATTGCTGTCATCATTAGGAGAGTTAGGAATGGAAATACTGATTAAAATGCTTGGGTTTTTTACAAAAAGTATCACTGAGATGTACAGTTTTAATTTCACGTTCCAGAAGAGCTATTTTGCTCTGACAGAGGGTGGTGCTTATCTTCTGTTTCTGCTAAAGGAAAAATTCTGCTCTCAGCAAGCAAAGCAAAGGCTTGAATGTGGGATATCAACAATCTCCTTTCTTGCTTAACATTGATGTGGGAAGGATGTCAGATTGGAGTTTCATTACTGTTTCTACTCAAAAATAACACACTGGATTTTTTTGTACAATAGCATGTTTCACTCTCAAATGGTATGCGTGAATGAAGTATTTCAAAGCCAGTCCTTGTCTTCCACTTCTAACAAGTTCTTCCCTTAAAGTTTTCATAGGAAGGGAGAAGGAAAGAGAAAGGAAATCTTTGATAAACCTCACAGGTTATCTCAGAGTTCTATTAATTCAAGTGAATCATTATCTTTTTCAGTGAGAAGCATTATGTTTTCTTAATGAAAATACTGTTTCATCCATATCCTTAGAACCTTTTTTCCTTCAAGTGCTTGTTTCTACAGTACTGTAATTAATTTTTGCCATTACAGAATGTCTTTGCTAAAAGGTATGATATTGCTGAGTTTTGGAAAGAGTTACAAGTAGTCATTCACCACTTAAGGATGAGACCATTGCCAATTTATCTTATTTTTATTTTAGCATTATTTTTCTATACAGAACATTATGCTTTCGTATGGCTCCTGTATTTCAGTCTCTGAAAGTTAGTATTTAACTCATTCTTGCTGTATTGAAAATCCTTGACAATACCTATGTTTACAACGGCCAGACAACTATTACTACCTACTTTTCACACTGTGAAATCATCTAGATTTTTCAATCACTTCTAGGAATCCTATTGCCAAATGGAGATGATTGAGGAAAGGTATATGAAGTATAAAGAGATAGTGAGTTCTTTACAGCAACAGCTGGAAGATTCAAAGCAAAGAGACCAGCAAGTCAAGGTATGTGTGTGTACTCCACTTTTGTGTTCCAATTACTTTCAACCAGCAACATAACCTTATTTGATGTATATTAACTCCTTGTACAAACACAGAGTAAAATCATACGTAAATGTTTTATTTAATGGAGCTGCCATGGCTGATGGAATGGCAGCTATATTGACATGGCATGAAATTTGATGACAGAAGTGTTGTCTTCATTGTAAAGTGTGATGGATACTTCGCAAAAATCTTTCAAATTTCACAGGAAAGTGTCTTACTGTGCCTTGATACTCCGAAGTGTTTACCTGCTTCATCAAATTTCTTTCTACAGCAATTTTTTAAATTGTTTTGTTCAATTTTCTCTTGTCCTTTCAAGTAAAAGATAGATATAGAAACCTGTTTCCTCCACGAAAAGGATGATTAGTTTGTAGGTCACATATAGTAATTTTTCAGTAGTTGATCTTTACATTCTTTACAATGTAAAGATATGATGCCTCTTCATATACAAATGAAATCCAGGGAAATGGTAGAGAAGTGATTTGCTAAAGGTCACTTAGTGGACTGATAGCGGAGCTAAACATGAATAACTACCTCCCTGCAATGTAAATCCAGTGCTCTTGTTTAGAAACATGGCCTGTAATGAGTTCACCTTTCCAATTTTTAATGCACTTCCTTTCTCATCTTATTAGCTTGTTCATTGTCATATCACTCTTTGCTGCATGTCACTGTGATAGCAGCTTGCTTCAGCAGAACTACAGTTTCTTACGGATGTGATTGAAATAAGTGATCAGAACTAGAGTATCTTACTAGTATTTCTGCTACTTATCTCAATCAAATCAGATTCTTTGGCAATAACTCATACCTCTGTCTCTAAGCAGTTGAGCTCAAATCTAGGATCTCACACTCTACCAAAACTTTAATATGTTTCTGTTCCCCACCGCATCCATAGCCATCTTCCTTCTGTAAAATGAGGACATACTTACGAGTATGTTTTTGTAAAAGAGGAAAAGGTACGATAAATACAGAATATTTTCATTTAGTAAGTTGCTGTTGTAAAAAGGTATTGATGGCTTGAAAAAGCCATCTTGCTCTTCTGTAAGAAAGAATTGAAAGGAAGAAACAGGGCACGTTCACTTTCAGTCTGTTGCTGTTGATAATCTTCAGTTTCTTTAATTTCTCTTCCCTCCACACAAGAGTTACTAGATCAATAGTCATTGAAATTTGGAAAACATTGAAAAGCCAAGTGGAATGCAATCGACTGATGGTAGAACATACTGTTGCACTAAGCTGACTGAACTTACTGAGCTTGTGTGATTTGAACTCTATATTCAGAATCCAGTATAAAGCTGATTCCAAAACAATATTTCTTCTTTCTTTAGACAACAGAAAGCATTTAATGGCTTCCATTTTGTCAGACCTAATTGGGTATTTGCATGACATAGAGTACTCTTTGCTGTCACGGCTGTTAGAAATAGAACAGAATGTTCAAAACCAAGTAACAGACGGGTGCTAATCTGATTCCAGTGATCAGGCTAGCTTAGACTAAAAAAACTCTTTCTAATGCTTGCCTTTCTTACCTTCCTTCGGAACTAACTCAAATGCATTGTTGTTTAATTTTTTTTATTTTACTATTGGGTGTCAATTGGGAGTCTCTAAAATTGATTTCTGGAAGAAACATAGGTTTGAGGGCATCAAATTTCAGTCTTTCTGATATTTTTGATTCATGCTGTGTACACAACATAGGGCTTCTGCATAACAAAGTAGATATTTGGTAGGTGATAAGATAATGCAAGTTTCTTGTAAAATTTTTACACTGGCCATTTTAAGTAAAATTACTTGTGAAATTAATCTTTTTCCTCTGTTATGCTCTTCTTTCTAGCCTTTCTTATAATGCACTTCTTTCGTCTTGCTTGCCGGCATTAATGTTAGGCAGGCATCTAATCCTATGTCCCAGCCTTTTTTCATTTTAAGGAGGAAGAATTAAACCACAGTTGAACGTTTCCCTAAAGGATTTTTTCCTTCCTTTCCTATGATTTAATTTGCCCACACTCAATCTTCCTACTCTTCTGTAGTCTTGTCAGATGGCTATAAAATATCTGTTGCTTAGAAAAATCATAATTGCTGTTTGTATGTGTCAAAATGTAAGATTTCCAGTAATAAAAGGAGGCCAGAGGCTGGCAGAATACCATCAGGTATAACAATCTTGATTTTTCAACTAAGAAAAGGCCAAGTGATAGTAGATAAAGAAATTAAGAAAAAGAAAATGGTAAAAATAACATAATAAAATAAAAGAATTAAACCGGAATATGAACAGAAGCAAAATCAAAACAGAAAACTAGCTGAAAACTCAGGATAAATGTTACGATGGAGAGATACAAATATTTTAGGACAGTTTCCCAGCCACAGATAATTGACCATCTAGTCAAACATAGCATATAGATGTAATTTTTCGTGAAACACATGAGAAAAGACACATTCCGTAAGTTAAAATTTTTGTAAAGATAAAGCCATTTTGTACACAGATACTGGTAGAAGAACCTTGCTTGTTTAAAAGCTCTGTTCTGAGATAGCATTTCTGGAAGCAGAATGGAAGGACAAAAACTTTTTTGTATTCTTTAAAATTTGTTATTGTGCTATGAACACCTTAGGTATTAAGTCTCTCATCAGCACATAAGGGGATTAATATGTATAATTCCCATTAGTCTTAATAGGAGTAAATCCTTCTTCAGTGATGGAACAAAAGTTCGTTGTATCTCTAAATTAATGTTGAATTTTATTTTGTTTTCTGCTTAGTTTTCAAATCTTAGTATCAGCATGAGTGATAAATTGCAAATGTTTTAACAAAATTCATGGAGGGTGTTTATGATAATAATTCAGTAGCGCTATTGAGTGTTTTATGAACTGATGCATTTGTGCATTATTTCCTCTTCTCATTTTAAGAAACTGAGTAATTTGCATACCAAGCCAAACTTTTAATCTTATTTTGGATGGTAACGTAACTGGAGGCTACTTGCTGCTGAGCTAATAGAGATTTTTCAGGGGTGTTGTTTAAATGACCTTTTTAAAATTATCTTTTCTCTTTAGCTTATAGTCCAAGTGACTTTCGTATTCCTTTCCTATGCTGTATAGGTTTAGTCATAAACAGCAGCATTGCACTTCAGACTTTATTTAATGGTTTAACAAAAAAATTAAAAAGCACCCTTGGGTATTTTTATATGAGAAATCAGTGAAGTTTGAGTTTCCTCAGTGGCAGGGAAAATGCATTTAATATTTATTACCACTTATGGAACTTAAGTGAACTGATGAGTATTCATCATTCACTGATGTCTGCTCTGCCACTATGATTTGCCCTGAACTGTGGATGTGATGTGAACAGAAAAGAGAGCATTTTTACAACTTACTGTAGTGGCAAAGACTTGCAATGCCACCAATGTTTTTCTCAAGGCAAAGCATTTTTTTGCAGACATTTTATAGTGATGAAATGGGAATGAAATTCATATGCAAATTAGTTTGAACCTAACTGCAACACTGAGAATTCTGAGAATTCAAATCAGTATTTTCCAGCATGTGTGAAATCACAGAATGTGCCTGTATGTGTGTTACTGTATGTTTTTGTTTAAGTTTACAGCTGCTTGGTAGTAACAGATAAAATTATTTTTATTTGGCTCCCATAGGATGTGAAAATGGATGCTGAGATTTCTGATATAGAAGTGGCTCCTCACTCTTCTAATTGGCAAACTCAAAACAACTTTTTGTCCAGCTCACTGCTCTCTGATTCAGGTTGTAAGTATTATATCACAGAAAAATTCTACAAGTGATGTATTGTCCTCTTGTAAAAACTTTGTTTACTTGAAAGAGTAAGGCACTCTACTTTTCAAAAAAGATGTTCTAGAACCATCTTAAGCATCCTTCTGTGTTTTAGTAGATACTGGATGGATGCCTTCGTCCAGGAAGTACTTCATTATATCCTGCTGATAGTTGTTTGGGTTTTTTTTAACTGGGGCCTACAATATATTCTGTTCATCACCTAAACCTGTGCCAAAGAATAGGGCTGCACTTGGATTCTGAATCTCTGCATGATGAATCAGTAAGCTATGTATCTTTTCAGGCACTAGAAACATCCTAAAGCATGGATTCTTTCTCAGATCTTTCATAGGTACCAGTTAGGCTCATGCTTGTGTAGCATTTTCACAGTAAAAGCTGAATTCACTGTTTCCACTTCAATAGTGTTTGTTAATTGTTCTTTCTATCCCCTCATGCATATACAACTTGTGGTCATGTAAAGTCAAGGGATCTGTGATATAGCAGGAACTTGCTCAATAAGAGATAGGACATGGTAGGTCTTGAACTGGTACAGGCACATCTTTGCCTGAGTGTCAAAAATAACTTGCAAAAAAGGTTTTTAAGGGGTTTTTTTTTTGAGCATATCAGTACATGAGTGTCAGAATACTTTTCTTTAAAGGGTATCACCTTCTATTTCTTTTCATTATAACCAGTTTGTGTACTGGCAACCTATTTAGTAAGTAGCATTCGATGTAATAAGTCATATTACAGGCTTCATTGCACTTTAAAACTCTTGCATCTTAGAATGAGTGCTGCTGTACATTACTGCTCACTAGTAAGTCCTGCGCTGATCTGATGAGGTTAAAGGTAATTGGTTTCTTTTCCTTTCACAATCTGTTGGTTGTGGTTAGTATCTTTTTGCAAAGCATACTGAATAACAATAGTGGGAATAAAGCATAAGAGCAAATGCCTTCATTCCATCTGTATTTCAGGAATACCTTACCCTGACTCAGAGTTGATTTTTCCTTTTTCCCTAACCTCATCCCTGTCAAAGTGTTGCAAATCAAAGTACAGTTCAGCCAGTTTTTGGTATAGAAAATAAATAACCTACGCCTTGCAGGCATGATGGACTAGATGACCTCCAGCAGTCACTTCCAATCTCAGCAATTCCAAAAGTGATTTCACTGCAAAAACTTACTGAAATTTAAAAATGCAGCATAAATGTTCCTAAAACGTCTTTATATTGCTTACAATGTCTTTATATTGCTTAACATGAATGGAACTTGCTAGAACTTTGTCCCTTTAATACTTTTTAATAAATTTTAGGCAGTTGTAAGAGAAATAGGATCCATGTGACCTGAATACCAATCTGATTAAACAGTTCTGTGTATTTATTCTCTTATTTGACTGTTTTTATCAGCACTAAGCTTTCTGGATCTAAAAAAATAAGTGATGAATGAAAGACAGTAGTGATTCAATTCACTGCTTAGTGGTTATGGCAGTAAGGTATGTGGATTACTCCATAGGCTTTGGTTGGTGACTGGTTATCATTTTATGCTGAACCTGTTCTTCACCAGTAAAATGTGTATTTTGAAGTTGTTGCTATAGTTCTTGAGAACAGTGAAAATTCTGCAGTGGTATTAACACTTAAGGGGATTTTCCAGTGAGTGGCAAATGATAAAGTCAGCTCCTGCAGTCATGGTAGTTACATAAACACCGTGAACTTTTAGTTTCAGTAATGATATTAATTAGTTATAGTTTGAGACTTTGACAGTGAAGTATAATTTGAGATCTTTGCTCCCAAGTCTCCTGTAACCTTTAATAAATCTACCTATAAATGTCATCATCTATTTTCTGTGATTAATTATCTGCTTACTTCTTCAGAGAATGGACTGGGATTTTTTTTGTTTACCTTTTGGTGCTGTTTTCAAGCCTTTGTGATGTTTTCTCATTCCATCTTTTTTAAATTTGTGAAATAAACAAGCTATAGAGTCAATAAGTAGTACTAGAAACTTCCCAATGTGGGTCTCCTTGTAGAGAGCACCAGGAAGGAGAGAAGACACGTTTGATATAATTTAAGTATCTGTGAGGGGGATCCTGGGATTGAAGCTTAGAATTGATTGAAAGAAGAACAAATAGTATGAGAAAATTAAATAAGGGAACAACAATCTGCTTCCATATATATCTTTACTAAAAACTTGCTAATGCAGCAAGCTGTTAAAAGTAATTAACATTCTGTTTTGTTTCTGGTATAATTTCTGCAATTATAACAGCTTTTCCATTACAAACTCTTTCAAAAGATGCTGTGGGAATGTGCTTTTATTTCTATACCCATTTTCTTAGAAAAGAAGAAGTTTAACTGAGAAAATAATTTATTCAAGGAATCATTCATTAGACATAGTTTGCAGTCTGTATTATTATCAGACCAAAACGGTTGGTCAAAAAAGTCACTACCAGTTGTTATCTAAAGAATAACCCTCAGAAACTGTTTTTAATGGCCACTGTATTTTCCTGAAATTTTTATTACAAGGGTCCCTAGAGTTACACATGCTTTGCATTAACTTTGTGAATCGAGTCCTGCCTTTCTCTTTGTACATTTCATCACTTTGAGGTTTTAACCTGGATGGTTTCCCAGAAACTGTATATGTCTTACAGGCTTTCTGTTGTCGTTGGGAATTTATGTTCCAGGGCATCATAAGCTGTGACTTTACAGAGAAGAAAATAGCCACCAGTTTTCCCAGCTTCTGTAGCTGGGGTTGCAGTCTCCTCTGACCTTTAGGCTCTGGTGATAGACAACACTTTTGTGTCAGCATGGTATATAGTGTGAATGATATCATGGTTGAATGAAAACAAGTTGTCCTGAATGTAGATTTTATTGTCATAAAAATTAACTCCTGAAGTGTATTGCAGATGCCTGTCTTTATCCCCCTATGTATACTTTTTCATGAGTTCTTAAAACTATTTGTTTTGGCATTTATAAATAAGCAACATAATTAAAAGTAAAAAGACATTGCAACATCATTATGCCATGGGACAAATTGTAGGACAAAACTAGGCTTCTTAAGCATAAGAATCTGGAATGATTGGAAACCTGACATCATCACTTAGAAAACTGCAAATTGATTTAGTTTAGCAGTGAACTTTATTGTTTTTCACCTTACTTTGAATACTGTCTGCAGGAGGTACCACTGAAATAGCATACAGTAGCATAGTTTTGGACCAATACTGAAAACTTTATGCTACAAACTTATAACTCATTGTTATACTAATGTCCCAAACAGAGTGATTTCGTTCTCCTTCTGAAAGTGAAAACATACCACTCCTTCTAATCAAACTGTGAAGTCTTGCTCCCTATTAAATTACTTTTGGTTATATACTGCTGCAATTTTACTGGATCATTAAAAATTGCAGTCTACAATTTATTACAAACAATCAGGAGGACAACTTTTCTTACATACTTATGACGTAAGGAAGGCCATTAGAAGAAGGGTATGTTGTATAAGCTGATACCTGTTTTCGTTTGCTTAATTTCTGCCTTTTGCCACATTTGGTTTCTTTTTTTGTTAGCATAAGATATTTTGTCAATTTATATTGTCTAGATTTTGATGCAACATAATGTATTTAGAAATAAGCATTATGTATGCAACCTGCTGTGAAGGTATATACATAGTATGGCAGCATATGAACATCTATTCAGTGTCACTTGTTGACTTCAGTCCATGCAATTGGTAAAGATATTACTTCAGAAATTTTTAAAGTGGTTTGTTTTGTCTCATTTAAACAAAAATTCTGGAAAACTAAAGGGAAAATATCTTAGTGAAATTAGAAAATATTTTTAAAATGCAGTCTACATTTCTCCTGTATAAGAAAGCTCTTGACCATGCCTGTATTATAAAGTATCAAAATCTGTTTCTCTTGAAAAATAAGTCAGTTTCTCAATTCATAGCCTTGTGAATATCAGATATGTATTAATACCATATTACTTGCTGCATAAATTATAATATTGAAAAATGAAATTGATATTTTAAATAAACATTAATGGTCAGTCAGCAAAATTGGACAATCATAGGTTCAAAAAGGCCTCTAAGGTCATTGATTGCATGTGTTTCATTGAAGATGCTTAATTACTTTTTTGTGTGACTTATTTCTAGCACTTAAGAAAAGAATGGTTCCTTTTGACACAAGTACCACCAAGGAAGATTCTACCAGTGTTGCTGTCAGTGAAATGAAGCTGCAAGCAGAAAGAGGAAAGCAGTAGAACATTTTACGAAACCACACCAGTTTTGTCTGTGGTAAATTCCATTCCACTCTTTTTTTGGTTTTGAAATGTAGTCATTCCATCTGCTATAGGAGTGATGCACCCTTAATGATTCATCACTTGCCAAACACTGAAATGAAAGAGCACCAAGAGTGATCCTGATGAAGTCCTGTGAAAATTTATGTGACTTGTACACCAAAGGCTTTCTGGGATTTTTCTATTCTCTTGTATTTGTTTCTCCAATACTGCTAGACTAAATTTATTGTATTCCTGAAATATTATGAAGGGAAATACCTGTGACGTTAATCTTAGCTATGAGCTTATTTACCGGTATACAGGAATTGTTCTGACAGTTTTTTTTTAATTGCATTTAATAACATTACTAATAATGAAAAAATATCCAGAAATTATCTCTTATTATGGGAGTCATTATACAGTGTTGTACAGACACATTTGTGATTGTATGTTCTTCAGTTTGCAAAAATCATTTAAGAAAGAAGTGATAAAGTGAAATCTTCTCAAAATTATTGAAAATTCATATCTTGGTTTCAGGTTCAGCATGTATCTATTATAAGCTGTCTAGAATTATTCTTCTGGCCAGAATAGTTTTATCAGATGGCCTCTGGTAAGGCACTTTAAAGCATCTGAATCTCACCCTTCTGCATTAAGAGTGTGGAATGGCACTGCTATGTGGCTGTGAAAATTTTAATATCAGGTTTTATTGATCATTTATTTATTCTGTTTTGTTCTGTATTAGAGAAGATGTGGCATATGGATTGTAAAATGATACGGAAATACGATATTGCGCATTTTTATTTGTTCAGATATCTATATTCTAAACAAATTGGATACAATTTTGCATTACAGTGATCTCAAATAGCATATCACAGAATTTTCTGCTGTCAAAAGAAATGCAAGTGTTTCTGATGGTCCTTGTTTTATTCTCCTCTCGAGTGCTTCTGGCTCAATCACTACTAATGTGCTTTAAAAGATTTGCCAAAGCTGTCAGAGTACTGTAGCAACATTAACACCATTGAAAACAGTTTGTTTTGTAGACTTCTTTCTATTTAGGAAGCCTATTTTTTCTCTGAAACACTGTCATTTATTAGCACTGTAGGTGTCTCAGGCATAATTCACAGGTCACCATATGCCACCTCAAAACAGGGCCTTATTTTTTCTTTTCTTTTCCTTGTATTTTTTTGTTTGTTTGTTTGTTCAATTTTCTAAGAAGTGTTTTGCAGTCCCAGTGGGTTCTCTGGACAGTGCACTTACTTGACAATCACCTTATATTCATCCTGTTTCAAACAGAACATGCTGACAACATCAAAACCAGACAGGGAAACGAGAAAAAAAAATGAGTTCGTTCTCTTCATTTTCTTTTCATTTAAGTTGCTTAAAATTAAAAAAAAAAATTATTTGGTTAAAAAAGTTTTCTTACCTTTTGTATGTGTATAATGCTGTGCACAGCAGTGCTGGCATTGGCTTTTTGCAGACTTCTGGCACATCTGTTTGTTCAGAAGGTCAGGAAAGCAAAATAGGCACATCCATCTCTTCCGATCTCAATAGCAATGACAGGGACAAGAAAAAAAACAACAAATAAACTTCTATTCTCTACAAAGACCGTGGATGTTATGAAGCAGTGTTTAGCTCAAGCCACAGATACCATAAACTAAACTTACTTTTAGTGGATCCAACATTTTTCATTTATTTTTTTAATTAGATCAGAGCAGAGCTAGAAATATAGTATTCAAAATATTTTAGCTAGTTTTTCTGCTGAAACATTAAAAAATTGCAAAATGAAATGTCACCAGCTTGCAGACTTTATGGTACCTACAAATTATAGCCAAAATATAGAAAGGTCACTTTAAAATATATTATGAAATAGTAAATCATGCTCTCAAAACACATTATGTTGTAATAGGGTCTGGTACATGGATTGCTGATGGATAGATGTATGCTCAACCGATTTTACTGAAGTTTAAATGATTTTTGAGGTATAAGTGCCTGCTGGTAAATGAATGGGCCTTTAAGAATGGACCTTCTCAGCTGAGAAGAAATACACAGAAAAATGTTGTCCTCTCTTTTTCCTAGGGAATTTGTAAAAATCTTCCAGTTTTATGTTTTCATACATTTTTTCCTCACCTGTAACTTAGAAATCTGAAGTATGTTTTCATAAAACAGGATCACTGCTGCTTTAGAGTGTTAGAAAACTAGGATAAGCAATCTGATCTCCCTCACTATTACATCAAGTATTGAATTGATTTTTGTACTGTGCAGGACAGAAATTACTACTAGGTGAATAATTTTAGCATTAAGACTTTAAATATGCTCAGTGCTTAGTATATTTGCCATTGGCTGTGCGACTGGGTTTTCTGCAGAGTTTTATATCCTTTTTTAAAATTTTGTAAAAGGGCTGAAATAACAGAAGTCAAACCACAATAAAAATGAATAAATAAATAAATTAAAAAAAAAAAAGAGGAATTTTTACTGAGTAGACCTATGGACTCCAAAGCCAGGAAATTCTTCCTTAAATTTACCCTCTTGGCATGGCAGTCTAGATAGCATGTAGTATTTGCCTCTCTTCCACCATTGGTAGAGGTTCGTATTACAAAGTGAATTTTATTTCCTCTTTACTGAAGGCTAAAATTTGTTCATGACATTATGTGAAACTGTCCCTTTGTGGTTTAAGAAATAATATTTTTTCCATATTGGCCTGAAATAGTACTCTGCTGACCAGTTTCAATTTTTAAAGTAAAAAACCAGATAATTTTTAAATAAAACCTTTTGTATATTTCAGATCTTAAAAATTGCTGTCCCTTCTGGTACGCACATATTTTTTATACTTTAACCCTTTAATTACCTGTTCCTCAATTCTTGCCCAAAGCAGTGGTTTTCAATAATCAACAAATGTGGTATCATACAAAAAAAAATGGTGGTTTGTTTCTTGGTTCTGTTTAGCATTTGGTAAATCAGGAACCTTTTTATATATGTACTATGTATATACAAATCTGACAAGCTGTTATCAGACATTTTTTTTTTTAATACTGTCCTGAAATACAGTTGTTCATTATTGTGCTTTTGGAAATGCACTGGCCCTCTATTTCAGCATCAAATAGTTATCAATTTAACAAGCTAAAAATTTTATGCCCTTCAGTTTCTTAATATTTTGCAGCAGACTTGAGAGTACTTCATTACTTTTGAGATTGTATTCAGTCAGTAGCCAAATAATTTATTTTTATTATGTAATTATGTCATCCTAAGAAGAAATGTCAAAATAAAAATAAAACTTAGTCCAGCATAAAAAGTAAAATTTTTCAGTGTTTTCTTACATTTACTTCTCAAATTTTTGATGGATGGAAGCCAGTCTCCAGTGATGGTGAAAGTACTCCTTGGATATTCAAAGCTCAGCCATGTTTTTACTAGCTACTCTCACAAAATAAATAAAGATACATGAAAATCCCATACAATAAATAAACTACTGTTTGAAAATCAATTTTTGATCTAAGAAATCTACATATCAGTTAATCTGCTGCTTACAAGGTATAGTCTCTGCACTGCATAGCACTGAATGTTTTTTTCTTGAATGACGATGCCAGTATTACCCTGGTATAATTTTTGTCACTAAAATGAGTAGTATGCAACCTGAATACATTATCATATCAACAACAATCAGAAAAATTTATTCATTCATTTTTGTGGGACTGCTTGTTTCAGTCAAATTTTACTATGACTACATTAAACTCCTCATGTTTGTAGAGTATTAGTGCCATATTCATCTCTCTCTAAGCCCTGTCTTCACCCCACAGAAGCAACTGATACTGAAGTTAATGTGAGCTGCAGCCCAATATCTGGGGATACAGCCTTGTCAAAAATGGATGTGCAAGAGGACATCACACAGATTCCTATGGTTTTGATCTAATTGTAGAATTTAGAAGCAGATGTAGAGGAAAAGTAGTAGCAGAAGGAGTGAAAAGCAGTTTATGATTAAATTAAAGTTTCAGAACACTTTTATTTTTGGTGCCTTAATTTAAAAACTGCTTTAGAGCTCGTATTTGCATCTGAATGAAAGTGATCCCTAAATAAGATTCCATATTGGATATTTTCTTTGCATGCTAAAATACTTTCTACTCTAGCACAACTCATTTCAACTCTTTACTGTAAGCATGTCTAGGCTGTTGGGAGTATGAACTTATTTGCTTTTCTATGTAAAGAACTAAATTGGAATTTAAATCTGAGGAAAATTTTAGTGCTGTATAAAAGAGTACAGAAAAGCTGAATCCGATAAGCTAAGTCTTTCAAAAATCTCTAAACTAATGCCTCTGGGAATGTTGACAGCAAACTTGAAAGAGATTGCTGTGGTTAAAATCCAGCAACATCCAACATTTATCATTTATGCTAACAGCAATAGCTCTCATGTTTCTAAAGGTGAAATTGCACTTCTGTCATTTCTCAGTCTGAAATAATGAGATTTTGTTTTCTCTTGCCTTAATAATGTCAAAATCTATAATGTGAAAATATGCAGTAATTATATTTTTAAATTTCTAGTCATTTTATTTAGGAATCTAATAGGTGCTGTTTGGATCTAAATATTTTTGGAACGTTGTTGTTAACATACTTTTGTTAAATTACTACATTTAAATACAAGAACCGCATAAAGATATCTCTTTTAGGTTAGTTTTTCTATCTTTTTTTAAGGATGTAGCTCCTTAATAGGTGTTTTGTTTGAAAAAGTACAACAGTTTTGCTGGAGTTGTCTGTTATTTTCATCTGTCTTCACCCCAGAGCTGTTTTGATCTTAGACTGCTTTTCTCGTCTGCCATCTGCAGTGCACTATTATGTCAGAAGACATTCCACATTGACTTACCCGTCATCAGTAATTTTGGTAGTTGATATTTCCATGGAATTACATCAGTTTTGAAGGCAGTTGTTTCTTATAATATAATCTCTTTTCATATGAATTCTCCCACTCTTACTTCTTTACTAAAATAAAAGCTACTTAGTTAATGGACTAACATCAGGTCACATGCTGTCTAATGTTAAAGATTATCCCACAGGCCAAAGTAAATGTGTGCTACTGCATTTGTCTAGATTTTCTAAATGCTACCATTTGATTCTACTATGACTTTGTATAAGGATATGGTAAAGGATACACTTTGCTGCAATAACCCTGAAATATTGATTCCAGGCAAAAAAAGAGACTACAACTAATTTAGAATATCTGCCCAAGTGCTTTGTCTAGAACCTAAAATACTTGTATTACAAGTATATTTCTTCAGTATGTAAATATCAAATTGCCTTAATTGTAAACAGTTGCTGACATCTAAACTGTTTCTGAAAAGTGATACTGAAATTTGCTAAAAATGATCACAAAGTATCATTCTGCAAACGTGGATCTCTGTGTCACTCACATTGTTAAACAAGCATGGAACTGGGAAGCCAACCCGATTTATGTTCTGGCATTGGGCTCTTCACCAGTGACACAGCTTTGTACTTAATGCTGAAAACAATGAAGATGAGCTGTGTTTTACTGCTGGCCTAGAGAACCTAGAGAACACTTTGCATCTGTGGCATAAGCTATTTTCTGTATGGAGCTCAGTGAGTGCACCATTTGTATTGAGGCTTTCACTGCCGGGTACAGCATTAACAGCACAGTTTCATTCAAACAGCTGCAACCATGAAGACATCATGTAGCTGGCAGAACTTCAGTTACATGTTTTGATTAATAGAATGTCAACAAGTCCATCAGAAACCTTGGAGTTTGTTTTGTTTTCACTGGAGCAGTCTGCAGCACAGTCACAAAGCTATAAAATGCAGAAACCTTCGTCAGTGTGGGCTACATCAGCAGGAAGGCTCACTAGCCATTGAAGGTGAATCCACTAGAATGTTGTCCATTGATTGATTAGAGATCTATAAATTAACAAAAAACTAATCCACAAAGCTTTTAAAAAGTGAGACAAATTATTCTTATTTGATAGACAAAAATATCTCTGTGAAAATGGAAAAATGAAGTATCAAAGTCAAGAAACACTTTGTTTTTTCCAGAATGGGAGTAATTTCTTAAACTTCACTAGAGTGGCAGCCTGTTATAGACTGAAATGAAGCTCCTGACTATTTTAATCAACAGACATGAATTCTACTTCTTGTCATCTTTTAATGTGTGAGACTTGCTCGCTTTGATTTAGACTTAACTATGTTCCTACGTAAGGAAATTCTGTTAAGTGTGCTCTGCACTGAATAGCAGAGTTGAAATGATTCTGCTGGAGGCAACTGGTGTGGTACAGAAGGAGTACTGGCTGGTACTGTGTATTTTAACATATAGACTGAATGTTCAAATTTCAGCCGTGTTATTACATTACCAGAAGAAAGTGACAAATAGAAAAATATTTACACTGTAGGTAAGAGTGTCAATTCAATGTATTACTGTGGTTTGGAAGGCTGTAATTTCTATTTGTGCTTATTAGAAATGCTGATTTATTTTTTTAAATTTTTTTTTTTTTCCCCCCTTGGAGAGCGTATGAAGAAAACAAGTTATTCACTTTTGAGTTCTGGAACATGTTTTGCCATTTCATGCTGCCAGTTTCTATTTAATTTGGGGTTAGCTAAAAAACCAACTAATTCTGATATTTCATTACAATCACTCCTGATTAAGTTAGTTGATACATGAGTCATTTTCCTACAGATATTTTGTTTTCATTTCATTTGCATGAAATACATTGGGTTTTGCATTTAGTGTTCTAAAACTGGAGCAAAATTAGCCTTGTGAACTAGCATTTAGGTTGGGAAATTCTAAAACTAAGGTTCTCTGAGCGTCTCATACATGTGACACTGAACATATTACATTATATTTCCCAGTCAACTATTGCTACTGCAGTACAGTATAAAGTGACCATAAGGAATCTGCAGAATTTAAACAGATGGTATGGATGCAAAATGTCTGTGTGTTGGTGTGAAGTCAGAAAGGTCAGTTTAATACTTCTAAACCTTATTGTATTGGTTAATGTAAAGATATAGGCATAGTGGAATAAAATTCCTCAAAATTGAATTATTTCTTGACATGAAGTCCTTGAAAGTTAAGCAAGGAGTCCAGCATTCTCATACATGTTGAAGTTGATATTGCTGTAGTAACCAGAACTATTGCATTTTCTTTCAAAATTGATTTCTGAAATGTAAAGGTTTGTTCAGATATTTAATATCTATGTAGGCATCATGTATAGTCCTGTTTGCATAATTACATCTCTTTCTTATAGACACGTATAAACATGTTCATACACTGTAAAATTTTACTGGTCAAAAAGAAAATTAATCCTTTTTTGCTTGGAAATCCTGACTGCAGTAAAGCTAGCAAAAGCTCTGTCAAATATCAGTGGAGTTCCAATTTCATGCTGAGTTTTAGAAGAGGGGAGAGAAATACTTTCTCAGACTACTTTTTCATTGCATTTTGAAGGTCTGCAAGTCTACAATATGTATTGGTCTGATAGCAGGAAATACTTGCTGAAAAATCCATGATCTTATAAAAATCATTTGATAGCAAACTGTAAACATTTGAAATAATTTGGCAGTATCTCATTTTTCTATTTTAGATTTTTTCCAAAGTCTGAGAAATGGGATTTTGAGTTCATTTACTTTCTTTTATAAGTACTTCTAAATTACATCAATACAAGCTTATGAAATTTGCAAAATCCTGAAAATATTAAAACTTTGTTCCAATCTAGTGCGAGATAGTACAACTTTTTCAAAATAATGAAACTATCTCCAAGGAGAGTTAAGGGGTATCAATTGTATTTCATACTCACAACTAAATGTTTTGGTTTGTATCAGTTTTTCAACTGATCTAGTAATTCACTGAGTACCCAAAATGGGAATTTTTATATGTGTAGGGAGAAGCTAATTATAGCTTACATCTAAATGCTAATGCAACTAATAGGCTTTTTTAACAGAACACTCACAAAATAAAACCACTTTTTACTTTTTTATCCTAAGATATTTTTGTTCCAAGATACATTCACAAAGTGTTTGCAGTCCATTTTCTCCATTATCTTCCATCTTCAAAAAGAAAAAAAACCCAGCTTGATTGCCTTGAGAATTATGTAGTGAATCAAAAAAATGTAGAATCTCAGAATCATTTAAGTTAGAAGAGACCCTTTAGATCAAGTCCAACTGCTCAAACTACTACTTGACTATTACTTCCTGTAAATCACATGGATGCATGTAAAACTAAGTCTACAATTTGTATTTTCAGAGCACCTCTTGCAGGTTTAGGAACAATGCATTGTAGAAGTGTAAAAGGAGGAACATGTTGCCATGTTGTTCCAACGCACAAATCCTTACCAGCCTGTGAAGTTTGAGGTACTCGGTTACACACGAAGCGTGACTCATGTAGTATCAGAACAGCAATTTTATTGTTGAGTTACTGCATTGACTTCAGAATGCCTGTGCCTGCTTGGTTTATACCAATATGAAGCCAGAATCAAATCTCATGTCTTAAGCCTAAGTACCAATCAGACTACTAAGTGCTGAGATCTTGTCAAGTGGTTACAGTATAAAATATATGAAAGCTGTCTTTTGTGTTGAGTATGTTGGTGCAAACAGAGAGGTTGGCACAGAGTCTGCAGGTATGTTAAAGTTTAGTTAAGGCTCTACCAGGAAAATTCATGTTAATTTAAGGTCAACATTTGTACCTACTTTCTGCAATCAGACTATAAAATGTTAGCCAATGAGGCAGTAACAAAAATATCAAACTACATTACTCTTTTGCTGACTTGGGACTTACTCCAAACTATTCCTGAAGGCAAGTCACAAGTCTTTATTGCATCTCAGGAGATAGTTAGTATCTTTGCAGGATCAAAGTTGCTAGCTGTACTTGTAATTTAAATTATGACATGAAAACTTGTAATTTTTGTAAGCTAACAAAATAAATTATTTTTCCAAGCAATGCATAGCATCTCTATTCATTTACGAAAGACTGCCAAACTTTTGTAAAGATCTGTTTTATGTAATTGATCTTTTTTGGTTTTGTGAAATACAGATGTGTGATGTGGATTTGTGTTGCCCAATTTTCTTTTTAACTTGCCTCTAGAAACAATAATGTGATCTTGGATTTTTTTTCTTTTTTTTTTCTTTCTTTCTTCAACTATATTTGTTTAAAAACTAAAATGTTAGTTTAATTACAAGCATCAGTAGTTTTCTTCAAAAGTGCATGTTTAAAACACTTATTTCGGTTAAAGATTTGTTTACCATTCAGGACCAAAAAATCTGGCAGCATATTATAGTGTTACAATAGCAGTGGGTCTTTACATTGGCCATGAATGACAGAGTGTTTCCAGAGATGTCCTTAATTAGGGCAAGCTGTTGTGCCTATAGCTGCTTAGAGAGTGTGAACAAGATTCATCTGGCTGAATGTGGGTTTGGACAGAACACATGCCTCCATATAAATGAACCTGCCTTTTTAGTCAACAGGATCTGTGGCATCCTTCATCTCACCCCAAAGTAAACAGCCAGGGTTCGATCAAATTGCGATAGCAGAATTATTTCTTTCACATATGCTCAGTCCTCTCTTTCAGCTGTGTTGCACAACACTTTTTCTCCCTTCTTAAATCTGCTATTCCAGAGGCTTTACTCCGACGGTGGATTTGGATGGGAAAGGGGGACTCCATTCCCAGGGGTTACTCAGTCCTGGGGTTCCAGAGGGGGGAGTGCTCCCCCATCCCCCTCACCACGTGTTCCTATGGCCGCCGGCAAAGACAGCACACACTGGGACGTGTGAAGGGGAGGCAAGAGAGAGTTTATTGTTGGTGTGAAGGTTTATATAGGTTTTG
>JAWWES010000168.1:42719690-42763344 GCA_035583135.1 Lophotriccus pileatus | reverse complement strand
GCAAAAACTGTAAAAAGCCATGTTGAAACATGTTTAAAACAATAGTTTTTCATTTACTGCAGGTTTACTGCTACACTTTACCACCATTGCTGATGGTCTCAGCCTTGGCCAGCAGTGTGTCTGTCATGGAGCCAGCTGGTGTTAGCCCCACTGGTCATGGGGAAAGGTCTCGGCTTCTCACAGAAGGCACACCTATAGCCCCTCACTACAAAAACCTTGCCATGCAAACCTAGTATAAGTCAGTATGTTGATTCTAGCTTTACTTGGAAAACTAAGGTCAGTAAGGGTGAAAATACAACTGATACTGGACAGTGTCCTGTAGCTCTGTCAACAGAAACTGGAACACACAAGCAGTACATGAATAGGAGTAGTCACTGATGCCACAGAAATGGCCTCAGGACAAGTTTTACTGTGAATGTTTTATATTTTATTGGAGAAGATATTTTACAGAAATATGTTTTGAAAGCATTCTTGCATTCATGGCCTTTAGCATAGTGTTGTGGCCTAGAGCAGTGTCATGAAGTAATGAAACAGGTCTTCAGTGCTTCTGAAGGAGGTACCAGCCTACAGCTGTTGATGAAGGCTTTATTTGAGATGCATCCCCTGACAGCAGAGCTGTTGTGATGGCAGACAAATAGACAGGCTCCTTTACAAGAGAAAACAAGGAGTTTATGCCAGTCTCCTTTTAGATACCTTAAGAATGTAATCCTTAGGTAGAATTTAAAAAGTAGCACTTACTGCTGTCTGGAAAAGGCTACCTGAAAACTACTGCTAGAAACATCAGTGATTCTACAGGAGACAAGGTGACTATGAGGACAATTAACATCTCTTGTGTGCTTGGCTGTGCACCCCACTACAGCTCAAATGTTTCTCAATGGGTAAGGAAAGTAGGTTGATATAAAGAATGGTCAAATTGGTTTCATAGGAAGTTTAGTTGTAATCTCAGGAAAATGCATTTGTTGTTTCCCCAGCTGGCCCTAAGTCTGTAGTGCAGACCTTACTTATTCTTGTTTTATAAGCCAGGAATCCATTGAACTATAAAGTGGTAGTTCTTCCTGGCCTGACCCTGTGTACCTCCTGGTGCCTCAAATTCAGAAAGGAACTAAACCAAGAATATAAGGTTGGGTCTACAAAAGATTCCTGAAATCTGTGGAATAAGAAAAATAGATAATGTTGAAAATTACAATTTAGATTTTATCTCAGGAGATGAGAATTCTGAAACAGTCTGTCTACAGCAGTGTGCAAGCCATAGCCAATTTTGTCAGTTTTATATAGTAATTTTCAATAGTCAGTATTGTGATAAGTTTCAATCAGGCAATCGGATATCTAACACTGAATCTGGCATAGACCTGCAACCAAAACCAGTGATAGAGTGCTGCTTATGATTTCCTTACAGTTCCTTGGAACAAACTGTACTATGACTTCACTAAGAGATGGTTCTAAAAATTCTCCCCACATATACCTTGCCTAGAAAAGTAGTGTTATTTCTCTGAGTTTATTGTAAACTCCATTTTGTGGTAGAAATAGAATAAATTCAACCTTTAAGACATCCACCTAATACATGCATAACAAAATTTACAAGCACAAACCAAGTTAGAAGAATGTGGGTTTAGATTTTATAGCCAGGTTTTTGGTAATTTTTTTAGAGTTCCTGAGAGTTGCTCTCTTGTCATCCCTTCTGTTGATCTTACCCTTACCCTCAGGGTACAATTTTCATTTCCCAAATCCTTTTGTCTTGTAATCCCCATGCAACGGGTCACATTTGCTTTATTTGTTTGAGGCTGATGGGGTCAGGAACCTTTGGAAAAAGGCAGGAAGATGACTTCTCCCCAAGGAGGAACTGAATGTGCTTAGGCAGAGAAGTTTTCAGTATGAGGGATGGGGTTCTTGGAGAGGGAGAGCTCAGCTTTAGGTGAAAGTAGGTCATTGCAGAGAGAAGGAGAGAACGGATATACAGCCACGCCTGAGAGGTGATGGAAGTAATAATTCCTGGGCACCTGGGGGGCACTGTGCATCGTTTGCTGCATCTCCAAAAACTGTCATGTTGTTGATCTGAGACCAAGCCTGAAAAAGACTCATTTGTGAGCAGGAAGAAATTTGTTTTGAGATGTTCTAAATCTTCCTCTGTTTTACGTAAAATTTGTTATGTTTAAGTACGTGTGCAACCTGTTCCTGAGACAGGGTGACTAAGGTTCTTGTTAATAGATCCCTTGGTGCATGTTAGAGCAAAATAACACAGGATGACCAGTGTGTGTGTATATATATATATATTGCAGGTTTATTTTGAAACAATTTGGTTGCAAAGGAACCAAATTGTACTATGTAACCAATAGCTGTTCTGGTTATCTGTAGTCATAAACAATGTAAAAGTATAAATATATCACTTGAGAAAAAATACAAGGAAAGAAAGAGAAAGAAAGGGTAAGAGTAGGTAGTGGAGAGGAAAGATATCACCACCCATGGATCCAGCAGTGAGAATTGGTTTTTGCAATTTAGGTGTCCATTGGTTGAAGTGATGGTCACAGTCTTGATCTGTCAGGGTAGGGGGGAGCATCTGAAACAAAATATTCAGTGGGTTCAAATGTTCAATACGTTCAGGTTCAAGTGGGAATGCCCAGGTACCTCTCCTGGTAGGGGATTTTTACACTGTCTGATGAAACACTGAATCATGTGCAGTCCTCTGGTGGAAGGCCCCAGAAATGAGTCTGGGGGCACTTCGGGGGTCTTTGGTGGTTTGTGACCCCTTCTAAGTCATGACCATGGTTTCTCAGGCCTGTGTAGTTGAGCCAGTTGTGCCTTATCAGGAGGGATTAATAGCTTCAGGCCTGCATGTGAATGTCCCAATATCTCCCCTGGGGAAGGGTGGGGGGAGATTTACACCTGTGTCTTACTGTAAGGGAGGACATTGGCATGATAAAAAGCATTATCCCACCTAACAGGCTCTGCTTCTCATTGGCCTCTTCCCTTACCTGGCTTAAAACCCAGCTTCATGCTAAACAAAGGTGAGATTGTTGTCATCTTCCAGTGCTGGGTGTGCACTCCCTCTGCACCTGGACTGTTCTTACGGAGATCAGAGGTTTGTTTTACCACCACACATCCAAAAACTCTCCTCTTCTCCTTCAGCTGGAGGGTGCAAACCTGACCTCAGCAAAGCACTTGCTGCTTCTGCAAATGGCCAAGTGAGTCATTAACCTAGAACATTTCAGTCTTTCACAACATTTTAAGATTTCCCCCTCTTTTTTTTTTTTTTTTTTTAAAGAAAGGATAATTATTTTAACCTGTGTTTTGACAGAGCCTCTTTTTCCTACTTACAATCTTTGTAACCTTGGTGAGGGAGTTTGCTCTAGGTTGATTGTTTACAGTGATCCACCTTCCATCTCTAGTTGACTCAAGGCCCCTTTGTGCTGTGTCTTCAAGCTTTTTCTTTTCAAGAATTCTCTCACTTTTCAGAGCAGATCAAATCCTGGAGCTGTACTACTCATTACCCTTTACCTCAGTCTCCATAGAGCAGCCACCTGCTCAGCAGGATTATTTACATGCACCTGTCTATTCATTTGCTTGTTCCTGTTCATTCTCTGCCAGCTATTCTAGTCTGTCCCCTAATTCTCCTTCCTGCTTCCTGTTTCATGGAATTCCTGAATCTGTGGTGATAGTCTTGTATTTAATAATAGCCTTGAGGTTTCCTTTTTCGTGCATGAATTTATGCTGATACTTTTTGACCTTGTATGAACTTCTAGCGTCCATAAGATTCTTTAGCAGAGTTCTGTGACTTAACCATGCAGTGTGGATATAGTCAGCCTTGTAAATATGCCTCCTGCAAGTTTCTGACTCAAATAACCTAATCCTTACTACAGTAAAAGATAATTCTGTCTCGTGAAGACCTTAAAAAGGTACACTTCTAAAAATAATGTAGAAAATACAAGATTCAGATTGTTTCTTTCCTGGTCAGTTTCTGCTGTGGCTACCTGATATGTTGCAAGTGCTTCAGCAGCAGGGATCCCATCTGCATGGGATTTTTTTAATAAACAAGGAAGATTTCTTGGAGTTGTTAGCTACTGGAAAGAAACTGGAGCTTTCTGTCTTTATTCTGTGGCACTTTAAAGACAACATGTAAAACAGATTATGTGACCTCTGATGGAGGGTCTGTCCCTTAGACACAGGCCTCGGGCCTCATCTCAAGGGAACACCTTTTTTTCTGAGGAACCAGGGCTGTTTTACTGAACACATAAGATCAGCTAATCAAGTAAGTGAGACTAGCTCATTTGGATGCTCCAAGGGAATGAATGGACAGAAGACACCTGGGGCCTAGCAAAATTGCTTCAAAGTGGAATTTCTGAATGAAGTGGAACAGAATAGATGTTCCCTCAGTTAGCCTTAACTAATCAGGTACACAACTGCAACTGTGACTTTTTATCTCGCAGAAGAAGATTGCTGTTTCATATTGGGTTGATGTTTTATACTGGAATTCAAAGCTTATGTAATCTTTTGTTGGATCTCAACAGACTGCTCTAACGTAGGATCATTAGGAATCATAGAACCATTGAAGTTGGAACAGATCTCCAAGATCTTCAAGTCCAACCTTGTTAAATCCTGTTAAGAATGTAGCATTTTCCAAGATGTTTCTGCAGCCTCCTAGGTAGTAAATATCATATTTAAGACAGTTTTTGTCTCCATGCTACCTTCAAAGCTGGGAACAAGTGCATATTACTATATTGTCCAATAGCAAAGGCCCTTCTAGCTCAGTACCCTATCTCCAACATGGGTAAGGAATAAATTTCTAGACAAGAGTTTAGGCAAGCATTTGGCCCTGCCTCCACAAACTATTCTCCCAGCTTCTGGTAAACTGTGTCTCAGAAACCTCCTAAACCAGAACTTGTATTTTTGTGGTCTGTTTCTCTGGTTAGACATGTATGGGGAAGGAGTTGTTTTTGGAACTAAGGAAGAGACTTTTTCCCTATCAGATGCATGAAGGGAATTACTCTTTGTGAGATACTACAGAGTGCAGGCAAACCTAAAATATATGCACAGTTTTTTTGCAAGTATACACAAAATTTAATCTGCAGAATAGCAGCCACTGCTGCACACAACATGGCTCCCATCTCTGCCTATCGGGAAGTGTTTTCATCCTTTTCTGATCCTGAAGGATCCATGTTTTTTCAAACTTAGCATTTCTGGGGAAGTCCATTGTTTTGTGGAATATAGGAGTGTTTTTCCCTAACAATTCCTCTGACCACTGGAGTCTTGACCTACTGCTAGCCGTGTCTGTGCTACAGGCAGTAAAGAGATTATTGCAGGGAGGGGCTGTTCTTCACTAAAGTCAGTGCTGACAGCGGTATCCTCCCTGGTGCCAAAAGGACTGATGTGGGTAACTCAACAGGGGTTGTTCTTCCATTTGTTTCAGTACCAAAACAATGTCACAGCAGGATGCTGGAAGCTATATGGGGGATGAGATGTAAAAGCCCTCTTTTCAATGCTCCATTACTCAGCTTAGTGTTTGCTTGCCTTCTCTATTGTGTATTTGATGAAGTTTTAATTATTATTTATTATATTGTTAATGCTGCATGCCAAATACTGTGGATGCAAGGAAGATGGTTGATAAATAATCATCATTGTGCATAAGAATAATGGCCCCTTGCACAGTGAATGGCATCAGTGAGCTGGTACTTCTGCAAAATGTTTTTCTGATCATACTCTTTCTGTATTTTTTCTTCCTATGTGCCAAGTCTGTAATTAAATCTGCCCTCTTGTTTCTTGTGGTAGATAAAGAATAATATCTACTTTGAATTTTTATCTAAATTTCCAGGTATGTAAAGTGCCTTGGCCAAAGTAAAGCTGCAAACTTGTGGCTAAACCAGAAAGGATCCTGGTCCGAAGTCTCCTTGCTTTATCTGAAAGACTGCAGTAATACATTTAAGATATTAAGATCTTTATATGCACTAAAAATGACATTAAAGATTCTAACAAATTGCCTTTGTTAGTAGGCTAAGCATTAAAAAAAAGTGTAGTGGTACTTTTTTTCATCAGAAAATGTAAAATACCTTTCAACTCCCCAGTTTTGAATTTTTTAAGGGGAATTGACAAGAGCCTTGGATTACCTCCATAGATTTTGCTTTGCTAAGTCTGTGTAAGTGAGCAGTTGAGCCATGCCAAGCACAGAGGAGAATTAGATATCAATTAGGGGAATTGGGAGTAAATCAACTCAGGAAGACCTTGAAAGAAAATGTACAAGTCACAGAAGGAAAAAAACACTTCAAAAGGCAAGAGACTGTGACTGCTTACAGCTGTCAGGAAACATCAGTCCTGCTCCCAGTCTTCTTTGCTGTTTAAGGAAAGAAAAGAAATCTGAAGAATTTAATTTTAATTATATAAAATAACATGCTAAGGAAGTTGACCATGCCAGGGCCTATCTATTATTTCACCTAATTTGCCTGCTGCCCTGGCTCAGAGCTCCTATACATGCCTGTCATGTGACCTACAGTTCCCCAAGGCTTTGGGATTATTCAGTTTTGTGGCATAACACTCTGTTATTGTTGATTAATGTTGATTACTCTGTTACCTGATTAATGAACTGGAAGTTGAGTTGATTTAGTACTTTGGGTACTACCATAAAAGTAATGGTTGCAATAACTTCTTCAGGTTTTTTTCTCAGTAAATATTACCGTATTCTCCCTGTTGTCTTTGAAGAAGGGCAGAGAAGAACAGTAGGTTCAATTTCAATATAACTATGTTTCATTATGCTCTAGAAACTCAGATGCAAGTGAGGGGGACAGAAATTGGGTGTAAGTTATCCCTCCCAAGGAAGTCTCTAGGCAGTCTTTAGGACAGGTACATTAGCTGCAAAGACATGCAAAATTGCTTCTGAGTTTTGTTCACCTTCGGGCTAGGAAATTGCTCTCTTCCCCCTTAACAAGAGCAGCAAAAAAACCCCACAAACCAGCAAACAAAAAAATCAAGGGAGCGATCAAGGTCTGCCCAAGTAAGAGCAAATACCTCTCTTATCCTCCTTGGTGCTGCCTGGCATGACAGTAGTGAGTGTCCTGCTGCCCTGGAGGGAGTTCAGAGCATAATCCGCAGTACAGCCTGGGAACAGGAAGGGGACCTGGGGAAGCAGCTCGCCCCTGCTGCTATGCCAAAGTACCACAGAGCACTACTGTGTTTGCTGTGCCCCCAGCTCAGAGAGGAAGTTTTGTTTCATCTGTTCTGGCAACTTCACAATTTCCCTTCTAAGCCCCTGAAACTGAGCCGTGGTTGTGTCACATGAGGTGCAAAGGGCAGGAAAAACTGGGTTGGGATCAACAGCACAAAACTCACAAGTGAAGCTAAAGCACTAAAAACTAAGCGTTTAAATTACAAAATCATAAAGTTTGGGGAAAAGGTTACCCTTTGCATATGTGGAGAGGATAAAAGCCAGAAATCAGGAAAGAAAGGCTGCTCTGAGAACACCAAAACTGTGCCATTGGGATAGATTACCAAGAAACCCATCGTCATCTTCTTGGGCTAAGTGTACTCTACGATGATGAATGCAAGGACAAGAGGGTACCAAACTACTGCCTCTGGAAAACAAACACCCTTTTCTAACCCTTTCCATCCTTGTCTCTTTCTGTTGATAAAAGGAAAAGGCAAGAGAGTGTAAAGTTCATTGTGGTGCAAACCAATAAATTGGAGATATATATATATATATATATATACACACACACACATATATATATTTATTAATGTGTCAGTTTCTATTTTGAGTTTTCAAGGATATGAATTTTAGAGCCTCAGGTTACTGTCAGCACAATATTAGTATGTTCTAAAGTCTTAGGTTTGTCATACAGATTTAGTGCATCTAGTGAATGGAAATCACACTAATTAAACAAACCCAAATAATCCCAGGAGTTTATGTAGGAGGATGTCTCATCTTCAGATATTTTGAACTTTGGGTGATCATTTTCTATTATGCTAGTCTCCAAAGGTCTGCAGTTCAAAGGAAGAAAAAACACTGAGCATATGTGCTTAAATAACACTGTGTACTGTTTATTCTATTAGTCACGGTGATCCAGGCACTTGTATCATTCTTTGTATCAGACTTCGACACTTGGATGTCTGTAGTTGGATTGGCTGATAGTTACAAAAGGCTATTGCTTCAGTCATTGCTTAAAACACTGGAATGAAGCCTGGGCCTCTTGGACATTTTAAGTAGCTGGTTTATTTGTCTTTCCAAAGCAATTTATCTAAATAGGCCAACACAATCAAATTACATGGGATTCTAGATACATTCCACTGCCCAGTCTGACATCTTAATTAGAACTTCTAAAAAATAATGATTACTGCTTGACTTCCAAAATTTCACTAACCTTTCTTAAGCATTGGCCAGTGAATATCACTCACAGCCACACAAAGCTATTTGTTTTTTAAGGTTGATCAGACTTTCCACTGGCACATTATCCTGGAAAAAAAAAAAAAAAAAGAAGAAGAAGCTGCAAGGAGAAATACAATTTCTGCTGGTTCAAAAACACAAAAGCAGAGAATGCCTGATAGTTCTGGTTCAGATCTTTATCTTACATTAAAGCTTTTTTATCCACCTTTGTCTAAAATACTGCCATATAAAAACATTTATCTTCTAATGTAGTGTAACATAGTTGTGTTGCACAATACTGTGAGTAGTTTAAAATACCACAATGATTGCATTGGCTTTTCTGTGCTGCTTCCAAATTTTTTTGCTGCAGGGACTGTGTAAGCAGAGCTATTGCTGTTAAGTGTGACTTTGACTTCTTCTATATTCATTTATAAATTGACTTCTTCTATATTCATTTATAAATTGCCTCATGTGCCTCAAAGTGGGCTATCATCTGTGAATGGAGGATAAATATCTAGTCAGATAGAGAAGACTGTGGGATGCATGAAAGACAAACAGCATCAGAGCTCAGAGGTGAGGATTTAATAAGATGTTAACTAGCATTACTACCTCCCTTAGTTGTCTATGGATTGTTAAAGTGAAATAAGTTTTAGACAGTTTACAAACGTCTCAGATGCACAGACAACTCATTTACGCTGATCCTTAATAACTCAAACAAATCAGAATTTCAGCTGTCAGAATTGCAAATGGTTCTTTTAGTGTTTTGCTCCAAATGTGTTTCTTTCAGTCTAGATACTGAATTAAAGATTGACAGTTTCTCTTGTTATACCTGACCACAACTTATATCAAAACTCCACTACTCAAAGTAAAGTGAGTACAATTTTCTAGAGATTAAAATTTGCTGAGTATTGGTTCAGTTATCAGCTTTATGCATAAGAACAAGGCTCTCTTCAGTGGAAATTAAATGAGAAGTTCCACTCCAGCATGCCAAATGCACAGCAGTCCCTAAGAGACACCAGCAGCAAGAACTGGGCCTTGAGACAGCTTCAAACCATATCCATGACTGCTTTCATTCAGGGTGACCGAAAGGAAGGTCTGACATCAAATCCTATAAAAAGCAGACAGGTGAGATATGGGAGTTTCAGAACCAACTACTTTGATCTACAGATCCTCTTGTATTGTTTGCTAATGTAGACATAACCTTTGTGACTTTGGGAAGTTCAGCTGCTTCTTCATTTACAGTAGTTGGCAATATTTACTGTTTTCTTGAATATCACTTTCACCTTCATAGATACGTGGTAGTGTTCGATTGCAAACTACTTGAATGCAAATAGCTGGAAACATGCAGTGAGTGAACAACTGGCTCATGGGTCAAGCACAGAGGGTAGGTAGTCAACAGGAAAATGTCAGACTGGTGCCCTGTCACTAGTGGGGTTCTGCAGGGCTCCATCTTAGGCCCAGTGCTCTTCAACATCTTCATAAATGACTTGGACACAGGACTTCAAGGGATACTAAGCAACTTTGCAGATGATACAAAATTCCAACAACCTGTCAACTCCCTCAAAGACAGAGAGGCCCTGAAGAGAGACCTTGACAAATTGGAGGTCTGGGCAGTCACCACCTACATAAAGTTTAACAAGGGAAAGTGCTGGATTCTACACCTGGGATGGGACAACTCCAGATGTACATACAGACTGTGGAATGAGAGGCTGGAAAGCAGTGCCATGGAAAGGGACCTGGGGGTCCTGGTCAATGGCAAGTTGAATATGAGTCAGCAGTGCCCTGGCAGCCAGGAGGGCCAGCTGTGTCCTGGGGGGCATCAGGCAAAGCATGGCCAGCCAGTCAAGGGAGGGGACTGTCCCACTCTGCTGTGCACTGGGGCAGCCTCAGCTTGAGTATTATGGCAGTTTTGCACACCACAATATAAGAAAGATATTAAACTACTGGAGAGTGTCCAAAGGAGGATATCAGTGAAGACCTTGAGGGGAAGCCTTATGAGGAGTAGCTGAGGTCACTTGGTCTCTTCAGCCTGGAGAAGAGGAGACTGAGGAGAGACCTTATTGCACTCTAGGAGGGGCAGACACAGATCTCTTCTCTTTGGTGAACTGGGAGACAAACTGAAAAAATGGCCTGAAATTGTGTCGGGGGCGGTTTAGGCTGGATTTTAGGAAAAGGTTCTTCACCCAGAGGGTAGTTGGGTGCTGGAACAGGCTCCCCAGAGAAGTGGTCACAGCACCAACCCTGACAGAGTTCAAGAAGCATTGAACAATGTTCTGGGGCACATGATGTGACTCTTGAGGATGTCCTGTGCAAGGTCAGGAGTTGGACTCAATGATCCTTGTGCATCCCTTCCAACTCAGAATATTCTGTGATTCTTTTATTCTGTGAAAATAATGAGCATCAGAAGTCTGACGCTGTGTGTATAGAGACCATAATACAAATCAGTTACTGTAGTCCTCGTCTCCTTGTTGTAATTCTGTGGTCATACTTCTTTTATTGCACTGAAGACTTATATTGTGTTTCCATTATCACAGCTAGACATATATTCAGTTTTTTCCATTAAATTTTCAAATTATTTTACAGCCTCACTGGTTTGGGCTGGAACAGGTTCTTACCCTGCCGTATTCAATACAGTCAGTCTTATCTGCTTTTCTGTGTCTGTATGGAGAGAGTTGAGGGATGGAGTCAAACCTAAGGGAATCTGCCATCCTGAAGCCATTGCTGTTAAAGCATGAGCAAAAAATTGCCAATTGGAAGAATGGATGGATGGATGGATGGATGGATGGATGGATGGATGGATGGATGGATGGAAGTCCAACAAACACAGTCCAGCTATCAAACAGTGAGGAATGCATATAGGAACCTTCATGAAGCAGAACAGAAAGAATTAGCAGAGACTTGTGAGCTGCAGAAATGTTGGAGAGATGGCTGCAAAACACTGGTTGAGGAAGCAATGAAATAAGAATTCATTAAATGCACAGTGAGAAAATGATGCTAAATGATTCAAGACAGAGAATGTGTGAGGACAGAAATTCAGCTTGATCACCTAAGAATGTCTGCTCTGCATACATGCACCAGCTTGTATTCGTGCAGTAGATCTAGTAGCTGTGCTGCTTGATAAGGAAATTGTAGCCAGTTGGCAGTTCCAGGAGATAAATTTAGAGATTAAAAAAAATGATATCACAGTGAAAAATCCTTGCTTATGCCAAGACAAGTATGTGAGACAACAGGTAAAAAAACCTTCACGTTATCAGTGATGGAAGAAGGTAGTAAGAGTAACAGAGCTAAAAAAAAATACCAGGGAAAATTGAGGTTGAATAAGATGCAGAGAAAAGATAAGGGAGAGGTTTAAGATCTAATATAATATATGATCCAACACCACATTATCTCAGTCAAAAAACAAACAGAGAATGCTGAAATCACTGAGATGACTTAAGGAAGAAATATTGATTTTATTAGGAAGATGAAAAAGAAAAATTAGATTTATATTTATCTTCCTAAAAGGGTGAAAGGACAAATATGCTGAGATATAAAGAAACACTGCAAACATGACTTTGTTTATTGGCAAACAGGTAAGTGATAATGCAAGATTATGACTAATAGATCAAAACAGTTTACAAGCTGTTTATGGAAAGCTTTGTGAGAAACAACATCTAGAGTTGTCCTGGAAATGAAAACTTAACTGTTATGTACACTAAAATACCTTCCTTCATGCTCCTGAAACAAGCCAACTTTCTTCAGATATACTCTAAATAAAAGAAAAAGACAATGCTTTGCTTGCCTGCATGACATGATTTTCAATATATCCATGTTATATATAATCTGTACTTCTACAGCAGAACTGCCTCCAAAGCAGGGTAACTCAAACCTTCTCTTAGTTCTCTTTATGAGTAGATTAGCCTTGTCCACAGCTATTGAGTTGCTGGTAAAAGAAGAGTAACTTTTACTAATTGAATTTTTCATCTTCAATGGCACATGTTAAAGAAGAAATGAGACTGTGTCAAAACCTTACTAACAAAAAAAGTGTACTGATTTTGACAGCAGAGAATGTGAAAGAGAAGAAAACTGGATCCTTCCAAGCATTAAAGATTTTTTTTTTTTAAAACATTTTTTTTTTGAGAATTCCAAATACCTTTGGAATTTTGTCAGCTTAATCTAACCAATTAATGGATGCTTGCACAGGTACTGAACAAACACCATGCTGAAGATAACTGTACATTTCTTTACAACAGTAAACACAAATAGTTACCAAGCTGAGCAAATGTTTGTTTTCCAGGTGAATGAACAAAACCTGATGTGCTTAATCCAAACTGATTAGGCAGTGCTTGAGCTTGTACTTTCATGTAACTTCTTCATTGAAGTGTTTCTATTGGGAAACAATTTACATACCCACTAGTTTGTTTCTGAGATGCTGGATGATAATTGACCTTTGAGAAGAAGGAAGAGAAGTCTAAGAAATCTAGGTAGGAAGCAGAACTTCCACTCTTCAACACAATTAATTAGAAATGAGACATCACCTAACTTAACCCTCTGCAATCAAAAGGAAGGCAAGACAGCAAGGCATCAAAGTTCAGTTTCTGGATGTCATCTATAGACCATGGGTGAAATCTTATCCTAGTAAAGTACATTCCAAAATTAGGATCAGTTTCAGGAAGGACAGTCAACTAGAATTCTCTCTATCTTGGCTATATCCCCTTTTATTATGCCTTTGAGGAGCCTTTCAATTTCCAGTCTTTTGATTCTTGTAAGTCAGTAGTAATGGAACCCTGACAGTTCTCACGAGTAGGATCTAGTGCACAGGGATCCATCTTTGATCATACAGGCTGGATTTTGGAACTCCCACCATAATAACATGAAATTAAATATTTCATGCTGCAACCTAGAAGCTATTGTCAAATTACAAGACTTTCTGCTCTTGAAATTTTGGCTAGCGTAAAAAGTCAGAATTCTTGACCATGAAATCTTTCTCAGTTTAGACATATCACAGTTCCAATTCTTGCAAATCACTCTATAATATTAATATACATATTGGGTTTATGTTTTTATAATTAAAGCCCCATAAAAGAATTCACAGCTCCAAGTAACTAATATCAATAGTGGAGTGGATAATTTATTAGGCTGACTCAGTTTGCAGAATTGGCATAGTTGACTCTAGAAGCCTTCACATAGAAATAACAAAACTTTCTTATTTATAGATTGAGATACTCTGATTATTGTTATCAGTTCTGCTTTACATTTGTACTATAGTATAAATAAATAGCAGGGTTTCTTTGCATGATGGAGTAGTTTTGAGAAGGACCCTGAAGGTGGTTGAAAAAATGGCTACATATGGTTTAAATAAGAAGCAGCCATCTGAAGGGAGAAGTAATAAGCAAATCAGCCAGCCAGCTAAACAACAGAATACAATTCCTGCTAAGTCTTTGGCATGAAAGTGCCCTCCCAGTGCCCCAAAGCATCTGGGAAATGAGTATGACATTCAAAGCCTGACAGATGGTGACAGCATCTTGCATGTACTCAGACCATGCCAACTGAGGATACCTGGTCTTTAATGGTCAGAATTGCACTTGAATGCAAAAAACGTTTCAATCATCTTAAAATTGAGACCATCTAGATGAATGCAAGGTCTGGTAAATCTAGTTTTGCTGGTTTTGATGAGAAACAGAACAACAGGTTTGATATTGGAACGGAACACTAGAGGCTTCAGAGTGAAAACTGAAAGTCTCTGTGAAGCTGAATTGTTTCCTGATCCATACTCTTCCTTAAATGATCTCAGGTTAGGAACCATGTGTTAGTGAGATATTAACTCTTTCCCAGACAGATTTTTAATGAAGTTTTCTGCCAGTCTTATTCCTTGTGGAGAGCTCCCTTGGGGCAGGAAACAAATTTAAGTGGTGTTCTAAGAAGTTTGGCTCCCCAGAACACAGTCAAATACAATAAACAATACATGTCTGCACTACATGCCTAATAGCCTTTCAGATGGCTGGCACTCACACAAGGTGGGTAATCTAAGAAGCTTGTATCATCCCAGGGCTTGATCTGTGACAGACAGGATACCCAAAACTGTTAAATCAGCTTAGGTCCACCCTTCGCTCGAAGTTGGAGGAAAAATTAAGTTAATAGGTTTCTAAAATATTCTTGACAAAGTGAGTTTTTATTTTGTATGAATGTTTCCTGAATTATGCAGAGGACTCATATGGCTCTCCATCTACTTCTACAAATAAAATACATTGCATCTACAAATGCTTGCTAAGAGGGGAAAGGATTAGAAAGCTGAGGAATTAAGGTGGATGGAGTTATGACTACTGGCTAGAGAATGGACAAACTGAAATGATTTTCAGTACTGGAAGCATGGCAAAAGAATATGCCCATCTGACCTTCTGCCTTTTGTAAATCGCAGGAGCTGTGAAGTCCTACCTCTCTGAGCACTATATTTGATACACTCTACTGTCATTCCATGTGTCATCTGAAAGGGAGGTATCTTGGGACTTCTGAATGTATCTGTGCCTTAGCATGTGATTCAGGAATAGAAGTTTTGCATTTATTGCCATGGAAATAGATTAGATGTTCTGTTTGTCTTTGTGAGCCAAGATTTGGCAAAGAGAACAGAACCTAACCCGAAACTTAATGTCTATAAATTATAAAATACAGACCTAAAGTATGACAATTGGGAAACTGTCTCAAGGAATTTCTTCTAATAGAGGCTGGAGAGTGATCTGGATGGCCCAGGGAAAGTAGCAACAGCAGCAAGATGTGGCCAGATTGTCTAGGCTGAATATGTCAAACAAATCTCACCTACTCCATACTGATGATTCAGGGCTTGGTCCAGTGTAAAACCTCAATAGAGAAATCCCATTGTTTGTATCTATGTTTCAATAAACCTAGAATTTCAATAAACAATCAGTTCCTCTCCAAACTGTTTCTAATGCCAGTTATTTGAAAAATTATTCATTTCCTTCTTCCTCTACCATCCCAGTTGTAATTTTCTGAACTCAAGAGTCAAGAAGACTCTACTTGTATTGATGCTTTGTAGATCACTGCTGTTGTCCTTCTCTGAAAACATTGCTAGTATCTCTTTTCACGATAGGGAAACCACAACCACATCATCAATTCATATAATAGTGTAAAGACACTTTCTGTTTTGTTCTTTATTATTTTTCTAATAATTGATAATAAATATCAAATGCTCTTTAGCTACTACTAAATTTGAAGTAAACATTCTCTCAGAAGTATTGGCAGATTACAAGATCTATTCTGGATAGCAATAGCTAGTTCAGGTCATATTGTTTTAAAAGTGAAGTTGTAATCAATCTTTTTTTCCACCTGTGACACTTTACATTTACATAGATGACATATCATTTTCTGTTTCTCCAAGATGTGAAATTTTTGCAGTCCTTATGCAAGTACTTGACTTATATTAATCAACTTTATAAATTAATTATTTTATTTTTCTGGGAAATTTATTAATATATTGACCAGCACGGCACTCTGTGTATCTTGGTAAGTGATATTCATTTGTAATGAAAACTTTGAATTTATTCATGCCTCTAGAAATCCCTACTGTGCTAACCTGTTATTTCTCAAAAAAAACCATCTTCTTGTGTGATGACCACTTATTTTGCTGAAGAGTCTTTGGAGTAGAACATTACTGAAAGTCTTTTGGAAATCCAAATAGACTCCAGATAGATCTTTTCCGCACACATGCTTACTGATTTCCTCAAAGAACTCCAGCATGGTTGTAAGCCATGGCTTTCTTCATCGGTCATCCTAATGTTTTCCCAGGATATCAGATTTATCCATGTGTTTATTAGTTCTATTCTCCATTACAGACACTATCAACTTGTTTTTTACTCACCTCTAGTTTGCCAATTTTCCATTGGAATACTAGTTAAGAATTGGTATAAAAGATGTCATCTTCCCATTCTTAGGTACTAAAATCATATTAAACAAAAGGCTGTGCTACAGTATGTAGCTATTTTGCTCCAAGTGTTTTTAGTTTTTTAAAACTTGTTTCCAAAGTTGATGTCTTCAGCACTGTAGTTTTAATGGTATTTTTTAACTTTTAACTCATATGAGTTAATGATTTTCCTTGTTTGATTGAGGTTTTTTAATAATATTTTATTCTTCTGAATCTACTACTTATGTGTATCAGCTTCCTACCTGACCTTGTTGATATAATTTTGCTTCCTCATAAGACTTTCTAATAGTCAGTGTGCATTCACCATGTGCCTCTTTAGACACCTTTAGATTGACACTATAATGCTTGAAAGGTTGTAATTCTCTTAGATGTTCCTTTGGCTTTTCTAAAAAAACATTCTTGGTCTTATCTGTTTTTCATTTTTGAAAGTGAATGCAACTGTGTAAATTTTTTTATTTGGCTTTGAGGGTTTTTTTCTGTTTCATGGATACTGAATCCAAGCATGTTAAGTGTGATGCTACAGTCCTTTAATTGTAAATATTTTAAATGTGTTTTTGAGCACTACTCAGCAACAACTCTGTTTTGGAATCCCTAATCACCTACCCCATTAACCATTTGTCAGTTTTATGTCAAAACACAGGACCAGTCTCAGAAGCCAGTGTGATACCTATTCTATATACATGGAGAATGCTGAAGTTTACATTCGGCACTTGTTAGTGTTGAGGCAGTGGCTGATGCTTCTTTCAAAGAGCTGAACTGTCATTTACAGTTCTTAAGAATGATGCAACTTCACGTTTATAGAAAACAAAGAGCTTTACTTTGTGCTATAGATACAGAAAAGAAAGACTTCAAATATTTCATTAACCTTGAACAAGTCTTTGGTGAACACTTTTATTTTCTATTCCCTGCCCACCTTTGGAAGCTTGAGTTCTCTACCAGCTTTGCCATCAAAATCATTGCTATGGATTGCTGTTGAAATCAGGCCACCTTCTGAATATTATGAAGCCAACACTGAATATGAAAAGGTATAAGTTAAGAAGCAAGGCCTCCTTTTCCATGATTATAATTTCTTATTGGTTATAATATGAAAACAAGGTACATTTCCCTTCTAGTATGTGTCCCTTTTTTCTTAATTGCATTTTTTTTCTTTACTAGATAGTTTATGGAACTGTTACAGCTTCTAAGTAGCTCTGATTAAAGGCACATTTCCTCTGTATCCATGTACTTTTCAGCACAAATTTGGGAACTAGATCTGTCTTCATGGCTAATGGCCATGCCTGAGCAAGTTATACTCAAAGATACCAGATTCACATCAACAGAGCTACTAACAAATTTGAGATTTGGCTGACTATACCACAATCAAGACCGAGGCTGAATGGGACAATGAAATAGAATGAAAAATCATAGCTGACACCTCTCAATTAAGATGAAGAAGTATTGGTAGAATACAAAGATATTTGTTGTTTTATATCCCATGCTGAACATGACCAAAGTACTTTAGGTAGAACTACAATAGTACAATCTACTTTGGGGATAAGAAAATAATTACTTTATTAATTTTGTAACAGCAAAGGTGAACAATCAGAATATCAGTACAGCAGAATCTGAATACATTTGTTTGCATTCTACAGAAGAATTGATATTACAGCTTTTGGTCTCCAGGGACATTATTTCTGATCAATAAGCATCTGGAGACCAGTCTTTCCTCTTCATTTTCTTTGTGTGGAGAAGCTTTAAATGAAATTACAACCTGGTTTCTGTCACTTGTAGGCCAACCTCCATCACCTTATATACTACCTAAGCTCAAGGCTGAAATAATAGTTGAAATGAAACTCTGAAGCTGAAAATAACTTATACTGTGTAGCTGGTAGAACACATCCTGCTTATGAGCATTATGCTTAATTCGCATTGTTTTATGCCCTGTAATGGAAAGGAGGCCATAAGATTCTGGAATCTGGACCACAGTGTCTGCTTCCATTGTTGTAGAATTCAGTCCTGCTGTGACAAATGCAGTTGTCATCTTTGCTTTAGTATTAACCAGTGCTCCATAACGACGTTTTAGAGCTACAGACACAGTTTTGAGCTGTGACTGCAAATTGGTATTTGGCTGGTAAAAATCTCTTGGGAGGTGTTAGAGCCATTGTCTGAAGTTTATTTTTGAATGCCTTTCCATCTAAAAGGCAAGGTGCCAGTTTCCTTTTGGGTTCTTTTTTTCTGGGTTTCCTTTGGTTTCCCTAATGGATAAATGTCTTCTGATGCTGACAAAAATCTTCAGCATTCCTCTGTTTTGAAGTTTTCACTCTCATTTAAGACATAGTGTAGTGTCTCCAGTGACACACGAGTTTAGTTTCACATGTACAATTATATATTCTGTGGGGAGCGATCTGATTATGCTCACTGATTAATTCCTGTTGAGGGAAGAAGAACCTATGCTCAGTGTCTCAGATTCAGCACATACCTTTAATATCACATACCTTAAGGTGCTATTGATGTTTATCCAGACCTTGACATGACTGATCACAGCCCATTCTTGAATATCACTATTCATTTCTTCCTGAATATTCACAGGGAGCAATAGTGCACAGCTGCCGCTGTGGGAGTAATGGACTGTTTAAATATGAAGTTCACAAAAATATTTTGTCTGGCTGCTTCTCTGTCTTCTCATCTTCTGTACAGTACGTGCCTTCCTAGGCTGAAACCTTTGTAGTGCAATATTGAGCTAGCAGAGATCTGTGTAACGTTGTGGATACAGTCATCCTGGTACTGGCAGAGACCTTAATAGGGTATTACAGCCCATATGCTAAATATTCATATAACAGTATGTTAATAGCTAGGAATTATTTCCCATGATGTGTAGCCAAAGGAAGAAAAAGTTTAGTACGTTTTTTTAACATTAGGATAAAAAACTATAGCTAATATGTTAATATTTGGAACCTTTAGATCTTTTAACTGTGAAACACCTTTTCTCACTAATGCCATCAGATTGGTTGTTAAAGTGATCTTAACTTCCTTGCTTCACCTTTGCTTTCACTTTCACCTTGCAAATATTGTTAGCTTCAATATGAATCTGTCAGCACAAATGCTCTGTGTTCTAGCAGTGCCCAGTCCAAAAAAACATTAATGACTGACATTTATAATGTCATTCAAGAATTTCAAACTGTCTTCTGCCAAAGGTTACTTTACTAGTCAATCCATCCTTCATCTCCTTTCCCCACTGACATCAATCAATTACAGAAATGCTAGTGTAAGAATATATGAACAGCCATTCCTTGTCTGATCAGTGACCCATGTATCTTACCAGCCTGGCTGTGACACTGTCCAGGAGAAAGGGCTTAAAGAAGAATGTGTTGAGTGAACTCGGTATTTAGTTTCCCTTAAACAGTGATTTAGAAAGTGAGAGTGCTTTCAGCCATGATAATACTTTCCATTATTCTAATTACTGAAGCCTTCTTATTTATTTATTTAGTTCTCAATTTATGTAGAAAGGATTTTATATATTATATATAGTATATTTTAATGTATATATAAAATATATAAATGTTATATATTTTAATACATAGTATTATTTTTATGTTTTATATATAATACAAATATATTTTAATAATTGTTTGAGTTAAAAGTTCTTCCTTGTTTTTTTTTGTCTTAAACCTGCTGCCAGATCACCCATTTTACTTCCACAGCCTGGAAAGCTGTAAAGAGTAGCAGAACAGAATCTGAAGGATCCTACCTGGATCCCATTAGTAGAAGGACAGGAGGTCAAGGTGTCAAGAATGACCATGACTACCAGACTTCATGTATTGCAACACCGCTTGCAAGTGTCAAGGCTCCTTTGTGCTAGCAGTGGTACAGATTTCTGATAGAGAGTATGATGCAATGAACTGATAGTCTAAACAGAAGATGATGTAAAAGTGGAGTAATTAAAAACCAGGAGTCTCACTCTGTTTGGAATGAGGTAAAAAGTCACAATTACTGCTGCTGCTTCTCAGACAGTAAGCAGGGAAATGTCTGAAATGTCCTTGTGCACCATCATCCCACTTTTACTAAACTTTCTTCAGCTAGGTTAGGCCATTCCTGCTTGCAGAGGCACTGGAAATTAGAGTGTGGCAAGTACAGCAGCAGCTCTAGGAGGCAGTGAAAAGTAGAGCATAGGAGAAGAAGGTAAGCAGGAGAGACTGGAGTTAGGGAGGTAGATAGTGATGGTTGTAAGAAAAGTCACACCAAGTCAGACCAGAGATCCACCTAACCTAGCGCTGTAACTCTAGCAGGACTTGTACCAGGAAAGGAAGCAGAAGTTATGTTCTGGAGTCATAAGGTGAATGGTCAGCAGAACAGTGGTTCCCTCACATGGTGCAAACCTTATTGCACCAGGATCTCTGAGGCAGGGATGTTCATGAAACCAACTACTACTCCCAGCACAGGACCAAACTGGTGAAAAACACAGACCATAAGGTGACACATACTGATTGCTCTCATGGAAGCAAGCAGCTGCAATGGGCAGGAGAAGGTAGAGAAAGTTTCAGATCAAATGTTCTATTAAGTATAACTACAACTACCTTATGCCAGCACCATTCTGTTGATGGTCCCTTGTGTAAAACTGCTGTCAATAAGGGTACCTTCAGAAACTGAGTACTAATATGTGAAGCCAAGTATGAAGCTGACGTAAAATTTGAGGAAAGATTCAAGGATGTAAGATTAAACAGTTCTCCCAAAATCTGAAGTACTAAATTTGTAGCACAACTCCATGAATTAATGTCTCAGAAACAAATCAGAAGTAGTAGCCTGTAGAAAGTGACAAGAGAAGTTAAGTACGGGAAAGTGAATACTGATATTTCCCCAAATATTCCCAGCAACAAGGAATGTATATATCTCTGTAAGATTTTGATGAATTTTTCTTCTGTGAGTTGTTCATTCCCTTTGTGAACCTGCATGACCTTTGGCATCTACAACCTTCTGTGACCATAGCTTAAACAACACAGTGATCAAGAAGTATTTCCTTCTGTTAGTTTTGAATCTAACCCTGATCACCTTGCTTCCTGTTCTCTAGTTATTGTATTGAAAAATATACTGAACAATCTTTCACGTTTTAGTCCTTATCTTTTAAACCACTGGTATATTTCAGATTAAATGATCTCAGTTCCAGACTGAGGAACTTTAGTTAGTCAACATTTTTCTAGTTTGGGTTCCCTACAGTAATACAACATGCCGTTTTTGGATATCTCTTCCAATTCTACTTTATTTCTTTTGGGAAAGAGAGATCAGACCCACTCACAGTTTTCCCAATACCAATGATCATTTAGTTATACAGTGTAATAATCTTGTCTTTATGATTCTTGGTGTTTGACAGTCTTTTTTTTTTTTTTATTGTTGCAAGATATTGAGATTATGTTTTCATCAAACTGTTTACTAAACCCTCAAAATTTTCATCCTGCCTCGTAATAGTCAGGATGGAGCAACAGTTTTTATGTGAAGTTCAGGTTGTTTTACCCCATATGCATTTATCTAAGCTGAATTTCAACTTCCATTTCTTTGCCAAGTCACTCATTATCACGAGGCTTTTCTCAAACTGCCTCTCTTCTTTATTGCCTTGAATAGTTTACTGTCAGCACCATTCTTTGTCACCTCAGTATTCTTCCCCCTGTAATTCATTTATGAATACACTGAAGGCCTCAGATCCCAGCACAAACCCCTATGGGACTATGTTGGCTTTTTGTTCTTAGGCTCTGTTTTTGATCTCTTAAACTGGGCTTTATCCATCCAAAGACATTCCCACGTTGTTTAGATTATTTGAGAGTGTTTGGGTGAGGAACGTTACTGAATGCAATTTGAAAATACAAGTAGACCATATCAAAGGGACACTCCTTGTCCCCATTCTTAATTGCTTCTTCAGAGAAATTAAATAAATTTGTAAGAACACAATTTTTTGTTAAAAGAACCCCACAAGAAACAAATCTTGTTCACTCTTCCCTATTTATATTTCTCCATATGTCCATTCAATTTAATATGTAGGATAAATTCAAATAACATTTCAGAGGGTTGTGAGGCTCATTGATTAAGTATTCCTTGGGTCTCTCTGGAACTTCTGAAAAAAGATTGGCATCATGTTGGTCATCTACTGGAACCAAATAATTTTAGGCAAGATGCAATGTACCACAATTAGTGCGTCCCTACTTCATCATGAGTTCCTTTAGAACTTTAGGGTGAACAGAAGTTGTTGATGGCTTATAATTAATTCCTTATGCCTTTTGCAAGTTTCTTCCCATGCTTTTTTTTTTTCCTTCTTTTTGACTTGCCTTACTGTGCTTTTTTCCCCCCTTAATGTGCAAGCAATGGAATTTTCTGAAGGAGTGCTTTCTCACCTTAAAAGCTGATTTTGTCCTGCTTTTTAGGCATACAGGCTTTCTTATGCTGCATAAAGTCTTTCTTTATGTGCAGTACTAGTTTGTCCTGAGAATCCAATAAATGGTGGCCAATCCAAGCTGTGGGAGGAAGCTGCTGATAAGAGAGAGTGTAGAACAGAAAAAAGCAAAAAGAAAGAAGTGGTGAAGAGAAAAGGAGTGTATTTCTAATGACCAAGCCTCTTGATGCGTAGGAGAACAGGAGAATGTTACCTGTACTTCACCAATGCAGTTTGGATGCACTCATGATATTTTGCTAAAAGGCATACAGGATATTTACTGTGGAGCAGAAAATTGAATTCAAGTCTTTAGAGTTCAGGACTGTCACACAGCCAAAGCACAAGATGGAATTCTCTTGCTCTTATAATAAGTGCCATTGCTAGAATGATCTTAGTCCCATTAGCAACTCAGCATTTTCACTGGCAGAGTGGCTTAAATAATATTACAAATGAACTATAAAGAAAGGAAAATAAAAACAGAGAGGTCAGTGCCAATGACTTTCAAGGAGTTTGCTTCCTTCTTGAACAGTTGACTGGTTGCTTCAAGAGGCAGTTTTGGGAAAAGAGGATTAAACAGGGAAAATGCAAGAGATGAAATTGGGATGTTTACAGCTTCTCTTAAGAAAGAAACAGAAAAATGTATGGAAGTATATGGGGAAGAAAAAATACTTTATTCTGCTAGCTTACTATATCAAAGAAAAAAGACCCCATGTCAATATTTCTGTTTATTGTGAGGATTTAATTTTACTAGATGCAAATAATAGAAAGAGAGACATAGGGGGAAGGGAAGAAAATATCAATATGCTCATCTAAAGAATGATTTTTATTTTTTTTAATGGAATTGAAGAACACTACTTCTATATGTTAAATTATGGTCCATTATAAAAAGTCAGCCAATGAAAAATTTTTACCGAGGTATGTATTTATACAGACTGGACTCTTACCCATGGTTATGCTATCTATTGATTAAGAAGCAGGGTGCAGAATTGAATACTTTTCTTCTGCTCTTAGCTCAGGCACTGATTAATTTGTGACCTCTGGCATGTTACTTTTCATGTCTCAGCTGTAGAAATAATTGGACATTTATAATACAACATGAAATATTTTTACAGTAAATGCTTATAAGAATCTGACTTTTAGATGATTAGTATCATAAGTCCTTAGCATGTTCAGATTTCAGTATATATTGTTTATTTTTAGTTTTCTCCTTTTCTGTAGTAATTCTTTGCATGAGGATAAACTATCTGGACTCACTTTGACTTCCATGGTCTATTTGCCCAGGAACTGGAAACCACCAATTACTGTTTTGTATTCAAAACAGTTTCTAATCTACATTTCTGATCATTCCAGCTTAAATATTATGGTTTGTATGTTTACTTTTAGAAGTATTTCATTAAAAATAAATAGAGGACTTTATAATAGTATACTATTATAAATGTTCTGAAGTTAAATACATTAAACATTTAGTTTTAATATAAAAAATTTTAAAATGCCTCAGATCCGTTGTACCGTCTTGGATCTACCGTGCCTTGAGCCCACTGAAGTACAATGTAGGAATGAATACAAAGTGCAGATACAACCCTCTGATATACAGAATTATCTTTAAACCCTCCCGGCTTGTACCATTTACGCCTCTGCACAAGACTCTTAAGAGGAGAAAGAAATATGGAAGAGAAAAAAAGAAGGTACTTCAGGTAATAAAATATAAGCACTTTTGCACTATGCTTCTGAATACCTATTTTTAATTGATACAGTAATTGAAAATGATTATTCAGTTGTGAAATAACATTTATTTTGTAATGAAGACAGCTGAGCTAGATCTTCTTGTGATTGCAACTCAGATCTCAGAAGCACCTCCCTGTCTTTTTATGAGCTTATTTCTGGCACTTATTGTGCCATTTTATATGCTGCCAGTTTTTGTGTTGTGAATTTGCCCATCCTCAAGCCATCACAAGCACAGAAAATAATTTTACAGTACCTGGCACCATAACATTACAGTTTAGTTTCCATAATTTTCTTTCCTTGAAACATGCAAGTATCTTTCTTCCCTGCTTGTTCTATGATGATTTCATACCAGGCCCCACATTTGTTAAGTATGGCCCTGGCCTCCTGAAAGTGATAAGCAAATACTGTGAAATGTTGGGACCTTCCAGTTTTTCCCAGATAAAATATAAGACCTTCACCTCTTTCACTGTTCAGAATAGGAGTCTCTTGAATCTATTCCAGTAAGGTGAAAATAAATAAAAAATCAATACTTCCTAGAATATAGTACAAAGTTTGGAAGAGCAGGAGAGATAAGATAAGATTCCCATGTGTGAAATCCTTTCACTTTTGAAAAGGCTTTCTTGTGTCCTGAATTTCCAGTGAAAATATTCTCAGGAATTTATATAATGTCCTGAATTAAATGGAGTCGATCTCTTTTTCTATCCAGATTTCACATGCAACACTCACGGACTGTGCTGTTCTGCATACTAAAATCATGGACAATATGGACGTTGGAAGCAGAAGGACAATTATGTGGCTTTAAAACTCTAGGAGGGTGCCTACTGCTTCTGACAGGCAGAACACACAAGGATGTTATTTTTTCTTCAAAACTTCTAACACAAATCACTTGGAATGGATAGACAGTGGACCTATTATAACATAGAAAGTCTTAAATGGAATAACAGTGGTGATGTTGACACAAATTAAGACACAGAATAAAAGATATAACAGAATGGCCATAAGTTGAAAGGTATTTTCCTATTTGCTTTTTGGATGACCTCCCAACAGAAAAGAAAATAACAATCTAATATTTAGTCTTGACTATAGCTATCTAACGGCAAATGTGTTGCATCATTGCTCTGCTGCTTCCAGGTGCTTAAAAAAGCTCAGTGGTTGCTCTCTATTGAAACTTGAGTGCTGTCCAAATGTTAAAATCAGTTTCTAAAAAGCTTGGTTCATTCTAGAAGGCCATGCCCTATGGGACAAAACCCAAAAGACCGACTGCCCTACTTTGCCACTGTCATTGGCACTTCCCTCTCAGTTTTGTTGGCAGAAATCTTTGTGAGATCATGTAGCAAACTGATCAAGGACTGAAAAAAACACCCTTCTTTTCTGCTGGGTTATTATGAAACAAGAACATTTCCCTTGTTCAGTTTAAAATGTAATACTACAAATAGTTGTGTCATCAGTGGTGAAGGGATACTACACCTCTACCTAACAATGAGTGGGGAGATAGGAACATCTCAAACTGCATTGTTTCTGCATGGAAATCTTTATCTGATTTGGTCCTGATCATTAGTTAGATAAAGCTGTTATACTACTGAAAGACCTCGGAGGGCATATAGGCAACACTATCCCACATGCACTGAAGTTCATAGCCTAGAAAATTTCTACAGGGAAAGGACATGCTATGACATCTTTAGAAAAGCTGTTCATGTGTGTGAATAGTTTGTGGCATTTTTACTCCGTTACTTTCCATTTTTATTCTTTTCTCTCACAAAAACCCCCAACAAAACAAACAACTAAAACAAATCAAAGCAAAAAAACCTGAAAAGACATGTAAATAGTGGTCCCTCCTCCAGAGACTTTAAGGTACCACTTGGAAGATGGCGAAATGAATGCAATAATTAGAAAGAAGAGCATAAAGAAAGTATAACTTTGAGATCAGATTCTTGTAAATTGTATCACATTGTTGCATTAATAATCCATCCAGAGAAGGCTGTCATGGTTTGGGAATGGTACTCTCCGATTTAGTGCTCCCACAAAGACTCTCCAAACTGTGCTGTTGCTTGCTGACTTCTCTCCTCCTCACCTTCCCCCTGTGCTGAGGATGGAGGAGAATTGATGATAGAGAGGAGAACTGGAGGCACAAAAGGTGAAGATCACAGATTGGGCTAAGAAGAATTTACTGGAAACAATAAGATAAGAAAACGAACAGCAATGGCAAGAATACTAATAACAAAGGGTACAAGACAGTCAAGTGATTCACACATGACTGCTTGGAACCAGCATTACCCAATCACTCCCTCCAGCTCGGAACTGGCACTACCTGACCAGTCCCTCTGCCCCACTTACACCACTGGAAGGAACCACTTCTCCCCGGAAGAGAGTCCCTTCCCCCAGCCTCTGGCAGTGACGTGAAATTATGTAGAATAACAACCACATCCTGGCTCTATCCCTCCTGGCTACTGCAAAAATTAACCCTGTCCTGGTCATAACCAAGACAATTCATAATCCATCCAAATGAAAAGTACCTTTGAGCTACATACCAAGTAAATGACTGTGACCTTGTTGATGAATCATTCATTTCTGTGTGTTGGTTGTGAGTGGCTGCAAGGTCAACCATCACCTGACACTGGTGGGAAATGAGCTGGTGACTATCACGGATTCATGGCCCGTAGTAATCCATCTTTCAAGATCACAGTACAGCTAGTGATGGATCAGCAGACATAAAAGGGACTAGACTCCTAATCCACCTAATGCAGTGTCTTGTCTTAAAGAGAGTAAACAATACCAGTGTTCTGAAAAGAAGGTGGAAACACCAACTGATGATTCTTGCTCAGTTTTGAGAGGTGAAGATACAATCTGAATATCTATACCTGCCTCATATTTCTAATTGTGTTTGTTCCTATGTCCCAAAATATCCAGCATTATTCCGGGGCAGGGAGCAGGCCCATTGACAAGAGGCTGTGGAATAAGCTTCCAGTTCAGCTTCTTGCACTGTAACAAGTGCTGTGAATAAGTAAATCTTCACTGCTTCAGGCTGGTAACTTTCAGTGAGTGAATATATTTGAGACTGCTCTTAGTGTTTGGGGTTTTGGGATTTTGTAAGATCTGTAGAGCAGATGATGTTGAGGGGAAGTGCTGTGAAACAGAACTTGGACTCATCTTGTGAGACTTGGTCTTTCCCACCTGATCCTCACTTCAATTAGCACAGATAAGGTGTGCCATTAAATAAACCCCTCTCCAGCAGTACAGCTGAATGCTGTTAATCTTACAAATTGCCTTTAACACTCTCATTCTTCAGCTTTGCATATGCTTCGTTAGAAATGGAGTACCTCACTAGTGAAAATAAAAAATAGTTTTCTTTTCTCAGATGAGAGAATTAATCCTGGAGAAAAATGGGAAGTTGTGATGACACTGATTCATGTACCACCTGAGGTATGAAATGCAAGAAACTTCTTGGAATTTTTTTCTCATCTTTAGTAACCTTTTAAAAAACATTAGTAGTTGACTCAAACGACTGGTGGCTTAATAATACTGAATGTGATAAATTTTTTATCTATCTAGGCCTCATTTATGGTTTAGCTATTGCTGCATATCCCTTCCCCAGCAGAAGGGACCAGTCTGGTGTACTCATGTTTACCAGAAAAGTCCCTCTTGCTTGTAGGCACACGAGCATCTGTAAAATGGCTCTTAACAATCAGTGTAGAGTAGCTGTATTTAAGTACAAACTGCTTCACAGTGTTTGTTCCTTCTCATTCACCTTTGTCCTTTTCTTCTTTTCTCTTTTCATATACAGTGTAGTATTTGAGCCAAATTTCAAGTTCAGTACGTGCTCTGATGTATTTCAGTGTTGATAATATGTTAAAAATTATGTCTGTAAAGGCATCCTGCTTGAATGTGTAAGCCAGTGGTCTGAAGTTCTGACAGGTTTCTGGATGTACTATAAGAACTAGTTATTTGAAGAACAGTTCATTACATTCTGATTTTCCTCTGTTTTTTTTTTATTTGCTTTCTTTATTGTATTGAAGCTCCTCTGTGCTGAGGCTGGCTCAAAGAGGCAGACTTGTACAGTGTTTAAAAGCAGACTTTTAAGATGAAAGGTTCTTACTCAGAAATTTCCCAGATCTGAGGTCTTTACTGCAGCTGTTCTGCAAAACCTGGGTCTGATTTCCTTGTACAATAAAGCAGGTTTTTTTTTATTCATTTAGCTTTTTTAAAATTCTCTACATATGAAAAAACAAAATTCTTCTCCATGGTCTCTTACTTTCTTGAGTGGCATCATTAGCCTTAGACTCCATGACAGCTTAAACCCTTTATTTATTTTATAGTTTTGACTAAGAGACTAGGAGTATATTAAAATTTTCACCAAAAATGGAAATAAGAACAGAAAATAATACAGATGCAAATGTAGCTAACCTTTCCATTGGAATTTCCTGATTTTGAAAGCGGTTTACCAGACTTGGATTGGATTTTGAAAAAATTATGACTCTTTATAACTTTGTATATACATGGATAACATTAGTCATTAGATAAATGTCTGCAGGAACGTAACAGTGTATTCATTTTATTTTTTCATTTAATTTTCTAGATTTTTCCTACGAAAAAAGAAATGCTTGAAACTTCTTATAAAAATACTCCATGTAGTATTGCCAAGCCTAAGGGATGTCAGTAGATAGGAACTTCCCTGAGAACCATTAGTCATTAGGAGCAAAAAAACCATGGGCAGATGGCACCTGACTGTCCTGCTTTTCCCTTGTGCCTCACTCAGTATTTATAGCCAAGCACTGAGTAGTGGGATATGAGAGACTAAGAGTGTGTGGGAGGAATGCTATGGGGGAAGAAAAGAGCTCAGGACATTGAGAGTGTTGAGTGAAAATGTGTTTGTCCACAGGTTGGTGGTTGAATAGAATGAGCAGATGGAAAGCTCATTCTCATATAATTGAGAGACCTGTATTGCTTTGGAAAAGGACAATTTTTGCTCCGCTTGTGAGGACAAAAATAAATTAAGTATCTTCTCTCAAATGGGCTTATCAATTTTCATCTATTTTGCTAAGAATAAATTTGGGGAAAAAGTCTCTCTCCTGTCTATACAAAGGACTCTCTTCTGGATCATTTGAAAAAGCTGACTGAAATGGAAAGGTTTTAAAATTATTTTCATTATGTGCAGAAAAATATATCATAGACATGACTTTTCCAGTACTATAAAACATATTTTGTGAATTTCCCTTGTCTCAAGACCTCCTTTAAGCAAGTTGAACCATGTACTGGGAGATCCCTCTGCTCTCACAGCAAGAATGGTGCAGTAAGGTTTAGTGCTCTTTCCTTTACAGCTGCTGAGGCAAGAAAAGCAGCCTTGTTCCTTACTCTGGGATCCTCAGATCTCAGAATGACCTTTTGGGACCAGTAGTAGCAGGTGTTAATTGAAACAATCTTTTGGCTGCTTTGATGCACTCCAGGGACAAGCCAGGGTTTTAAAGTCATATGTATGCACTCCAGATCTGAATAATTAAGCAGAAATTTGGATGTTTCACATTTCAGGCTTTGTCATGCTTTCTGCTTTTACTGATTTTTAAACATACAAATGGAATTTGTGTTACAGGGATCTTGTCCAGCAGCCACAGTGTTCACTTACTTCAGGATATTGCAGATAATTATTTTTCTCCTTTATTAAAGCTAAAAATAAAAAAAGGGTCATTCTTATGCATTTAGAATCTATCTGCATTTGTTTCTTTTTAGCATAGTTTGGATAAAATGGGATTCCCTTGGGCACTTTCTTTTTCAAACATGTGACACTTTTCACTCATTTTTGTTGCATTGGTAGTTAGTACACAGCTATTTGGAAAAAAATCTACCAAATTTCAGTATATTTCATCATACTATCAATACCTTCCTGATTGATTCCACTTTCTGTCCTTGAGTAATGAGAACTTGGTACCTGAGTTTGGCCATCCAGCATTTTTTGCTTTCTCATAGATATACAAAGAGATGTGTCTCATATTCCCTCCTATAAAGATTGTGTTTTGACTTATTTTTGGACTCTGGCCATAGGTCTTCTGATAGAATGAACAGTGTTTAAATATGAAAGTCTGGGCTTGCCTCTTCTACTTGTAAGCAGAGCTTTTTAGACTAAATGTTACTGTGGAGCTTAACCTTTGAGAGAGGCCATGAGATGACCAGTGCTGGAGACTCTTACCCCCATAGGATTTCAATCAGCCAAGGTGCCTGATAAGTATCTATTATTACTCTAAGGAACAACTGTATGCAAAGAACAGTAGTAAATATATTCCCTGTGTGACCCAATCCAGAAAATGCCTTGAAATAGTTGCTCGGTGACAGTTCTCAGTGACAAATGTCACTCAGTGACGTTTCTAATCTTAAAAATCAAAGCTATGTCAAAAGTTTTGAAGTTGCCTGCAAGTTTTTTGAGTGTTTAAAGAAATCTGAATAGTAGTTTTTCAGCTACTGTCTCACATTTTGTCTTGGGTGTAGTGGAACTTAAAGTGCTTCTGTGCAATTTGAAAGCATCTGGCAGAGAGTCTGCAGACATTCCAGGAATGCTGCTGCACCTCGAAGTCAAGGCAGTGGGAAAAAAAATACCACTGACAAGTATTTAGGTGAGGTTACACTGCTGATCCTCCAATAGCAAACCAAAATACTTCTTAATGTTGTGTATCAAACACACCAAATATGTGGCAATTCAAATGCTGCAGGATGCTGGGCAGCCAATTGGCTGTTGTGTGCTCATGGTGCAGGGTTCTGACCTGGGAATGGGCACTGCATTGTTCCCCAAAGTTTGCCAGCATGTTTTTTGGTGCCACCAAGCGCACAAAGCCCATTGACATGCTGTTTGGCTAGGAAAACAGTGGAAGAGTTTGTGAATGTATTTTAAAACAGATTTTGCTCAAATGCCACTTCTATGGTAGAGTAAGGATCACAGAGGAAAAACTGAGCTAAAGAGGCTGGACTGAATGATATTCATAAATACAGTTAAGATGCAGACTTGGTATTTGAGTACGAAGTAGTCCCTTCCCCATGCAACGCTCTAAGTAAGAAGGGATGATGTGGGAAACGATACTGGACGTAGGACTTCCCATTCTAACCTCGCTGTAAATTTAACATGGGCCAATGCTGTACATTTTTAAATTTCTCTCTGTTTCCGTTTCTCATTCTGTAAAGGAAGGGGTAATGGGGAGACTATTTTCACTTAAGGGAGTTTATAAATGGAGAAATTTTGTAATAATAATTTTAGAAGATGTTATTTTTTTCATTTTCTATAAAAAAGGTTTTACAAACTAAACTAAATAAATTGAAAAAGTAAAGCTTGAATTTTAAAAACATTTTGTCAAGCTTGTAAGGGTTTGATAATTTTTCATCAGGGAGCTCCATGAAAATTTTTATATTTGTATATTTTGTTGTTTTGGTTGGGATTTTTTTTTTTGTTTTGTTTTTTAGTAAACACAGAAAATGCTGATACAAAAGTCAACTTTTATGAAAATTTCATTTCAGTGGCAAAAATATTTTTTTCATATTGCCATTTTTCTTTTAATCTGCATTTACTGTAAGCATAAATTCACTAGTTTGGATGAGTTTGTTTTGGTTTGGTTTTGTTGTGTTTTGTTTTGGGTTTGTTTTGTTTTTGTTTTTGTTTTCCAGATATAAATGATCAAATAAGAGCAAAACCTGTTTTCTTCTAGCATAGACTGTTTGGGAATTTCCCACTTTTTAATTTATTTTTTGTTTCTTTTCTGTCCATTTACCATGTACACCAATTTTTCTGATGGAGTTTATATGGCTGAATACTCTAAAGAAGATCTCACAATGAACCATAAGTCTTTTTCTAAGGCCTTTTAATGACGACAACTTTTGATCATGTCTTAGAAGAAGCAGTTGTGACCATTTGATGATAAATCATTTACTGGCATGCAAGGGTCCATTGGGCTTTGTTCTCACTCATGTTGTCTTTCATCTTCAGAAACTTCTTGTGCAGAAATATTTCTTTCTGACAAGAAGTTCAGCAAGTTCAGTGCCTTTGGTGGCATTTTCCTCTTTTTTTCTTCCCTCGCCCCCTTTCCCCCCACTCCCCCCAAAGAAGTATGTTGCTCTGTTGATGTTGCAGATTGCAGGGACAGGGAGATAAAAATGCTTAATGCTATGTGGACTTGAAGGCTCTGATCTGTAAGCAGGCAGCAGTGACTTTACTGCCACTGGACTTAAAAAATCTTGGCACCAGAAAGACTTTGCCTATCCCTCCCTGTTTCCTACTTTCAGCGTGAACTTTGGTTTTCAGAATTGGAGTACCTCATAGTTGCAGTACAAAACCAGCTTTTCAGCCATTCAAGCATTTACATTTGTAAAGTTCTGCCAAGTTGGCACACAGACTTAAAAAATTTTAGAGCATACTGTGAACTCCTGATTCTTATAGACCCTGAGAGGTTCAGCAAAGAAAATCGTCAGAAGACAGTGGCCTAAGATTTGTGATAACTTATAAGAGACATATTCTTGTAAACCCTGAGGAGGTAATTTCTGCAGATTTCTGAGAAAGACCAGTGTGAGCTGAGGCCATGATAAGAAGAAATAGATCTGGTAGGCAGAGAAACTAGAGCCTGGTCTCACTTTCATTCCCTTTTCACTGCTGCCATATTAAGAGGTGTGTGGAAACCAGTCAAGTTTCCTTGGCATAGTGATTCTTTCTGTGCACGGATCCCTGTCAGGTGTAATTTTCCTATGTCATACACTGTACCAACCTTACACATGGAGATTACAGCAGGGGAGAGAGAGAAGAAAACCTGACTGGGTATATTGCAGCAAATTCTGACCAACATGGGGCTTTAGTGATGCAGCTGGTATAGATTAGGACAGCTCTTGGATTGCTTTCATCTATGGAAGGGCTGGGTTGGTAAAAACTGCCCCCAGGATAAGAGAAATGCATTGGCTTTTTATGCATCTCAGCCTCCTCCTTAGTTACATCTAATGAACAATGGCACAGCTGAGAATGTGGCCACACACAGTCTGGAGAGTTTCTTTTTGTAACTAGATCTTGGGAAAGATTTCCCTTCAATACAGAATTTCATGGATTTCCTTTGAGATTTGTGAAAATAAACAAATAAGCCTCATCCTGCATTTGGAATGTTTCTGACACGATGAAATGAATTTGATTTCCCTGTGTGATGGTGTGCCACTGTTGCTTTTAGAGGGTCTGGAAACAGATACTCTAATGGTATCTAAGAACATTTAGATGTGTTTTTTCCAGTCAAGTGTCAGGTATCTGAAATGATTGTATACACTGAATATGAGATTTTATATTTTTATATACTTGTTAGATTACTAGGAGTTTGGCCACCAGAGCTAATGTAGTACTTCACAGTGTCTGTCTTTAGGAGATTAACAGCTGTGTAGTATCTATTGCCCACAATAACTGCAACTCCTCCGACCTCACCATGTTTCCCACAGCTTTCCTGAACTGGCTGAGACAGTTCTACGACTTTGAAGTGGCACTGACAAATGTTATTAATTGATTATTACACCTTGTTCAGGCATAAAAGGTTTTCATATCTGTATTTCTTTTAAAGTATTAGCAAGAATTTATTTATTATAATTTCACTTGGTGTTCTATACTTAGAATGATGTTGACAGCTGGTCTGGTAATACAAATGTAGTCTTTTCTTTAGCATATATAGTATAGAATTACATGTCACCGTTCCTAGGTGTGTAAAATACTTATCTCAAAAGAAGATGCATAAAGAACTAATACAATGTTTTGAATATTTACTAAATGTGAATAGTTCCAAGCCTAACTCCATCTTTTGTAGTCATGAAGGTTATTCTAGTCCAATAAAATGTCCTTGGTAAATAAGAAGGGGGAAAGAAGACAGAGATTTGGGTATGTGAAGGGAGGTTAAGCATAACAACCCATGGGGTTAACTTTCAGCATTGTCCCAAGGCCCTTCAGCATTTTATGTTACAGTTTTCCCTCTGTTGAACTGGCACCAAGGAGTTTTATGTAACCTGTCTATAACCAGCAGTACAGGGCTGTGGAGCAGAAAGTGTTAAAGAAAATCACAGGATGGATGTATTTGAAAAGAGGAAGGACACAAAGAGGGTGAGGTTTCCTGAAGAGGACCACAAGCAAAAAGGGAGTACAACAAACACACGTGCTGATTTTTGAAGTCCAACAAACAGAACATCTCTGCAAAGAGATGCTTCAGAGACAAGGCAGTGGGTGGCACCACGCAGGTGACAGTAGGGAGGAAAATGTAGGATCACTTCTTTCAGCATCAGTGCTCCATTGGATCAACTTAAATTTCTAGTGTAATCTCAAGTAAGAGCATGTGAGTGCATCACAGATGACTGAACGCCATCACAGAGATATATTACCTTTTGCTGTCCATGTATATCCAGATCTGGTCACATCTCTTTCCAGAGTGAAAAAAAAGCCAGAAACCACAACATTTATTCATGTAATGCTTTTGCAGGATGTCTGAAAGAATTTCCAGCTATGATAGTTATGATTTGACCTTCATCTGTGTTCCGTGGCTTGGTGTAAATCATGATTTTCCAATACTTTCTCATTTTTATTTGTGGTCAGGCCAGAAAAAAGATTGCACCTTCAATTTCCTACTTTAAAATTATTATTTTTAAATGTTTGGAAGGTGATGTAATGTGAAGAACTGAAGCAAAGAGCTTTTCTCAGGAACTTGTAAACCATACTGGATTTCAAGAACACAGTGTGTAAATGAAATACTGGTTTCAGAGGCCACTAGGGAGTACCAGAAAATAAAAAAAGATTAGGTTGCTCATTTGCAAACATGTGCATATACACTAGCACAAAGCAGGAACTTCAGTGAAACAAGTAATTTTAGATCCTAATTTACCTCAACTCCAGTTTGCTTTTGTCTAGGTTTAGAGCCATTGCTGGGAAAATTCAATAACCACTGTGGTTTGAAATTCTTATACACATGGTAAAAACTATGTCTATACATAGCCATGAATTAATCATATGTCCTGTAATTCATTCTCTTGCTGACACACTAGTTTTCTGACTGGTTTTGAATGGCTGAGGAGTCCCTTTCTAATGTTTTTAGGTTACATGATAGAAATGGCAGCCTCTCTTTGACAATTTCACTGTTGTCTACAATTATGTTAAAGCTGTTTTAAAGTTGCTTGTCTCCAAAGAGATGTACTGATGCCCAAACTGAGGCCTTAATAAAGACTAAGTGTGACTGCACTGCTGTTTTAATAGTTTATGTCACACCTCAATGAGAAGCTGAAAGGGGAAGACCCTCTTGAAGGGTGCCTTCTCTCAATGCTCTTAATTCTCATCAGTGGAGCATCATCCCTTGGAGCACCATAAACATATAATTGGTATAAATAGATCTGTGAAGTACCCAGTCCTGCTGCATACATGTTTCTGATGGAAACTGAAATACCAACTCTTCTGTTTTCTTCTCCTGTGATTTAACTTTTGGACTGCACCTGGTTCTCCAGTGTGAGAGTTGTTGAAGGTTTGAGGCAAATCCTATTAAAATTAGTGTGAGTCCTCCTTCTGGCTCTTATCAGGCTCTCTATTCTTGCTGTTATGGTAACAGTATGACCCTCAGTTGACTCATAATTATACACTTGAACAAAGACCGTGATAGAACAAAGCTGGTGCTCCATTCCAGTAATAAGCTGACTGAATATGGGAGGATTTACTGCTACTTGCCAGGGCTATGGCTGTCAGTATTGTGGTGGCTGAGAGTTCCCTCTCTCTCTCATCTGAGGGGAAATTCTGAGGAAAAACTGACTCCACCAAGATCAAAACATACTTACTAGTGGGAATTAGAGGGACCACGTGATACAAGGATGTCTGTCTCTGGGCTGGGAAACCTTCCGAATAAGAGATAAGAAGCCAATATTGCAAGTTTGGGTGAGGACACACAAGCTGCTGCTGAAAGGGCCTGTCTGCAGTCATCTTCTGCACATCTGAACAGGGGATCTCCTCTAAGGGAGAGAGGTTTTCTTTTTCCCCATTGTGTTTTCCCATTACTGGTCTTCCAATTCTTTGATTAAGTGAGCAAAATGGGGACCTACTTACATGCAATGATCAGTCTAATCCTTTTCAGGTGGTGGGAATTCCCTCTGAAAGTTCCCTATAGTGTGTCCTTCCTTTCCTGGCATGCTATGATGCAGCCTGGCTCGCTGGCATGCACACCATTTGCACTTAGCACAGGGAAAAAAGCACATTCAAAGAATTTTAACAGAAGTCCTGGTGTGGATGAATGCCTCTTTCCTCAGTGTAAAAAACGCTAGGTGAAGTTCCTTTCTTAGTATAGAAGGCTGGAATAACTTAAAAGCTACTGTGAAACTTAATAAAACAAAATTAAATGTATAAGCCTCTGCTCTCCACCTTCCTCCCCATCTACGTCCTCTATAATCAATAGCTATTATACAGCAGTGTCTGGATTTCTGCACTGTTTTTTTCCCTATAGGTGAAAATGTTTACTGTGTAAAATGTCCTTGTAGATTTTGGGGTAAATTAGTGTCTTTGACATGTTGGTCCACATATATTTATGTTGCAGTATTCACCTAGTAGTGGCAAATCTTATTCTCTGAGATACAGTACCAACACAAAAGAGAAAGTCTGTGTGCTTGCACATTTACAAGCCCTGCAATTATTTATTTGTTTATTGTAGTTTGTTCTGTCTCAGCTCAAAAAATGGCATCTTAAAACAGAAGCATCACCCTATCAGTTTCTTTTGTGAGGTGTGGAGGAGTAAGAGACAAAAAACCCACGTGTGCACATAAGCATATAGAGATGAATATCCATGTACTTTGATAGACAACTACTCATTAACTATTCATCTTCTTTCTACCCAGGCGGTGCTTCCTCATTTTTATATTTAATACTAATACTTCAATTGCCAACAGCTGAATGACAAATAGCTACTACAGTGCAAGTATTCCCATTCGGACTTCTCTTCTGTGTCATAATCTATTAAATTTTAACCTGAAAGAAAGAAACCCAAATATTGTAGGGAAGGAGCACACTTCTTTCTTGGATTCCAGCAAGGTAATTCCTTTATTTTCAGAGAAAATCTTCTGATAGACCTACTAAAGGAGAAACTCATGCTTCTATCAAAGTCACCCTTAAGATGCCTTCCTTTCCTCAGTAGTTACCATCTGTTGTGAGGAAAAGTCATTTAAACAGATACAGATACAGTTTGCACTCATTTTATCAGGGCAGGACTTTTTTTTTCATAATTTGGAACAAGGACCCTCTGTTGGATGAATAATTAGAGTAAATGTTTTGTCATCCCAGTAGACTGTCTTTTGCATTGTCTGGTGGAATGCTGTTACTTCAGTTTTTCATAGAATATACTTGGAAATTCCAAGTATTCTGTTTCCCATTTTGCTGCTAATGGCTGCAGAATTCACAGGCACTGTACTCACAGGAGCTATTTACTTTTCTTTTGTCATTGACCTTATCTAAAAAAAAAATATTTTCACACTGAGAGTGAATGGAAAGTTTAACAGCTTAGAAAAAAACAGCATCATGTTTTCTGTTAGATACTTCTTACTTAGTCCATTCTATGTAATTTCCATTCCTCACATCCTCAGCAAATACACAGCAGATCTTCCAGTACAGATTTTCCTTGAGACTTGTCTTGCACATATTTTTTCTTCCATCCTTCCTTCCTCCCCACTTAGCAGGGACATTTATGTCACAGAGGTACCTTGTATAGAAGGGCAAAGGCTGCCTCTTGAGATATCAGTAACCTGGGAATAACATGGTCTAAGTATATATTTATGGCTTCAACCTTCCTCTAAAGATAGAATACTTTGTCTAATCAATTGTAGTGACTGAATGGCTGCATCTGCTCCTAATATGCAGGTGGTAATGACTCTGCAGTTGCATAGTAGTTTCTTCTTTACTTTCCATTCATTTTTCAATTCTGCTTGCCACTGCTTGAAACAAAAGATATTTAATGATGTGATGCAACTTGAGGTATGCAAGGGACACCTATCTGTATTTTTATGTCCTTGCAGTACTTCATAACAGAAGTTATGGACAGTTCATTACAAAATATAAATGAACAGTTTATCTGGAAATATGCTAGGAAGATGTATGAAGCTAAACAAGAAACTAATAATCTTGAGGTAATACCATTCAAAGTCTTCTGGCCTCTTCTTTGGACTCTTTTAATGCTACACGAGTGCCCTTAATTGCAGATCAGTAAGTGAATTGCACTCAGTATATCAATACAAGCTCACAAGGGTAGACAGCTCAGCCTGTTGTTGTTCCCGGGCATGAAGATGCTCTGTAACTGTGTCACTGAACTCGATCTCCACTCAGGTCTTTGTTTGGTTTGGAATTACTAGGTCAGAAATATGCACCTATTTAAGAGATCTATGTACTTATGTTATATATATATATACTGAGGGGAATAAAGAGAAAAGCATACCTCAATTTACATCTCCCTAGAATCAACTGGAAAGGCTTCTGCAACTCAGTTGGAGCATTAAATATGTGAACACAAATTCAGCACATACTTTGTGCAACCACACTGAGTTATGTAGGAAGATGATTTGTTATAACTGAAGATTGTTCTGAGAGTGGATCTATAATGTCACTTATCTACCATGCTCAAACAATAGCAGTAAAGAGTAAATTATTTTAATGCTGAAATATCATAATTTTTTACGTTATATTCTCTGAATCTGGCTCACTGTGTTGAGGCCTAGTATGTTTTTACAATGTAATAGAGAAAGCAAAAGTTGTCTTAAAGTGTTTCCAGGAAAATCAAAAAATTAAAATAAATGAGATGGTAGTCTTATAGTTCTTTATACTTAGTCTTTTTTCAGACTAGCATAAGCATTGGAATTCACACTCAGTGGCTGTTTAATGCAGTCTGATATCTTTAAATTCGGTATATGTCTAAGGTCACACTGCAGAATTATTGCACAATTTCACTTTTTTTATAATTAAAATAAGTTGATTCTGAAACCTTTTACCATCAAATGTAATTCTGCAGTTTTTCTTTCTCTTCAAAACACATTCAGTATGGTCCTCCCTTCCTCCCTTACTTACATGCTAGAAAAGATGTGAGCATCAGTGCTAAAAGGCATCCTATAGCAAATAGAGTTGCTGTTATCTTTTTGAGCTACACCTAAGGGTGTGGATAAGTTTGGCGCAGTGAGGGTTATGTGGCAGGAAGGTTTGCATAAAACAATCTGTGAATATGTCCAGAGTAAGTCAAAGCTGGGAAAATTCTTACTTAAAGCAGTGTTAAAGTTACTTGTTACAGCACTTAGTCTACCCTGGTTTTCTGTGTACCTTCAGGGAGGGGGGAAAGGTTTAGCATGAAAACAAAACATCTGAAAGAGCTAGTTTTTTCTCTTTAGTCTCCACAAAAAAAGAAGACAAGAGTTTGAGGAGGTCCCACCCTTAAAAAAGATTGAGAGCCAAGCCTCATTTTAAAGTTGTTTTGGCAAAAGACACACAGACAGGAAAGTTTCCTGCAGCTAGTTTGTTTAAGTGGTGACCTTTATCTTTCTCCAAATGAAAATGAAAACTCCTCCTATGCTGCATGACCTCCAGTGAGGTTCAATCAATTGTGTCATGATGAGATGATGTTGTATATCAACATCTGTTTGTATTGTGACCCACATGAGTTTTCTGTGTTGCAAAATTTTTGTCTTTCTCTCTCCAATTTTTACTCCTTCTTAATAAATTTTTTTAAAAATTATACCTCATCTGTTCTTCTCTTGCCCAATTGCCAAATTCAAGTCTTAAACGTGATCTTTTTCCTGCATTCCCTCTTTTAATCTAGTCTTTTAGTTAATTCTTCTTTCCAATAGCTGTTTCCCTTGGAAAATATTGTGCTTGCAAAAGTCCTCTTTGCGTGAAGAGCTCTGATTTCAGCTATTGTTTCTCTGATAGCAGACTAGGATATAAAATTTTCAAAGATAAACATACCATGCAGAATACAAGCACAGCCTATATAATTTGAAACCAAGTCTGGAAAGATACAACTTATGGGAAATATTGAAACTGCTACTTAATAGTAATATCATTGCAATTAACCCTTTGTGATGCTCTTTGTAATCCCTCTCTGAGGGATCTTAACAGTATAAAGCTTTCTTTCACACTGGCTCTTCTTTACCTACAAAAGTTTTCTGTGCAGGTGATTTTTCTCTTCATTGTCATTTTGATACCTTTTTCTTGCAGATCAGGTCCTTTTTTACTTGTCATATGGAGGTCTATACATCCCCTGTCTTTGCAACAACAGCTGTTTTTCTAGAATTTGCCCTCTCATGACAAATTTCTGAATTTGGTTCTGGGAAGGCAGGGAAGAGAGTTTTCTTATTTGAATCAGCAATGCTTTTCACTAGTATTGACAGAAGAAAGACAAGGACAGTAGCTGAGTACATTGATTGTTGCTTTGTTACCCTTCCCGGACAAGGGCTGTCCGTCTGCTTGCATAGTGCGCAGCAAAATAAAGCCCTAATTCCAAGAGAGATTTTTTGGCACTAAGATGAGTGGTTAATAGTAAATCTGCAACAGAGCATGACTCAGCCTTGGTAGTAAGGTAAACAAATGGAAAAAAATAGGTCTCTTCAGTCTCAGGTTTATATATGCTGCAGATTTAAGCTGAATTCAGCCCTGAAGCATGTCATCCAAGCAAGAACATTTCACCAGATCAAAAGATTGGTGAGTCACAAGAAAGCCATGAAACTGAAATTAGTATACAGAAAAATGACTTCCTAGGGATCAGAAAGAATCCTGTGAAGCACTGAGGTGTATGGACAGATGTAACTTATAGATAAGGTAGCAGTAAAAAAGATATAAAAAAGCTTTTATGATTCCTTGAGTTAAGAAATTTGTGTCTGGTAAGGTCCCTTGATATGTTGATGACAAACAAGAACATAGGTAGTACTACACATCAGAATGAGATTTACAGGAAGCAAGCATATGGGAAATGGGATCCTGGTGCTGCTGACAGCTTGAAAAACCCAAAGAGCTCTGCAGAACTGCCACTGCAAGTCTCTTTAAAATTCAAGGTGAATCCATTAACTAGTGGCTTCTGGTAGCCTTTAGATTGGCTCTTACTGGTGCTGTAAGAATTAGTTATAATAATTTTAGAAAGAATGGTGTGTAAAAGCAGCTTTACCTGTGGAAATATTTGGTCACTTCCAAGGCTATATGGGTGGAAAGGGCGAGCCCTCTCATTTTGCAATAGTCTGTGGACAGAAGAGGAGAAATGTTACACAGACTTGTTTCATTCTTTTCTTTTTTTGTCCCTGAGGGAAATGTTCATGTGCAGCAAGAATGCAGAACTCTAATAAGACACGTTAGTTTCAAGATACATAATCATCAGGAAGCCTAAATAAGGGGATACATTATCTACATACCTATTTCCAAGATTGAATCTATCCAGATGAGCAGTGGTGTTAATGTTTCTTATGCTACTTTATTGTTTTTCCAGGAGATGCTCTTACCCACAGTGTGAGTACTTGTGGTTGAGCAGCTGCAAAGGGGCAGCACATTCCGTGTGACACAGCTTTATTCTCACAAAGGCAGAAATGCTGAGTTTTTCTATTCAAAAGGCTGTAAAATGAAAACTGCTTAATGTAGAAATAGCAGTGCAAGCAACCTTAGCTGTGATTTTATTAATATATGTGCACCTTATTTTGCAGAGACTACACTGCATTTAAAAACTGCTTGCGGATGCTTTTGGGGGGATCTAAACCTGTCCATGTGGGTGGTGGCTGTTTTTTTTAAACAGCAAAAGGAGATTTCAATCATTCTGCAAATGTCACACTTGAAAGAATTCACAAAATGTCCCATCCTCAGTCTGCTGAAAAGCTAGAAAAAGTTAGGCTTAACTGGTCTAGCATTGGGGAATATATAGAAGGATTTCCACCTAGCAAGCAAACAAAGGTACATGAGAGTGAAAAGAAAATTCACATCTAAGGAAGAACTGGAAAAAAATTGTAGTTTTCATATCTTTAAATGCGCCCTTGGATGAGAGTCTAAAAATTGAGTTTCTAGAAGGATTAGGAAGTAAATGCCTTCACTTTTCAGTCTCTCTGTTACAAGAGGGTATTATCAGTGTTCATGATGAGTTGCTAGGGTGATGACATACCCAAAGTTCAAGGCACTAAACTTCTGCTGTTGACTGTATTTGGTAGCTGTTAATATAGCTTCTTATAGCAGATTTAGAAAAATTAATTGTTTTGACTTAATCCTCTCTCCTTGGAATCAGCAGTGGTTCAGAGATTTATGTGGTACACGTTTACCTTTTTCAGTAGCTCAGTATTGTCTTTCCATCTTTTTTCCCCATATGCTCACTTTTCTGTGACAAAGGTGTAAATAAAGAATTAATGCTGTCTCCTCCCACCCCACTCAGTATGGTTTTGCATCTTACTCAGTACCAACAATTATGGAATTTCAAGCAATGATCCATCAAGTTCATTCTGAATGCCTGAGGCTTCACAGAAAGGGAGCAGCCATGTCACATCTCTGTGCCTTTGGTTCACAGTTCAGTATTGTGGCTTTTTTTGGAATGCAGAACTGGATTTCATCCCTTGTCATTGGAGATCTGCTGAAGTAACAATGCTAGAGATATTGTTAACCCTCTCTTAATGTGTAGAATTATAGACGTTGAATGTATGAGTGTTTTCTTCACAGACTTCACTCCTTTGCACCTTGTCAGTATTTCATACACACTTTCCAGTAGGGAAGTTTATAAATTAACAGTTTCTCAGAGAGAAAAGACTAAGAGATGCAGCAAGGTGAGAGTCATTCTCAGTGAGGTTTCTAAACAGACAACTCACAAAAGTCTTGTTCCTCATGCAGTACTACTGGTCCTGTCCAATTCATCTCCACGTGCCTCAGATTTTGCGTAGGAGGAGGCAAAGATGGTCTATAACAGGGTTTTGTAAATATCAGTGGTTGCAGTCTGCAGCGGTGTGGGTGGGAGACAAAATGACCTTGAATTCTCTATCTGAACACTTACTTTGGTGACTTGTTCCATCAGGGACCAAATCTGAGCAACAACCTTGTGACCAGCTCATACTACCTAAGGAGGTTGTGAGAAAAAAACTCTCTCTAGCTTTTTTGATTATGGCAAAAAAGGAAAAAACAATCCACAAAACAAAGGAAGTATAAGAAGAAAAAAAAATTTTAATCACAACATGTGTTGGGTGCTCAGGTCGAAAGAAATTCCAAAAGCACACCTTTGATTCAAATTTACAGCCTTTTAAGCATTCCCCGGGCCCGCCCCTCTTTCGTCACAGGAGAGACTCTTCTCCC
>JAWWES010000168.1:42700161-42719590 GCA_035583135.1 Lophotriccus pileatus | reverse complement strand
AAACAAAAATCAAACTTATATTAGTAATTCTACTCATTTCATCTACTTATAATAAAACCGGCATTTTATCTTCCACAAGGTTGAGTAGACCTCTTGACCCTTTTTCACATGAAGGCTGTATCAGTTTTATCCCCCTCCTCTAAGATTTTTGTTTCTATTTTATGTAAATCAGGATGTCTTCCCTAGTTATAGGTGCACTTCATCTGGTTCTAAATCTTACAAATCTCATGATATGTTATAGTCTTAAGCTCCATAGATGCTATTTAAGTTGAGAAAATTCATCACAAGATTCTTTTCCATCTCTTGGCAAGACATGGAATTGCATGCTCAGGGACAAGCGGACAAGTCATAGAATCATAGAATATCCTGAGATGGAAGGGACCAACATGGATCATTGAAGTCCAGCTCCTGTCCCTGCACTGGACAGCCCCAAGAATCCCACTATGTGCCTGAGACTATTGCCCAAACGCTTTTTGAATTTTGTCAGACTTGCCGCTGTGACCTGGTCACCAGAGAGAAATCAATGTCTTCCCCTCTGCTTCCCCTCATAAGGAAGTTGTGGACTGCTATAAGGTTTCCCTTCAGTCTCCTCTTCTCCAGGCTGAACAAGAAAATACAAGGGAGGTATCTCCTCATGGTATGAAATTTCTTAACTTCTATTCCTTTAATGCAACTTTTTTAAAACACAAAGCAGTGCGGGAATGTGGATAACATAATTTACCTTTATTCTTAGTGATCTTAAGGGTACTAGAGTTACATTTTTGGAAGATTTCCTGGAAATGTCTGTCCCTCAGATATTTTCTCTCTCTGCCAGTTTGCCAAATCCAGCCACAACATAAAAAGAGCGATTGGGGACGACACAGTTTTCTTTTTGGTTTTTTATTTGGCCATATGATTTGGCAGCAGTTGTTAACTTCAACTCCAGATAAATGGTGTTAATACACATTTAAAAACGTGCAGGGGTAGCCCAAACTGAATCAGCATTTTTAGCACTTTCTGTGACTCTCCTGATTTTCTGTTGTTTACAGGAAAGCACTATGGGACAATGTAAAGCTGGTGAGAGGGTGGTAACAAAAGAACTGTGATACCTGTTTCATGGTAGAAGCAATAGCAATAGCGTGTTTTATGAAACTGCTTCATCTTCGTCATCTTTTTCTTTGGTGCATTTATTCTTTTCTACACATTGTCCTGTTCCATAAGAACACATTTCTTTTATAAGAGAGTTTTCCTTGTTTCTCTCTTCCAGTTCTTTCATTAAATATATTTAGGTAAGTTGTTTATATCAGATAGCCTCTGTTGGCTTCTCTGTTATGTGTCCAGCCAGATGTTAGATAGGATTAGCCTTCACTGGTTGTGTTATTACCTGCCCCAGAGGACAGAGTAACTGAGGTACTGTTAATAATAGATCTCTTGGGATGGATTGCAGTGAAATTACACTAAATGACTGGTATTTGCAGTATATATATATATATATATATATATGGCAGGTTTATTTCAAAACAATTTAGTTGCAATGGAAAGGAAAAGAAAGAGAAAGAAAGTGTAAGAGGAGGAAGATACTGCCACCCATGGATCCAACGATGAGACTTGACAGTTGCAATTTCAATGTCTGTTGGTGTAAGTGATGGTCTCAGTCTTGATCAGTCGATGGTGGGAGAAGCCCTCAAACACAAAGTTCAGTGGACTGAGATTCAGGTGGAAACGCCCAGCTACCTTCCCTGGAGAGGAGGGTTTTACAGTCTGATGCAACACTGTGGATCATGTGCAGTCCCTTGATTGAAGCCCCAGAAGTGACTGTGGGGGCACTCTGGGGGTCTTCGAGGAGTTATTACCTCTTCTAACACATGACATCTATCTCTACCTCAGAGTAGTTGAGCCAGTTACTGCCCATCAGAAGGAATGAATACCTTCAGGCCTACAGCTGAATGTCGGGGTACTTGCCTGGGGGGGTGGGGAGTTTTCACACCTAAACCAGTTGTGCAAGGGAAGACATTGGCATCATAAAACCCAGTACTCCACCTTGAAGGATGGCCTCTTCCCTTATCTGATTCAAAACCCAGCTTGTAGCCTCTTGTGGTGGGTGTGCACCCCCTCTGCACCTGGGCTGTTACTTTGCACCCTACTGCTTCTGCAAATGGCTGATTATTTGGGTCATTAACCGTTAACTGTTCAGCCTGTCACAGGTTGTAAAGCACTTTTGAAGCTGAAGCTGGTGCTGTGAATGAGTGTGCTATTTATGCAAAGCAAACAAGCAATAGAAGTCAGCAAGGCAGAAAGGATGATTGGGAAGTTGGACATAGACTTCTAAACCGGCAGCATAGGACAGCATTTACCAGCTCTGAAATCCAGTTGCATTTAGGGGAAGAGTGAAGTCTGCAACAGCTGCTAGTTGTCACAAAGGAGGCTTGGATATATAGAGCTTATAGACCCTCTGAGGAGTAAACTCAAAAACCACCTTGGATCTAGTCAGAGACAAAAACCTAGTATAAAAAGAAGTATAGTTACATTGTCATTAGAGTTTTATCATGAGGTCTGTCCTCTGATGTGAGGTCAATTTCTGTTAGATCAAGCCACCTGGTCTACCTATACCTCAGGCTACTTTTCCAAAAAGGAGGTGGTGGTTTATATTCTTAACACTTTAAAAATGCTTTGAAATTAACAGTAGCAAGGCAAAAAGTGCTAGTGATATTTTCAGTAGAGATTTATTGAACTGTGGTAAAGATGAAAATATTTTCAAAGTATCTGAAGAAATGGAGCATTATGTTCTCACAAGGTGTGAACTGGAAAGGCTCCAACTGATGTCAGTGGATCTGTCCTAATCTATGCATCAGCTGAGAGTCAGGGCCACTCGTTATGAAGACCATTTCATAAATGGGTGTAAACATGGCACACAAGACCTCTGCCTCGGCATAAGCTCTTGCTGCTGGAAGCATACACTGTCAAACGGGATACTGAAATAATGAAAAAAATGGCACAATCAGAACTCTGACATCTGAGAAGCTGTACTTTTGCAGAATTTTGAGCCAGTTTGTAATAGTGTTTCAGGACTGGCACACTAACAGGTTTAAATGTGCTTTAATCCGCTTATGTATTTTAAGCACCTCTGGGAGTGGTGAGCATTCATTAAAATATTTGTTATGGTGGGAGTTCAATCATATTGAACCAGATGTTGCTTTCCATGAGATATGCTATTGTGTCTGGCCCAAACCAAGCTGAATAACTCCATCAAATTTGATTAGGCAATAAAATAGGTCTCTGCTATGTATTAAAATGCATCAGAGCACATCCTTGGCTCTTCTAAGCACATGAAAAGGTTTCCTGAAAGTAACTTTATCAGCCATGCTACAGTTGACAGTTTTTCCCCTTCCTTTGATATTACTTTTGACTCTTTCTACATCATTACTCATTCTACAGATAAATGTTCATAATGGCTGATTTAGTTAAAAAGGAGAAATACAGTAGTTTGAAATGGCTCAATGGTCTTCTTTATTGCTGTATATTGCAGAAAACCATCAAAATTAGAACAAACTTGATTTTGAAGGGAATGAAGAAAAATTATTCAAGTCCCTGTTCTGCATTATTTACTCTCTCTCCATTTGGTGAATCGATACACTTGAGAAAAACATAGCCCTGTATAATTTGCAAATGTAGATCCAGTCCTGTGTTTATGCCATGGCCAGATTGCCCTTGATCTGGGCAGGAGTTTGGAATTTGCTTGGAATGTGAGAGCAAAACATCATATATGGCATGTGCTCTCTTGACATGGGTTACAACTGATATGAGACCAGACCAGAAACCTCATACATGCAAATAATATACACAAATGCAGTATAATTGTTTTTTTTTTTTTTTTTAGTTCCTTTCTGAAGCATTTTCTCTAAGAGCTCTACTTCACTTATTTATTCTTCAAATTATCAGTGTCTACTGGATAGGCCTGAACTATGTTTTCTGTCTTAATTTCTCTGCTGGCTCCCAAGGAAGGATAGTTGTGTCTATTTGCAGAGCACTAAGCATTGTTTTGTGGCTTTGTGCTCTGTAATCTGTGCTTGAACCAGTTCAGTTTGATTCTCTTGAACTGACTGTTTAAATTGAGGCTAGTTTCCAAAGTCTCTGTTATAACCAATTCTCCAGTGTAGTTTTTCTTTTACCTTTTCCTTCTCTGTCTTCCAGGACCAGTTTGACATTCTGCTTCCTGCCATTCTGCCCAAGTTCTGTATCACCTCTTACAGTTTGTGGGCAGGTGAGACACCATCTGTCACACTCTGCCTACCCAGTCTGTGACACTGATGTATTTGTTCCCCAGTTCTTTAAGGTTCTGGATCCTACTGATGTTGCTAGTGCTGCTTCCCATACTCCCTACACTCTCATTAATTTAATCAGTAAAATATAAAAAAGATAGCATGCCAAGTCAAAAATCATAAAACAGAATCACTGCTAAATAATGCGCCCTACAAGATCTATGTGTAGGTTTTTGTAGGTGTCAGCAACAGCAAAAAGTGTTGGGTTTGAGTCTTATAAATCCTTCCTTCAGAGAAACATTTATTGTTTGAGCACAAGGCAGAGCTATATATTTTTTCTTAGTCAAGTAAATTAAAGTATAAGTTTTTATGTCACATTTTGAAGATTATTCTTCTCAACTTGCAATCATTCAGGCATCTTTTGGAATAAATATAAAACATTTTTATGGAGTGTGAAGGAAAACAAAAACCCACAAGAAACATGGTAACTATGTATATCATCTGTGTAATAAACTGAAAACTAACAAGTAGTTTAACAGGAAATTTGGCCAGTTTCAGAGTCCTCAGCTGCAACTATCTGAAATGAAGCTGAAAACTGTCACAGAGAAACCCTGAGCCTCTTAAAATCCACCTGTAATTCAAATAGGTTTAAAAGTGAAGGCCACTGGGATGTGTTTGTGTTTGTCTGCACCACCCTTCCTAAGCCAGGACTCATTTGATGAGGAACCCCATTGTCCAACACTGACACAGGCACTGGTGGATCCCACTGACCAAGAAGTTTAGCTCTGTACTGTCATCTGTTTGGGCATGGTAAAATCAGCTCTAGACACTGTGGTTCTGTTAGGTTCAGTGTTTAACTAATTTGGTACTATCTGCTCAGCAGTGCTTTGCTAGTCTAGCCTGGACCACTTCTGAGTAACCTCCAAGTGGAGAACATGGTGGAGAGCCCACCCCTGGACGGAACCAAAGCTACCTGGCACAGGGTTAGACAGAGACAGAGAGAAAGAGAGAGAGGGAGGGAGGGGGGGGAGAAGGACGGGTAGAAAACGTAAACAGGAACATGTGCCTAGTACACTGCCTGTCTTGTGCAGCTCCTGTACCTTTTCCTTGACTGTAGGCACAGCAGCACTGTCCTGACATTTGGATTCCTGGAACACCAACAAATTAGGCAGTGCTCATCTAAGGTAACTGCTGTGTTGGATACAGTCTCCTGCAGCCAACCTTTTAAAGTCACAGAAGTTAAATAAAAATGTTCATATGCACATGGAGTTTTATCACATGCATCTGGAGCCAATCAAACACTTCCCTAATGAAATGTATAATGGCATTCCAAGGACAAGTTTTAAAATTACAAACAAATTTTAGGAGATGTCTTGGATGGAAAGCCAGTTTTTCAACCAGTGGAAAACAACAAACTTTGCCTTTGAGGAAAGGTGATACATGTTTTAGTAAACAATTTTAAATGGGGTTCATCAACTCTGAAATAAATATTATCAACAGTGCTACCAGATATAACAAGGGTGAAAAGAAGGGATGCTTCTGAAATGCCTAAGTCATTTAGGACTAAGAATGTTTAATGAGCTCCTGAAATGGGAGATCTTGTTCCAATTAATTTCTCAGAATACCTGGAGTATATTATCCCTGGTCTTTTCCCACTGAAGTAGAAGGAAGTGCCATCACTACTCTGTGTGGGAGGAAGCTGGCCCATTATTTACTATCTTATGGTAGCCAAAGATAACATAGCTACTTGAGTTTCTTGCACTAATTTTGAGATTCCAGATGGAAACTTATGGGGTTTGTTTCTATTTTGCTGTTGTTTCCTATGTTTTAACTAAAACATAAATATGGGCAAAATATAACAGTCAAGATTTTTTTTCTTAAATCTAAAGGCAGAGAAGTCATCACAAATTCTTTTGGCTTACCTGAAAGGAGAAAAACTGTTATTTTGGCTTTCCTTAACTGCTTTAATGCTGAAAACCATCCTGATTCATAAACAATGTTTTACTATTAATAGATTAATCAAATGGAAGATATTCCATTGCAATGTCAGAAAAGTAGTTATATATTACCAGCTGAAGTATTTTTTTGGCACCACGTATCAGGTTCCTTAGATAACCTTGAAGAAATGTGATTATATTGATATAAAAGGAAGCAACAACAGGACTATGAAGAGAATTTAATAGATATCAGAGTAAATCTTGTTTTCTTGAAAGGTGTTTTCTTCTATTAGTCCTTCTCACAGTTAATTTCATGGTAGTCACTATCCTCAATTCGATTTCTCCTGAACAAAAATTCTCTGCAGCTAAAAAGCAATTGCATTGTAGCAGTAGAGGCAGATTTGTCTTTCTTTGCCAGAGCTTCCTTGTTCACCTCCATGTGTTCAGATATTGAATGAATCAGCAATTTTCCAGTCTCTGGAATTCCTATCTTGAGACATTTTGAAGGATACATTATTAGGGAAAAATTAAATTGCCACCACCTGATAACCTAAGACAATGTAAATATACCTTCTGAGAAACACCCAAATACTGTCACTCACATGTGCAGACCAGTTCATCCCCAGAGGTTAGGTGGCTCACACTGATAGAACAGGTAATAGAAAAAATCAGAAGAAACCAATTATGAATTGGTCCCTCTGCTTCTCAGTAGGGAAAAATTTTTCCAAACATAGTTTTGTGAGTTTAACTTGTGCTGTTACAAAACTGCCTATATAAAAACTGAAATTACATGATTACATAAAATGATACAGAATAGAATTATAGCGTAAGAGCCCTAATGCAAATTCTGGTGTGTGGCTGAGTAGCAGAACAGGTAACTAGATGCTGAGGAAATGGTATATGCCATTACAGAGCCTGAATGGAAAAATACTAATTCCTTGCTAAAGCATGTACCTGATAGGAAAGTATTTTATGAAGAAAACATCAGAACTATTTACAGAGTTTATAATTCAAGAAAGGAACAGTTTTAATGACAGAGCAGAAGAGTACAAATTAACTGAGACAACACAGTTCTAGTGCAGAACACAAATGGTGTCACTTAGGAGTGGTCATAACCTCAAAACTGCTCTCAGCATAGGAAGAATGGCGCAAGTGGACCAAAACAGTCATGGATGATGAAGTCTGAATGGCAGACATGCCCCCTGACATTTTTCTATCTGCTAATTTTTTATAACTTTATAAAAAATCAGCAGGTGGGGCAAACACCACAATGTCTATTTTTACCACTCACAGAAAAAATTCCTCTGAGACTCAAAAATTTCTGAGATTCTGGTGAGCTTTGAATGAAACACAAAATTAGACCCTTGACACCTTGTGGTTACTGATGCTTTTATGGCACTTCTTGTGTGAGCAGGAGTATTGGCACAGTGGGGGTCAGCACATTCTGCTGACCTGAATAGACTCAGTAGTGTTTCACTTCTGTGCAGTATGCTCACGGATCAGAAACCCTTAGCTTGTGCTGGGTGCAAACCAAACAACTGTGAAGTCCCACCTTCATATTGTGAGTAAAGAGAGGGCTGATGTGATTTAAATTTGTTAGGTGCAGGTGCTTACCAAGGAGATACACATCAACGAGACATATAGAAAAAAACCCAATGTGGATATGAAGAAGCTCAGAACTATATCATGCCTGCAATGTACACAGTCTGCATAGCTCTCTGGATCCCTTTCAATATGAAAAGGTCCATTAGACCTCTAGAAAGGTATTCTGGTCTGAATGCTTATTTTAAGAGGATGGAAGAGGAAAAATGCGATGGAAAATTAGACTGGCATCCCAGACCCAATCATGCTAATTGAAAAGATCCCTACTATTTAAATAATTTAAGATATTGCCTTTAATTGGTTCTGGTTACAATCTTCTGTTAATGTCTTTCTTCTCACAGTTTCTCTGAAGGAATGTACTCTAATGTGAAAAAGTTCTGTCCATTTTATTAAGGATGGAGTGCTAGCCATAAGGAGCGTTCCCATAAAAATCACCACACAGAAGTGGATTAAATGATGAGCACCAGGGCCAAGGGGCCCAGCAGCTGAAGTCATGTCATTGTCAGAGAGTTTAAGCTTTTGTATTTTGTTAGGAAAAAAAAAAAACTTTAAAAACACAAGGACTGTGTAGCTGTGGAAGAAGCATTTGAAAACACAAAAGTGCCTGAGAGGTATGAACTGTATGTTAATGCAACAACACTTTTCATCTCAAAAAGTTCTTTAAAGTGCTATACAAACACATATTATCCTCCCTCATACACCCCCCCAAAAAAATCTTGTAACTTAACTGAGGTGCTTCAGCTCAGGCCACTTATCGGTATTGACCCAGAGGTCAGGGCCAAAGTCCTCAAATTGCATTCTGTTCTGTGGACCCAAGAAGCAGCCAAAATTGATCAAGTGTGCTTCCTGGTCACGTTTTGAACACCTGAAAGTCAGGCATGCACGTGCCATTGTTGGTGCTTGGTCCAGACAATTTAGGCTGCCTGCAGAAATCACTTGCAGCGAGCTGTCCTTCCACACCCCAGTTTTAGAACTTTGGCTTTGCGTGTGCTGTGAGTGAAAGTAATTGCAGCCAGCAGTTTTGCAGCAACTGAATTCAAGGGGCTTACTTTTTTTTTAAATTTTTTTTTTTTATTTGCTACTTAAGGATATTTTGCCTTTAGTTAACCTCTTCTTGCAAAAGGAAGTCTTGACAGCAATTCAGTATAAAGAGAGATGGGAGACTCAACTAGGTGGTTACACTGGGTTGTCACTGGTAGCCCATATGGGCTTAAGACAATAAAACAGAAGACTTAACTAAAAGTATCTGTTGCTTCATGTCAGAACCTTGTAACGTCACTTAAGGGCTCATCTATGGGAAGACACTGACTGGTAAGAAATGGGAAATCACAGGAAGTAATTTTGGGATGAGGAAAATAGTAAGAACATCTCCATTGTCATTCTTGGGAGGGTGGGGGACTGGAAAACTGGCCTATGTCCTAACAGCCCACAAGGAAAAGAAGACCACGCTGGTCTGGGAGAGACTTTGCCAATATGATTGCAGAAGATGAGAACAGAGCTTTCTTCTGTGACTGTCAAGGATACAGGCTGCCCCTTCCAGCTGTGCTGGGCATTCATGATGAACAGTTCTTTTTTCCTCCTGTCATGGCTTAGGAATGGCATTCTCCACTTTAGTCTTCCCACTGAAACCACTCCAAGCCATGCACCGCTTTCCCCCTCCTCCCCTGTAGCAGGATGGAGAGGTGAATCAAAGGCACAAAAGGTAAAGATCAGGGTTGAGATAAAAACAACTTATTGGAAACAGCAATGAGATAAGAAAAGAATAGTAGCAATACTGACAGAGAGTACAAGAAAAGAAACATTACTGCCCACCATGGAAACCACTGACAATAGACAATATCCAGTTGCCCCATCTGTCAGTCTACACCCCCTGCTCCCTCCTACTCAGAACGAGCATTGCCCCATCATTCCCTTCACCAGGCTTACTCCACCAGAAGGAACTCCCTCGCCTCTGAAGAGTCTCCCTTCTCGCCATGTCCAGCAATGACATTCGATGATATAGAATAACCTCCGGGTCATAGCTGTGCCTGTCCTGGCAACTGCAAAAATTAACCCTGTCCTAGACAGAACCAGGACACCTCCCCATAGCAGTAGGTTAAAACACAAGCATTCTCATTTTCCCAATAAGAGGGCGAATCAGCTTACCTTCTTTTTGGATGGGAAGTTTGTTTGTGGGCTTACCTATGTGTACACATTGTGGTTTTGTGATTATATAGCATGGTTGACATTTTGCTGAGGAACTTAAAGAGTTACATACCTGTAGAGAAATTCATGGCACCTATTTTTATCCAGGCACCTCTGCCTTTTCTGCAAACACTGCACATAGTAGATTACTGTTAGGTGAACTTTCAGTATGAATAATAACTTCAGCAGCTTTCATCAGCAAGCTGTAGACACTGAATCTGTTTAATGGCTTGTTTATTATAAGGGTCCTCAAGATTTTTCTGCAACTTCTGCCTGGTGCATTTTGGGATATGTCCTTCATGATCCTTAATGTTAACCTATTGGCAAATATACTCTTGTCATGTTATATATGTAAACAGATATGCTTTTAAGTCACTCATCTGCATTTCCTCATGTACGTATAACCCTGCCAAGGGCTATACAGGCACAGGTGACTTAGTGTTGTTTCATCTTCAGAACTGCAAGTTTATTCTTTTGAACATTTCATCATGTGAACATTGTTCTCTAATACTGTTTCTTGAAAATTGGATGTCAGATCAAACATCTAAATGTGAAACTTGGAAATCTTAGCTGACATCCAGGTTCATGAAAACATGCTTTGCAATTTTGCTTGGCTTAAAAATTTGTATCCACTTGGTTTCCAGTGAAGTGTGATCCTGATTTAAGTTTTCTAACTTTCTGGTATATATTTCAGGACGGTTCTTAATTTTACATATACTCTTATGAGTAGACAGAATGAATTCTGTTCCCCAGCATTACCTGTGGTTAGAGATCAGTGTGTCAGCAGCACTATAGTGATTTTTATTTGGAATGGCTTTGTTGAAAGTGACCACATAAAATGAGTTGTGGTGCTGCTCACACACCAAAGAGGTGCCACATAGGATCCTTTGCCAGGGATAAGCAAATGCTTTCCTTTCACTCAGACTTTCTGTGGTAGAATTTTTTGTGCAAATACCATGAAAGAATGAATGTTCAGTGGCACAGGAATACAACCTAGATATTGATTGGTGTTACTGTTGCATAACATTTAGGGACTCTGTAAGAAGCAGGGTCAAATGTGTTTAAATACTCAGAAAAAAAGCAGTGGAAAAATTTTGGGAAAAACCAATCAGGTCTTACCAAACACGATGTTTATTAAGCACTGAGCTAGACAAAACTCTCCTTGTCTTCAACAAAGCCATGATTTTCACAGCTGTTTTAATTCTGAAGCAGTAACAACAGACAATAAGTATTGAAATTAGTGGGAAGTCAAGGCACTGTACATATCAAAATCCACTTTTCAGATTTCGATCCTTATTTATCAAAATGAATAATGGGGACCAGTAAAAACCTTCATGCTCATGGCTTTTTAATGTAAAAATATGTGTAATCCCAGCATATATATTATATAAATGGGGAAGGTGTCAGATTTTTAGAAATAAATACATTTATATCATGTTGAATAAACACATGAAGATATGAGGTACAGAGACCATAAATGCTTTCCCTTCATCACTTAGAAAATGAACAAGCAAAGTGGGCTACAATCAACCTGTCTTTTTTCTCCATCTCAGAGAGCTAAGAACAGCCACTGAGGGCAGTAGTCAGATAGCATGACATGAAACCCTCCTGCTTTGCCATTGTATAAGACTTCTATTGCTACATAACTGTCCCTTCCACTTTGAAAGCTGTGTCCCCTTAATTTTATCAGTCACTCTGAAAGACAACCTCCTTGATACATACTTTGTTTTTAAAGCTTGATACATACTTTGTTTTTAAAGCTGGTTTTGCATGTGAAAATATAGATTCCCCCTGAGACTATTCTGGTGTGACAGCAACTAAAGCTTATACATGTCTTGGCAATATATGTTATAGACAGCTAGATTAATACATCAACTGGAGGGTAGGGATAATTTTAAAGATTGATTTAGACTCACACTGGAAATAAGGTTTTATTTTTCTCTATCTAAATGTTCTCAGTGTTGAGCTAGTCTCAGGTGTAACGTTGTCACCTCAGAGCTGTGTCTACAAATTTTTGTACCTGATTCTTGTATATTTTCTTCGTTGCTTTTTCAATTAGATGGTTTTTAATCATGCTTATTGGCACATGAAAAAGTAAGTTTTCTGAGAGAAAGAATGTATTTCTTAAACAGCTGAAGTCATGTTCTTTTAAAATCATCTTTGAGTCTGGAAAAAACTGTTTTGTGAGGTTTCCAGAGGTTCCTGCCAAAATACCATGAGACCATTACTTCACATTTACTTGCAGATTTATCTGGAACCCAGAAGTGCAGACACAACACATAAGAGCTGGAAGAAACAAGAGTTCATCAACTATTTCTGAACTTCCAAAATTAATTTTTTCTGGTTCAGTCTGAGAAAAACAGAAAACTTTGGACAGGAAGGAGGTTGACTTTATTTCCCAAGACTTTTCCATTCTAAAGTAAATCCTCTTCAGATTAAAGATCGCTTTGATTAATTAGAAGATAATTATTCATTTGCTGACTAAACAATAGTTTCTTCTGTTGAAACTAAACAACAGTTTCTTCTTACTCATCATCTTCCATGTATTGGCAGCAGATCTTAGGTATATACCGAGAAAAAGGTTTGGTCCCTGTGGGAATGCATGCACGTGGATGAAAAAAACACACTTATTTGAGAAAGGTGATTATAACATTGCACACATTACTTCAGTATGTGCAAGTCAAATACCTACTGACCTGAAGCAGCCACGGTTCAGACAGCCCAGCATGGTTTCCTGCCTGCTGTGACCTGGCATAGCCTAGGACAGCGCGAGATTTCTTGATGCATGGCTGGCAGCCACTGCTTCCCTAGCAGTGCAAACCTGAAGGCTGGTGATAAAAGGAAAGAAAATTTGCTATTCAGAGTTAGCTTTATGAAATCACGAAAGAGGTAGGTTCATGATTTCAAGTTAGTGCTTTCAGGTATTGGTCGTCCTTCCTTCCCTTCCACAGGTGAGTGGGGAGCACTTTCCTAAGTGGAAGTCCAGATCACAATGCTTTTCTAAATGCTGGGCAAAACCCACCCCCACTGAGATGCCAGTGTAATGCAGATATCAAAGTGCTACAGAAGAGATGTCTGTTTCTGCCTGCCTCTTTTGAACCTTCTCTGACCTTTATTCAGGGAGGTCTGTTATAAGAAAATTGATTTGTGTAAGATAAAATACTTTCTAGTTTCTGGAAGGGAAGCAAGTTTAGACATACCTTCATTTTTTTCCCCATGTAAATTAACTTTTTGTTTGTAGTGCAGAAGTTGACAAACCTCAAGGAAATTAAGCTCATTTTTGGTGAAGCAGAACACAATAGCTTGCCTGCTTTTCCAAACAGCCTTATGCTCCTAAAATTAAGTTTTTGGTGTGTGCCCAAATATACTACAAAGAAAACATTTTCTGAGTATTTTGGTGTTCCCATTTGGCTCCAACTAGAACCAGGAAATGTAGAAGCCATTTCAGACATGAGGGACAATTGTAATAGTTTGAATTTGTAAAGTGATCCAGATACTAACAATAATGGACTGTGGCTGGAGTGTGAGCATGGTAAAATGGCTCTTTTACAAGCACAGTGCTTCAAATGAAGTCGTGAAAAGCAGATAATTATATTAATTAATTACATTAATTATATTAGGCCTGCTATACTTTGACCAGAGGTGTAGCTGCCTAGGAAACTGAAAAGACTGTTAATTCAATCACAGAAATAATTTTGCACAAAATAATGAAAGAGTGGCAATTTTAAAATAAAGCTAAAATATTTTAATTACCTAGACTTAGACTTACTTGGAACTGCAGAAAAGAGGGATGGGTGGTATGTCATATCTTATCCTTTCACGTTGTATTTTACACACTAAGGTAGAGACAAAGACAAGTGATTTAGACAGGTTCCTTTAAGTCATGTAGCAACTGCCACTTAGCAGTTTAACTGCTCCTACTATTCTTAGACATATTTCACCCTCAACTACAAAATGGTCTAAATTTTCTTAAGTAAGAAAACATCACCATTTTTGTCACCTTGCGTATAGAAAGGAAGCATGGGAGGTTTAGAGATGTCTGGCATGATTTACTCCGTTTGGAAAATGAATTCAGGCTTAAATGTTAGGAACAGATGCTCTCCCTTTCATTGAGAATCCTTGACAGCACTTAGAGTATCCTGGTGCATACATGTACTTGGGCTATAAACTTAGTTGGTTACAATGAATGTCAGTTTGCTGCGTGAAACTCCCGAACAGTGGTCACTAGCTATACAAAACCCCTGGTAATAAGACAATTACTGGAGTTACCCACTGGTATTATCAAAAATAAACACACAGTTCTACAAAAGCAAGTGGGAACTCTATTTCCATTAAATTCTATTGCACAAGCACTTAACTAAGACAACCAGGATTGAGTGCTACTGTATTTGATGCTCAAGAATACACAAAGATACAGTTTGTGCTTTAAAAATTCTTGAAGGTTCATAAAGTTATTGTTGGCCTTTTAAATGGTAATATTAGCCTTGCATCCCAGGAAAATCAAATAACAAAAACATTCATGCAGAACTCATAAATCAGGAAAACACAAAGCTGAGCTGAACAACATTTACATGACATCAATCACAAACTGTAAAATACCCAATAAAATTTCACAACATACCTGTGGAACAAGTTTTGCAATGTGCAAATAACACAGATTCCCCATTACCAGGAAGAAGAAAAAAAAAAGTCTTTCAACACACACACAATACAATTCTACAACCTGCACGAAAAACAAGTTCCACCATACGTTTGAAGAATAAATGTAGTATCTTAATATTCTCTAAACCTGAAGTGACTCATTGTCTCATGTTGAATCAGTATTTGGTTTTTGTGGTCTTTTGTTGCCTCAGGTTTCATTATGAAGGTGAATTAATGTGAGAACTGGTCTCTTAAATGAATTGTTACATCTCTGACCTGAAATGCCATGATCAATCTACTACTACTTGACTTTTATTGGCCCTATAAATTGGCCCCTAACATATTAAAGAAAGCTTCTGAAAAGCAGAAATACAAACAGAATGTAACCACTTGAAACATAGATACAAATACCTTGTGCTATGTATGTGAATTAACTTCCAACAAGAGAAAGAGTGAAAATGCACCATAAATGTTTACCAAGAAAATGATGCGATGAATACCACATATGGGTTTACCCCATGTAGTTTTAGGCACCCAAATGAAACTTGTCAGAGTATTTTAACCTTTGTTCTTTACAGGCAGGATAGTGGATTATTGCACCATCTATGTGCACATAATAGTGCCAGGATGGTGCACCATATGGATTAGTGCACCATCCTGGAATATCAAATAGAACTGGTAGCTATGATGCACAGAATGTAACATTTCCTTCAGATAGCCCTTAACTTCTGTCTTCCATCTCTCTAGCTACTGGATTTTCACAAAATACATGGAGATCTCCTGCTTCAGAGAGCTGTAATCTGTGCTTGGTTTTGGCTGTAAAAAGTAAATAGATTACAGAGTTCCGGGGTGTGGGGGGGGAAGGGGGGGAAGGACAGACAGGCAGACAGTAACATGGTATTGGAAGGTGTTCATTCAAGGAGACCAGATAAAATAGCACTAGAGCAATGGACAGGAGATAAAGCTAGGGGTAACCATGCCTAAATATGGAGAGCTATACTGAACTAAAAAAAAAATCAAAAAACATTTTAAACATAGCTATATATAATAGAAGTATCCACAGTTTTATAATACTGTCTAAAAGACAGGGGGTACATAAAGGAATTGACACTGCTAGTATCCATCGAATTGGAAAGATACACCTCCTCTTTGTTAGTATCCTGGTTCTGGCCAGTAGTAGCCAGAAGGGACATAACTAAGATTCTGAGGTTATTCTACACCACCTTATGTCATGTGCAGTGGTGGGTGTGGAAAGGGTCCCTTCTGGTCAGGTAGCCTGGCAGAGCAGTTGGGGTATTGTCAGTTTCCATGTGGTAAGCACTTGTGGTAATTGTTCGCCTTTCTTGTATTGTTGCTGTTACTGTTTGTTTTCTTATCTCAGCTGTTCTCAGTAAGTTGTTCTTATCTCAACCTGTGATTTTACCTTTAGTACCCCCAATTCTGCTCTCCAGCCTGCCACACAGTGAGGGGGAAAGGGAAGGGGAAAGTGGGCAAGCAACACATGGTTTGAAGTGTTTCAGTGGGAACATTAAATCAGGTAATATTGTTCCTAAACCATAACAGTTAGTCATTCCTTTTCAAATTTTTTGAAGTATTTGGCCTTGCAGCTGTGAAGGCACATGGAGGTTGCTGTAGCCATAGGAACCTCTGGTCACAAGGAAGTGTGCAAAAACTCAACTTGAAGAAAGAAAACATGTATATTTCTTTACTCTTAACTGAAGCAAAAAAGAGTGATGGAAAAGAAGAGTAGAAAGAGAAGGAAAGGCTGGTCATAGAGAGATAAACAGAAAAGAAAATGGTGGGAATAAAGATGTGGAGAAAGCAGGAACAAGTAAGACTTATCACTCATAGTCAGTCACTCGGGAGTGTCACAACAGGAAGAACTAGATTTTTGTTTAAGAAAAAGGGTACAAGTGGAGAAATATCCAGTTTCTCTGCAGCTGTGAGAAGGGGCATCTCAAGCTGTTTCCCTGTGACAAAATACTTGGTCACATATTGTGTAATAGTGGAGTGCACAAGCCCATGTGATATCCAGGTAAGCAGGCCTGTACTTTAGTCTATAGCAGCTCTGTACCCCAGCAATATTGCCACTGAACTGGTGTGCTACTGTTACTTACAATGACGACAATACTCCAATGCCTACTGGAAATCCTCAGGATTAGGCCAGAGAAAATAAATCCCTATTATCTATACAATCCCCATTATCTATGCAACTTCACTTTGGAAAATGTTGAGAATTTATTAAAGAATTACTGGCTTTGTTCTTTTCAAATTTCTGTGAGATCTTGTCTAACTACATCCAAGAGCTAATGCAAAGTTATTGTGTATATATTATCTTTTCAGTGCTGCTTATTGGTGAAGTAATTTGAGAACCTTGTAGTGAATAAATACTTCTAACATGCAATTAGAAATCAGAATCTTGTACCTTATTCCTGCCACATCTTTCAGTTTTCCTTTGTGGCCTTGAAGTATACTCTCATATTTATTTCTTTGTTCCACTCAACAAAGGAGACTCATGTTTAAAGTAGGGCACTTACTTAAGTGTTTAGTTAGGTTAGGGTTTTTCAGAGGATTTCCTAATCTCTGGAAAAAAACTGAGTAATTGTTGAAGAATTAGGCCTTCAAGGTCCAGTCTTCCAAGAAATTCAGCCCTGAATTCTGGACTGGGCTGACTGAATCCTTTTATGATGGCCAGACCCAGGACTGGGCAGGGTATTGGCTTCTGAGTGCAGATGAAAACAGGAGGAGGTGAGTGCTGAGTGATTAAAATGAGATTTAGAAACGAAAAAACAAAACAAAGCCCAACAACAAAGAAACAGTTGAAGAGAAAGCATACTACAGTTACGCCTTAAAACTTTCTTGGGACAGGCATGGAAGAGAAGATATTGTCTGCTTCTGTCTTCTTATTCAACTTTGTCAGACCAACTTTCAAGATAAGAAAAATCAAACCTGTATGATTGCACTAGATTTTGAGATGCTGCAGTTGACCATGAAGCCTTGACTACATTTGTGACAGTAATAGTTTCCCAAAAGTGCTGTGCCATGTAACACAAAGTAACCTTCAGCTGAATAATGTTTGTAGGAACAGTGAATGATATGGTTAATTGGCAAATGCTTATATTTTTTTTCACCCATCTGAAAAGTATCCATGTTTAATGTGATGATTTTTTTTAATCTGATTAGAAGACTTGAAAATTCAAATGTTCTCATACTTGCTCTATGTCTTTGAAGACCTTTATACATTACTTATACATTGTATAAAAACTAAAATTACTTTCCTGCTGGCTTGCACATACTTTGGTGAATTTTAACCAGTGGTTGCATTTCTCATAAACTAGTCCCTCGGAATATCTTCTTTTCAGAGTTTGCCAAATGGCTTACTAGAAATGTTAGTTCTTATAAATCTCACCTCACTTTGTTCTGTCTAAGCCCTCCTGACATGCCATCTGTTCCACAGAGCATTCCTGCTGCAGCCATCGCATGCCACTGTGCTTGCTCTGTACTGACTGAACTGCATTGTACTCACATATGACGTTCAACTCTTTTTACAAGGGAGAGTTTCTATTCTGTCCTGTATATTTTTTCCTTGGCTGCTAATAGCTTATGGTACTCTATAAATGACAGAAATGCTCATAACTATCTTCAGTAGAAGAGGAGATCAGCGAAGAAAAAAAGTGAATTATATAGCATTTCTCTGAATGTTGATATAAACTGAAATGATGGTATGAAATAAGTCAATAAATCATCTTGTAGTGCATCTCAAACACTTTTGTTTGCCACCGTGAGTAAGCACGCTTGCTGACATGGGTCAGACCTGGGATAACATGGAATTTTTGTAAGAACTGATATGTACAAGTGTTTTGTGAGCTTAACCTGCTATAGCCTCCTTCACCTCTAACACCCTTTTCCCCCAACTCACCACCTCTTAATTCCGTCCTAGCATTGTGTTCATGGAAATACTGGACCAAAGATAATAGAGCTCTGAAATTTCCAAGGAGCCAAGGAGAAACTGCCAATATTTTTTACCTGGAAAAAATTATTTTGAAAAAGGAAAGATAAGAAATAGTCTTTGTTTTAATCTAGAATTGCACAAATTAATTGGCCACTCTGGGGCATAGTTATTTGGCATAACATGCTGCTTTGGGAGCTGTTTCCAGGTACAACGTGGAGCAAATCAAGCCCTTTCTTGTTTCTGGGAGTTCCCTGTCCTTGCCATGGAATTGCATTAAGCAGACAGAATGCTGTGGTCAGTGGCATAATTGGGTTTGGTCCCGGAAATGATGGGAATTCAGCCAAAGCCTCTGAGGGAAAGAGAAAAGGCTATGTAAACAGTTGTAATTGGGTCTGACTGAAAAAAAAAATCATTAATGGTGCTGTGACTTTTAAATTGCTAAAGGTGTTCTTATACTCTAAGTCTCCCCTCAAATGTCTGCATTTTGTCATTGCTGTTACCCCTATGTCTATATGGAAGGTATAGTTCTTTTTAATTCCATATCAAAGAGACATATATATATATATGTGTCTCTTTTTATCCTATATTTTTTTATCTCCTCCCTTTAGTATGAGAGGTAGCAATGCTGCCAGAAGACAGAAGTTTTAAATATTTCTATTACCCTGTGGGGCATCTCCCCCCCTATATAACAGGAGAATCATTGTAACTCCTCACTTCTACCATCACCCATCATCACTGTGGTTGTATGTAACTCTGCTGATAACCAGGTTATATCTCACTTCATGAGGATCAGCACGACCAAGTCAGATATGGCAACACACTTTCTGAGCCCTTTCTAATAAAGAATGGTGTGAAACAAGGCTGCGTTCTCGCTC
>JAWWES010000168.1:42661331-42700061 GCA_035583135.1 Lophotriccus pileatus | reverse complement strand
AGGATCACCCTTGAGGAGAAAAGACAACGCAGAAAGAATCGTGCCTTGCAGAATATACCATCTAAGGAGTCTTTCTGTTGTGCCTTTTGCAACTGGGCACGCCTTTCTCGTATTGGCCTTTTTAGCCACTGATGCGCTTGCTACGTGGGTAGAACCCTTCCCAAATCTTTGTTTGCGAAGCCTAGCCATGAATGAATATCAGATATGCTGCCTGAACATTCTGAAAATACCTGAATTGTTCTCTGTGGAACATATAGGACAGAGACAGCTGCAGAGGAAGGCAAGATATCCAAATAAATCAATCATGTCAGACACCTCTGTTGAGAAAGAAATAACCAGGAGACAGGAAGAACAGCTGGGTAGGTGGGAAAACAGCTAACAGGGAATAAAACTGTAGCATTTTGGTAAGAGAAGAAAAAAATGTTTCGTGTATGCCTTAAAGAGATTCTTGATGTATGAGGAAACACAATGAGCAGGACTCATAGTTTTTTACTTTCTTGCTCAAGACAGTAAAAATTAGTGCTTGGAGCCAGGATGGTGCTATGCCATTCTACAGCTGAGCTTGTGCACCATTAGGCAGGTTGGCCCATTTGCATCTCTGTTTTTCTCCAGTTGTTACATAGGGTAGTGATGTTTGCCACATTTTCATCTTTTTGTCCTAGTGGATGGCAGCTGCAGCAACAGGGAATGACTTGCTTGAAATGCCTTTTTTTTGTAAGATGAGGCCTGCAATTGAAGAGAGTGAAAAAAGAGGCATGAAGAATGACCTGTGTGCCTCAAAACTTGGCTGCTAGTTAATCTGATAAAATATATTGACTTTGTCTACAGACTTTGTTCTAGATAGAAATAAACAAGAGTCATGGTCTAAAATCTAAGGTGAAGACAGAGTTTTCTCCATATGAAATACTGGTAAAACTGAAGTGCAAGAACCAGAGTGCAGCCCTACCCTGTATGAGTTGACTTACACCCAGTAGCAAAGGCACTTCAGAAAGGGGCTCTACTGTATGATTTAACTAAAAAAACCCTTATGTTAGACTTGGTGTGTAATATATCTAGTGATCTGGATGTTGGATATTCTCCCTGTGGGCAGGGACCTGGAGACAGAAAGACAGCTGTATTTTTCAGAAGTCAAGATTATTGCTCAGCTTTCACACAGTCTGTACACATTGAAACTGACCCTCTTTTTTAATTACTGAAGAAAGACAAAAATCCCTGGAGCTGGGGAATTACTGAAATAATGTAATATAATACTTTTGCAGCCACACTTATCCATATTTAGGAGGAAAAATGCAGTGGAAGCAGTGCAACCTGAGAATTATTTTCTGCATAGCTTCAACTTGAGTTCTCACTCCAAATTCAGTGATAGACTTGCCTAAGTTTCCATGAATCTTCTTGGCCTCATCACACAGCATCTGAATGTGTAAGAATGCTTGGGAATCTTCATGATGCCTGTGAGGCAGGAAAAGTATTCTTGCTTTACTTTGGTTTTAAGGAGGAAAATAAAAATATGTGAAGTGAATTGCCAAAGGGCATGCAAATATCTATGCCAGAGCCAGGAAACAGGTGCAAGTGTATCAGCCCAATGCCTGAACCAGCATATTTTGTTTCAGTCCTATCTATTTATGCATTACATAGACAGGTAGATGAGTGCTGTAAAGATTCCCTACTATGTATTGGCTCAAAGCATGGGAGTTTTACATAATTGCTGTGACATTATTGGAGCAGTCCTTGGTCACACAAACATCAGCCTCATGTCCTGGAAGTCTGTTTCAGTGCTGTAAGACGTACAGAGAAGTGGCTCTAATATCGTCTGTCTTCTTGGCCCTGATTCAGGGTCAAGAGGATATTTCCAATGGTTGCTTTTTCAACAAAGAATGTTCTGAAACTCCAGGCTGTGTGAACTGAGCAAATGCTCAGAGCACACACTTCTATAAGAAGCTTGTTTGCCTACTAAGCAATTCCCACCAATGTCTTTGGCTGCAAGCTATTGTTATTTGTTTGTACTGTGGCAGTGCCTAGAGGCTCCAGTCATGGATCAGGGCCCCATTATGCTAGGTATTGTGGAGACACAACAAAAAGGTCTTTGTCATACTCTTAAGTCAAATCTGAGGTGAGTCTGGGAAAAGAACTTTCCCAAATCCAAGGTTCTAGGGCCAATTTCTAAGCAGTTTACTGCTCTCTCCAGACTTTGGGTTTATTCTTGGTTTTCTCATCTGTATTGTTTATTCAACACAGATAGTAAGTGAACTCTGAAAACAGAGTGGGAAATGGAGAAAATTGATATAGTTATATTTGCCACTGACCTTCTAAACAAATAGCCAGCCAGTGATTGACAGAGGTGCCTTGGGAACTTTGTTGCCATCTTTGGGTTGCTTCATCTCTGTCAGTGTTTTGTTGTGGTGACTAAAGTATATCCTGAGGCAGAAATGACTCTTGCCAGAAAACCACTTTTTTCTGTCCATATTTCAGATGTGTGTATTTCATTTGCTTCATGCGTATGCCATTGCTGGGGGTATCCACATGACAACAGGATTTTTTGCTCCTCAGGCATTCACCAGCTGCTGGCACTTGAAGTCACATTCCTTTCTGTATCACATCACATTTAGTTGCTGTGGATACTCTTGTGATGCCAAAAACAAAGGATTAGGATTTGTCGTAGCCCTTCCTGTTCTAGAACAAATGGTTCTGCTTCTGAATGTCCCATCTGCAGTACAGGCAAGTGGAGCAGTGAGGGTCACTGAGGAGGGATAATGCTGAAGCTCCACAAAACCTGCCACCCTACATGTGCGGCAACTGGGTGCTTACCTCCCCAGAGGACTTTGGGTGAATGAAATAGGGAATTCAACTTGTAGCGAAACTACTAAAGTGCAAATACATACAAAATCATGTCAGATCCCACCCGCCACATGCCATTTTCTCCCCATTTCTGCATTTTACTAGTAAATACTCCACCATTACTTCAGCACTTTGGCTTTTTATCTTTCCTGGATGTCCTCTTTACCTCTACTCTCAAATTTAGAAGGAGACTAAACTTTTCTAGGTTTTGGAGATACTGCTGATGACACATGGGATAATTCAAGCCACAATCACAGAAAACATGTCTGGAAAGTCCCTCTTCATCTGCTGGGAAATCACTGTGTAATGCAAGAAGAAGATGGTCTGAGCCTGTAGTTTAGATCTTTCTGACCCTCAAAAGCAGCTCTGTAGGAAGTGATTCTATTTCAAAATCCACATTCAGCTAACAAAAGAAAAAAACTGTATTATTTCTGGCAAAATAATAATATTAAAGGTCATGTTTATTCTCAGAATAATTCAATATTTAATACTCACAAATGTTAGCTATTTTAATCTATATGCCAATTAATTAAACATCTTTATAACTAATTTTTTAATTTTAAAAAAAATATTCTTATGCTTAAAATAAAAATGAAGTTAATAGATTTAGCCACTGTTGGTGGGCTTGTTTCATTATCCTTTTCTGCCATGGATTTTAAACTTGAGAGAACAAACATTTATCAGCTAAAACAAAGTCTTTTTTTCAGTTTCCTTTTCTGTCTTCTGAGATGCATTCCAGAATTTCAAAGAAGCCACAATAAAGCTTTAATTTTCTATTTATATGCTCATATGTTATTTTCATTCATATATCTATAACCAGACAAACATTCTGAAAATTCACATGGAAGTATAATCACTTTGTTCTTCTTTTGGGATACTGACTCATAATTAAATAGATGCAGCTGAAAGACAAAAATGTGGCATTGAGACTGTACTGTTGCAGTAAGGGCAAAAAAAGATGGAAACAGAGGTTCTAAAGTCAGCAAAGCATATTGGAATAGGAACTCCAAAAATCAGGTTAATGTCCTGGTGTATCCACTGGTATCCTGTACCAACCATCTCAGTTGCAGCTAGTGTTTTGTATTTTGACTTCAAAATGGGAATAAATATTTTCCTGTGTCAGAGGCTTTTGTGGGGAATAATACCTATTAGTGACTGTATCAAAAGAAACAAGAGGCTTAATTAGCCTCTCACTAGAGAACTGATACCTTCCTCAAAGCTAGAGAGCAGAGGTACTGAAGGCAGCCAAAATTCAACCCTTTGCTGTTTGTTTAATGAGTTAACTGACAGTTGGTATTTGTTATGAATTGCGCAGTTAAAGAATTTACTTTAAAAATGCCTTTTTGTTGAGTCTTGAATGTCTTGTCCAAAATGTCTCAGTTTTAACAAACTTTCAGAGAATTTGAGCCTGACCTGGATTCTGAACCTGGCCAGATGTAATGCTGCCAGGCAGCATCTGCAGCTCTGGGTTAGGTAGCTGCAGGAACATTTCCAGGGTAGGGCTGTGCACTCCAGGCCTGCAGCCTGGCTGAGCTTCACCACCCTCTTGGAAGGGGTCTCAGGCTCCTACTGTGGAGCCAAAACTTACAGAGTTGGAAGTTTGGAAAAGGTTTTTTGGATCTACAGGACAGGACTGTGCCACCACTCAAGTGCAAGCTGCAGGTAGGGACTCCCCTGTTCCAGGGTACAGTCCTTTCATGGCTTCTTCTTATGGAGCCAGGGAAGCAGAAAGGAAAACAAAGTGTTAGATTTATTGTTTTATAAGTCCTCGCCTTAAAGTAAAGAATTTCCTTCTTGGGGACAAAATCTCCCTTAGATAAAAATATTGTATTTCTTACAAAAACTTCTAATGCTGCTGAAATGTTAGAGATAATGATTGTGATATTGCTTTCAAGGTGTCAGAAATGTATATGGTCATATCAAAACAAAATAGAGTTTACTTTAAACTGATCACATGTAGCAAGTAACAATTCTGTCTAAAATGTAACCACATAACATTTTTAGAAATGTCTTTGTTTAAAAACAAGGTTTATCCATGCATTTTTAAGCAATTTAAAGCAATTACTAATTGGGGCATAAGAAAATATATTTATATTATTTTATTTTTAGTCTCTTGTCTTCAGGAAGAGGATAGGCAATTTCCCTGAGTTCTCTGAAATATTTCTATTAAGCTCCAAGCTCTCATTTGTTCAAGTGATAATTTTCCATGTCTAACCTCAATTTTATTAGAAAGGAAAATTTCTATAACTTGACTCAGTCAGTCCCTGTTTCATGCTGCACTGCAAAGGAAAAACAGCTGTTTTTACAGACAAGGTGATCTGCCTTTCCATGTAACTTTTGCAAACACAGTGCTGCCACTTCTACAAAAAAATGGTAATGTGAAATAGTTACATTCTTGACATATATTGTAGGGTGATAGGAAATTAACGTCTTAACCAAACCAAAGGTGGCTTCTTAAAAGAACTTGTAGAATTCATATCTTCTGTAACATTTTTGATATGGAAGATCTGCTAAGGGCATAGAATCAGAGTACTTTGAGTTGGAAGGGACCTTTAAAGGTCACCTAGTAAAACTCCCTCTGCAGTGAACCCCACCCAAGTTGACCTTGAATGTTTCCAGGAATGGGACATTCACATCTTTCTGGGCAACTTTTTACTATCATAAAAAGAATCTTCCTTATGTCTAGTCTGAATTTACCATCTTTTAGTTTAAACCTACTGCAACAAGCCCTGCTTAAAGGCTTTTCCTATCTTTCTTATAAACCACCTTTAATTATTGAAAGAATGCAGTTAAGGTCTTCCTGCAGTCTTCTCTTTTCCAGGCTGAACAGCCCCAACTCTCTCAGCCTATCCTCACAGCAGAGGTGTACCAGTATTCCAATCATTTTTTGTGGCCCTCCTCTGGACTTGTGCCAACAGGTCCATGTCTTTCCTGTGCTGAAGATCCAGAGCTGGATGCAGCACTCCAGGTGGGGTCTCATGAGACCAGAGTAGAGAGGCTGAATCACCCCCCTTGTCCTGATGGTCAGATTCTTTTAATGCAGCCCAGGATGGCTTTCTGGGCTGCAAGTGCACACTATTTGCTCATGTCCATTTGCTTCTTATCCACCAGCACCCCTAAGTTGTTCTTTGCAGTATAGTAAATGATCTATCAAGGACAAAATATATTTGTTCTGAAATTTAAATTCACATATTTTTCCAAGCGTTTTCCATTCCTTAACCTTAAAATTTGCCTGTACTGCAGGGAATTTTCATTAAAATTGAGCATAATAGGTCTGAAAGTCCTTGAGTTCAGATAGCCAGAGGACATTAAGACTATTGTCTCTAGTATGTTTCCCATGACTTCTCATGAGGCATTCCTGAAACTTTATGGACTATTAGATTTCAGAGCAACCCATTTATCTAGGTCTACCTAGGCCAGCTGATGGCACTGCAAATACCAATTTCATTCAGCATCTGCAAACTCAGAGAAGATGCTTTTAAAGACAGCACAGAAAATGTGTTTTCCAAAAACGTTTGTTTGTACTCTCGAGCTTGTAAGAAAACTGAGATATTGGTTTCAGTGTGACTTAGGCAAATATTATATTTGAAAAATATGAGATTCTCACTAATTCAAAGTCCTACAGTCTTTGTGAGTTTGCAAACATCATTACACAAGTCATCGTTATAGCATAGTTTGTTATCTTTAGATAGAACAGTGATGCTAAAAGAAATAAAACCCAGGTTGCTGTTTGGGTAGATAGGATGGAGATCTGAAACTAGTAAATCCACTAATGATTGACCTCCTGCTGTACTTTCAGCTGGTAAACTGTCATTTTCATGCGTCATTTTGGCTGCTGCTCCGTGTATCTTCAGTGAGTAAGGAAAAGACCCATAGCTTCTGCCTTTGGCTCACCTTGCAGGCTGACTGTGGAGGACAGCTGGTGCATGAGGTGCTGCAGGCAGACACTGGGCTCCCAGGCTGTGCGCACAGAGGGGACCATGTACACTCTCTCACTGCTCACAGCAAGACCGTGGTCTGCACCAGAGAAGACAAGGGCTGCAATAAACAAACAGAGATAAAATGTTTATCTTCTTATTTCCTGAACTTCTACAAAATTAAGGGACCATTCTTGAAAAAATTACACTGGTAAACTGTTCTCTGTTGAGAGCAGCATCTTGCTGTCTTCACTCAAGGAGGAGTTTCATATTCTAGAGGCCCTAGTTTGCACAGTTTAAGAAAGCTGGACATTTCCTAGAAGCCTGAAGATTTTTGGCTACTAGAAATGCTAGAGATTTCCTCACGGTAAGAAAAACCACAGGCTTCTCCAATTACAAATATAATTGTAATTCACAATTAGAAGTTACAATAAATAACATTTCCTGAAGAACACTTACCAAAGACCAGTTTAAACCTGTATTGTAAACCTCATGTTTGCAGGGCAGGAAGGATGCATTGTGACTAGTACCCCTTATGTGGATTACACACTGCCATTACTAAAAGAAACATTCTTGAAACACTCTTGAAAGGCAAAGGGAAATATTTGGAATGAGAAAGGCATTTCTCAAATGGCTTTTTCATCTTCTCCATCATTCTGTCCCAAAGTTCAAGACACATTGTCATCTGTCAGACTAAACAGAGAAAGGAAAACATTATTCAATTCTTGAAATATTTCAGTGCCCACACATCCTCAATTCTCATGACTTTTTTCCTTCAGCCATTTGTGTCAATGATATTATCTATTCAGAGAAGTATGAAGCAATAGTATAGAATGTTAATTTCTATAATGTCTTTCATTCCATGTACTGCCCCAAAAAAAAACTTTACCAAGTTAAATAACATACCTACGGAATTCAAATATTATACAAGGAGAGGCAAGGATAGGCCAGTGTTTTCTGCTGAAAGTAGAATAGTAATGGCAGCTTCTGGGGCCTGTTACAGGATGTAAATGGGGGTGTTCTTATAACTTCAGTTTCTGTATTTCAGACTTTTTTAAGGGCAGAATGCTCAAGCAAATTTGGAAGAGGGCATTTTCAATGGACTGAAAATTAAATAGGAATAAAGGCAGGCTGGACCTTCCTCCTGATTCCCACCAGAGGAAAAGCTCCTTTTAACCACTACAAAAACCAAGTCGAGTCAGGAAAATGGGGCAGAATGGCCTTTCAGTTCTATTTAACCAGTTCAGCTCTATTCTGCTTTCTTGTTTGTTTCTGATTGAATACGAAACTTAAAGGGATACAATTTTCCAGAGCAGTGTACATTGATGTAACTCTTAAATTTACAGTGTGATGCTGGTTTATATGAATTAGAGGTGTGATAAATCAAGAAAGTGGAACACTAGGAGTTTGTGAGTTTTTTGTAGTTGTGAGCTGAAACTTTACTAAGACAGCCTATGAGATTTTTGGCACACTTAGATAAGATACTACACTCTATTCTGATCTTACCTTCCAGCACACCTCTGAACTTCATTTGGATCTGCAGTTTTATGTTAATCCAGGTCTGAATTCTACTCTTTAGTGCATTTGTCTCACTTTTATTCTGCCCATATTGTATGGATACAATATACAAATATTGTCTCACTACTTAATCTGTTAATGAATCACTGACTTTATAGAAATATATACAAAAGTAAATACAAAACCAGAATAGAGCACAATTACATCACAATGAAATCTTTGGCAGCTGGCTCATTAAAACAGTCACGAAGATAATTTTTAAGTATGCATAAATATTAGTAGTAGATGCCATAGCATTGTGCTTTCCAAAGAAAGTTATACATAACCAAATATTGGATTAGTCACATTCAATGATTTATGAAAGTAGTCATCCTCATGGGAGCCAACAGCTAGATATTTCCTCTTTGACATTTCATAGTCATTAAAAAGGTACCTCAAAATATCTATCCTTGACTTTGATACTAGCTTAAACTTACACTGGGAAATGCCCTGAAGTCTAAGTGCCTTGAAAGAAAGATCAATTTTTATGGACATTGTGAAAGTGCACTGATGACACAAATAGGGTGTAAACTCTTGTATAGTTGAATGTGTTTTCAGTTTTATACTACTATTGTAATTCTGTGAGCGAAAAATATAAATGTTATACATAAAATACAACAGTTCCCCTTGCAAGTCAGTCCTTTTATATTTAAAAAAAAATTTTAAAAATGAAGAGTCCCTACAGATTAATATATTTGTATTATTTAGGCACGAAATAAACCCTCACATAATCCAGTAACGAACATTACTCTCTTTAACAATGTCCTCCAGTAATTTAACAAGTTGGGAACAGAAGGAGTATTTAAAAGTTGTTAGTTGCTTAGTGTTTGAAGTTTTGCAATTCTACCTCTGAATTTATGAATATAGTTGTTGAATAATTCTACACTTTAATAAAAATTGAGACTATTTGAATAAACAGTCTTGCTTTGGAAGAAGAACTGCAATGACACAAAAAAAGTAATGACAGCAGCAGCTGGTATGGGACTAAATGATACCTTTGAAAAGAAACTTGATATGGGAAAGCTAACTGGTCAGCAGATTGCATAACCTCACTTCAGCTTCAGCTAGAGGAATATGCAGCAGCATAAGACCCCAAGTCTTGAGCTATGAGACCACCAAAGGGTTTTGTGTTAAAAATAGACAAAGCTCCAAAAATTTGTTTGGCAAATTATCAGAAGAGCCTTTGATTCTTTTAACACCTTAAGAGAGAGTGTACAGGAGAAAAGCTGCACGCATTTTCTCAGGGGGTACTTTTACTGTATAACTTTAGGAAATAAGGGATCTTGGCAAAAGTTTAAAGAGTAACATTCAACCGAAACAAAACATTCCACAAAGCACTGACTTAGCACATGCTAAACTATACAACTTAGCAAAATCCAACCCATTTGGTCCCATGTTACCCAAACTATTAAGAAAGGAGATTAAGAGAAGAAGACATAAAGAAAGAGAGAAGAAGAGAAAAATCATAAGTACCACTAGAGAGCCTTGGGAGAGTCCAGCTTCCATGTGTACAGGTGTTAGGGTTCAAACAAACATAGAGAGCACATGTTGCTGCTTTTTTGTGCTTTGGTCCCATTGTGGTCACACTCCTTGCTCTCAGGTGGGATTTCTGGTGTGTTGGAATCTGGGGCTGGGTTAGGGGCTCCGGGCTGTGGTATAGGTTGTGTTCCTGATGTCCAGTGACAGACAGCTGCTCCAGGGCTGCCCTAGGAGTCTCACAGGGACCAGAATGTGGCACAGGGCATCACCTCACCTCTGTGAGATTTGACCCATATCTCCCACCCCCCTACACACACTTGAGTTGGTCTGAGGCAATAATTAATATAATAATCCAGTGTCTCACAAACAGGAGGGCAAAACAAGTATTTCCTGCTGCTTTACCTGATACTATTCGCTACCAGTACCATTATCACAAGACTTTTTTGAGCTATTTTTTCATCCCTGCAAATATTCCTCAAAGAAAAGTCAGAGAGCTATAGAGCTAAGCGTAATACAGTTTTTGAAATATACTATAAAGGGCTGAAGACCAGAATCCAACATGTGAGATGGTCCAATCATTTCCACTTACAGAAACAGAAATGATCACAATAACTAGTGACTCAAACTAGGTCCAACTGGACAGCTGGAATCCTTAGTGAATTAATAATTTTCTAAGGTGCTGAACAGAAAGCTATTTCTCTGTCTTCTGAAATGAATCGTGAATGTCCCAAGAACTGGAAATAGCTGATAGTCCTTTTCATATAACACCTCATCTCTTTTCCTTTTAACATTCTCAGAAAATCAAAATCTGACATGGCTATAACCAGTCTCAAAATCTGAGCTAAATACTCTGCACTATACTGCTCAAGTGGAGAAGAAAAGAGGAAGTCATTCACTCACCTACATATTACAGTGTACAGATACACAGTGACAGCATTCTTGAATTAAAAAAAGAATTTGAACTCAATAGATCCAAGTCTTTCTGGTATTTTTTTCTGCTGGTGTATCCATGTACAAGCAGTGATACTTTTGCTCTGAGAACATCTCCTATAAGGACTGTATTTGTTTCAACGCTTACCATACGACTTAATTTTTCCAAAGAAATTGTGAAAATATTTTGTAAAATCAAAGGTCTAGCTAGCTTAGTGTCATGCCTCTAACCATGGCTAAATATGGTTGCCAAAAGAATTTCAGAATAGGGCAAATGTGCAGATATTTCTACATCATACTTTCCCAACATTTTGGGATTTCCTAATGCAATAATAATATTTCTCCCTTAAAAATATAAATTATGTAGCCATGACTTAGTTCTGAGGACCTGTTTTATGGAAAATAAATACATCCAGCTAAGCATGTACACACACACAGAGGGTTGTTGTTGGAGTCTTAATATGCATGTCGATAAATTCCCATTCTAATGCCAAAGTACCTTCTTGGTCTGCTTGGGCTACGGAAGAAAGGAGATCTGCTACACATCAGAACATCAGTGCATGTGTCAAATTTTTACTGATTATCTGTTGAGTATACCTGTGCCGTCTCAAAATATCCAACCTCCATCTGTCCTCAAAAACTGTGGACACTTGAAAAAAACACAGAATCACAGAGAATCACAGAATCACAGAATCTTTAAGTTTGGAAGGCACCTCCAAGATCATCTAGTCCAAGCATCAGCTTAGCACCAGAATCACCCCTAGACCACATCACTAAGTGACATATCCAGACACCTCTTGAACGTTTCTAGAGACTGTTACTGTACCACCTCCCTGGGCAACTTACTCTTTCTAATATCCAATCAGAACCTCTCCTGGCATGACTTAAGCCATGTGATTTCATTATACAAAATAGTAAAAAAAAGTTGGAAAGGAGATTTTTATTTTCTTCTGAGTCTTAGATGTTCATTTGGAGAATATTTTTTGACCTTTTTCACCCCAAAGATTTAAAATAAAATGTGTTTCCAGTTCCTGAGGTGTCATGTAGCCACATCTTCAAATACCTTAAGCCGTAAGGAAAGCAGCAAATACAGCTAGCATTGACACAGCAAGTAATTTTTAGGTAAAAAGCTTCAGTCAGGCTTTCACAGCCACTGCTACATTCCTTCTTTATGATGCTTTAGAAGTTCCAGACAGAAGAGGAAGTGCTGAAATACTCAGAAAAAGGCTCTTCTCTGCCCCAGGATGGAGTCCTGTCTGGAACTCGGTATGAACCACTGTACCACGGAAGGGAGACTGTTCTTGGGCGAGACTGATTCTGGCTTCTACAAACCTATGGCAGCTGAAGACTTGAGCTAAGATGCAGGGCTATAGACTGTGACCTTTTGTGTGCATTCTTCCCATAATTTTACAACAAAAATGCAGACTGTTATTTCTATGTTACTAAATATCAGCTGTGAGTTTGAAACTGTCCAAGATCCAAAACAACACATTTTAACTTAAAAGCTAAAAGCTTAAAAAGTAGACAAAAGCCACAAGTTGGAGATCAGGGATAGCAGGATGTCCTACAAAAAGAAGCATACGACAATTCTGATGGAAATTTGTGTTTATGTGTTGAGTAGAAACTGGAGACTTTCTAGGAAAAAGCAGTGTGGAGTGGTTTTGGGATGTCAGAAAACTGTGACAGTCCTTAGGTGGGGAGAGCCTTTAGGAAGGTCAGAGAATGGGTTGAGGGAACGATTTGAAGAAGAAGTCATCACTGTGAACTTTGCAGAAACTGTGAGGTAAGAGGTTAAGAAATAATAGCAGAGAAACAAAAGTTATTTTATTATTGAAATTATATTTGCCAGTGAAACCCTGTTATTTAATAAGAACAGGTGATAATAATTCTGAAGAAGATATCATGGCTCTCATAACCATTTAATCCTTGCTCACCTGTGTGCATACAAAATCACAGTGGGAGGAGAGCTCTGGGGTCAGTTCAGCAATTCTCTTTTTAGCATGAACCTGTTTTTGTCTTCCGGATGATCAGAGAAGCTTATTGAGCAGTGTCTTCTATTCAGTGATAGCAGAGAAGATATCATAATTATTTCTGATATTTGTTTGGCTCTATGCCTTCACCAAGCCATGGCTCCTGAGGTAGATACGCAAAGCTTTATATCATGCTGACTGAGCTTTTCCTAGATAATAGGAAACACTTGCATAACTTTAACCCAGAGCAGATTATCTACCTTGCAGGTATCTGGAGCTTTAGCAAGGCCTGGAGCACTTCAATAGCTAATTGGTTTGTGGTCGTCCATGGGTGTTACAAGCCAGAAGTGAAGTCTCTTCCCCTTCTGAGCATCTTCTGAAACACTTTTGTACCATGTCCTCTTCATGCCACTTCATTAATTTCCTCTGGTTCTCAAAGTACCTTGTACTTTTGTAAAAATAGCTGAATAGTGAACTTAGTCTCATGATAAGAATTAACAGGCACAGCAGACTTAAATGAACTGGATTGAAGTCAAGTCTGTCAGCACAACCCATTGGCATGCCAAAAAGATGAAGATGTGAGTTATGATGTATCTCCTGGGTGTTGTAATTTTTTCTATGTGGAATACTCAAGGAGAAATATTAATGGTGCTTCAATGTATTTCAGTCTGATGTATTATCTAGAAATCACATATATTTTTGAATAGGTAACAAATGGAGATATTTTGCTTCCTGATAAAGAAATACCTTAACATATTAATTTGTTATAATCAACACCTTTTCCAGACTTTTGCTACTTTCAGCTATAATTTTGCTAGGAAGGTGTTGTAGATCCACAGTGGAACTCCTAATGAAGACAAAATGCAGTTGCAGAGCAGATATAGCACAGTGTGCAGGGCCATCTGTCTGACTCCAATGAGAAACCTAAACTTAAATCTCCAACATCCTGGACACTGTTCGTGCTGTCTCTTCCCCCCACTCCCTTCATGACCAAGCATCAGAGTTTCCTTTGAGTATTTATGTTTTGTGTAGAATCTGGTAATAGTTAAATGAATTATGGCCTAAAATAAATGTGCACAGAAAAAAAAGACATATGATTTTTCAAGTATTTTTAAAGCCAATAGAAATTAAAGCCATAAATTTGGGGAGTCACAGATGTGCATTGTGCCAGGAACAACAAAATTAAGTTAAAGAGTTTTCTTATTTTTCTTCTTGGTCATCCATCTTAAATGTTAATGCTCCTATTTGTGCAAATGTTGACACTGAAAATAGGATAATCAGGATTTTAGTAGGATTTTACTGTGGTGAGAATCAAATCCAGTGTTATCCAATGACTTTGTGAAGGAAATTATTAACTCTGCAGAGGGTCTGAAGTGACTACAGACAAACTGGGAGAGAGCCAACGGAACTATAAGCAAAATTTATGTCTATCCATAATGTTTATTTTGGCACAAAGGGAAATGACTGAGCAAGTGCAAGAATAGGAAAAAATTGAACTTTGTCAGAAATTTTTTAGCATTCTGAAGTGGCCTGTGAATAAATCAGCAAGAGAGAGAAAACTTCCTGGTATGTCCACAAAATTACCTCTCATTAGACAAAGGACAGTGAACAGTGGCTCTTCAGGTGAGTGAAGGCTACAGCTAAAGCAGACCATGCTTTAGGCAGGAACAGACTGCGTTTTGGAAGTCAGTCTGAGTGTGGAAAATAGAGAGACAGTAGGGAGTGGGGTTAGTAACAGTGAAACAGGGAACAGCATTAGTAACACATTGAATACATTACTCTCCTGTGATAAATGAACAAAGGCACGTGGGACTTGCTTGCTTTTCAGTCTAGAGATAGATCTGATGTTATGGCATGTTGTCCTTGGATTTGGCAATATTACACCCCACCAAGAAAGGGTCATCTTTTCATTGCTTCTGTCACCTCTGGTGACAGGCTGAAAGGGCTGATGCAGTAAAGCAGAAGTATATCCATCCTTATGTGCTTGTTTTGGTTTCAAATCTTTAAGTTTACTCCTCCTTTGCACTTTATGGAAAGCAGACCAATACAGAAGTACATAAACAGCTTCTGGGTTGTCAAATAATAGAATTCCCTCATAAGTTAATGAAAGGGTGGGCACTCAGGTGAGATAAGCTGTGGATCTGTAATTTTTTTTTTCCCATGTATGTACAGGTTTTTTGTTTGTTTGTTGTTTGTTTTTTTAATACCTCAAAATGCAGAGATTTTTGCTTGTTTCTTTCATTCACTATTCTAACATTCTTATTTTCTTACAAACAAGGATCCATTATACTTCAGAAATTTTAATTTTAGAGCAAATATTTCAACACTTGTTTATTTTCTGCTAAACAGGCCTGAAAAAGCATATGTTTACAAAGTATTTTTGGGGTTGGGTTGAGAGGTGTGGCAACAAGAAAATCTAGGGTGGTTTGGGGGTTTTTGGGGGAGGGAGAGGTTTGAGACAAGAAAAGACACTAGTACTTTTTGTGAAAATCAATCTTTGAGAAGAAAAACAATCTCAAATATTTTCCAGTTTCCTGCAGGTATAAGATGGAATAATAGTTTTATTCCACAAAATAGCTATGCTTCCTTTCATAATAAAGTGGATAGAAGAGCTTTGATTTTGGCCAGATTAAAAAGGGGACACTGGTACTTGCTGTGAAGTGTGTAACCTATAATGCTGCAGTAGGAGAGCTGCAAACAGACCCTTTTTCTCTACCCTGTGATACTCAGTTGCTCTCAGTACTTGGAAACACGATTCTGTGTGTGTTTAACTTTTGATGCACGAATAATTCAGCTGAAGTCAAGATCACATGTGATTCCACACACCCTTCTTGGGAAAGTAGTCATTACTGTTGGGAATATTCCATGGAGCTACGTGTATAAGGGCCACCTATATCGAGAACAAACATAGACAGTGTTGCCAGGGAACCCCAGGAGCTTTGAGAGTGCACGACAGCAAAAACAGACTGAAAGGGTCTGTCCTGTACTGCTTACACTGCAGAAGTACACACTGTGGATTATAATCAGCCTCTTGAGGGCTGCCAGTTTATCCTGCCTGCATTTCACTGCAAATCATTGCTCTCTGCTGGGTGTATAGCCACCCTGACACTGCTGAGGTCATTTTACTTGAGCCAAGGTGGCAGTCACTACAACTTAAGACTTCTTTTGGCAAAACATTGACAGCTTTATGGTAAAAGTAATTTCTGAGTACCTGGAGTCCTGCACGTCCTTATTTATTTTTGTCTCAGATGTTTTAAAATATTTGGTTACACCATTAAAACTAGTCGATCAGGTAGATCATGTTAACCAGCTATCTTCTCTCTGTCACTTACTCACAAGACCATTCTTGCATTAGGGTCACAATATTGCTATTTTTAACTTTCTCTCTGGTTGCTTTTGGGCCATGTCAACACTTGTTTTCTTCTTATTTTCACAGCTTCTTAAAAATCAAGGTTCTTGTCTTCATCCTCAGGGCATTTCTTCATTTAACACATATACAGAGGAGGACAGCTGAAGTTGCTGTTTAGGAAGACGGCCACAGACATCAAAGACTAGGTCTGCAAACTGTATACTCTTTGCACCTTATTTTATTGTCATGGAGTCACCTCTACCTGACTTATCTGTGATTTGTTTCACCATTTTTCACCTGCTTCAATGCTAAAATGCGAGGTGTTCTTTTTAAATGAGCCAAAACACCACAATACTGACTCTTAGAATCATAGAATATCCTGAGTTGGAAGGGACCGACAAGGATCATCAAAGTCCAAGTCCTGTCCCTGCACAGGACAGCCCCAAGAATCCTATCACATGCCTGCTTGTCCAAACATCCCCAAGAGTCACACCATGTGCCTGAGATCATTGTCCAAGTGCTCCTTGAACTCTGTCAGGTTTGGTGCTCTGACCACTTCCCTGGGGAGTCTGTTCCAGTGCCCGACCACCCCCTGGGTGAAGGACCTTTGCCTAATATCGAGCCTAAACCTCCCCTGACACAGACTTAGGCCATTCCATTGGGTCCTATCACGGGTCACCACAGAGAAGAGATCGGTGCCTGGCCCTCCTCTTCCCCTCATGAGGAATCTGCACACTGCAATGAGATCTCCCCTCAATGTTCTCTAGGCTGAACAGACCAAGTGACGTCAGTTGATCCTTGCATGGCTTCCCCTCTAGAGCCTTCACTGTCTTCATGCCCCCAGGTCCCTTTCCACAGCACTGCTTTCCAGCATCACATTCCCCAGTCTGTATGTACATCTGGGGTTGCCCCATCCCAGATGCAGAATCTGGCGCTTTCCCTCATTGAAGTTCATATGGTTGGTGATTGCTCAGCCCTCTAATGGATTCAGGTCTCTCCGCAGGATCTCTCTGCCTTTGAGTGAGTAAACAGCTTCTCCCAGTTTAGTACTGGCAGACTTATTTTTAAAGCAGTCCTGTATGTTTTGCTTTTGCTGTGTACAAAGCTTTAACCAATGGATACAGTAAAAGGTAATTGTATACATGAGGATTCCTGTACCCAGTATAAGTGTGTGCTGGCAACTCTATTGCTTAGCTTTTGACTGTTGTGTGGTTAGCTCTCTCGGCTTTGTGTGTGGATTCTTGAGATAATACAATGCAAATTACAAAAAAAAAGGAGGCAGGACAATGAATTCACACAGCTTTGTCTTCTGCCTCTGAAAATTATGGGTAGAGTCTTCTTAACAGCAAAAACAAAATGAAAGAAGTGGTGTTGATGGTGAAAACAGAACACCTCCTGTTTCAGACACTAATTTAAGGTCAGGAGGTAGAAATGCGGGGTAACTAGGAATGCCTTAATGGATTCCTGCCCTGCCATCAAAGCTTTGAGCTTCAATACATTTGTTCCAATCTTCACTGCTTCACAGCAGTGTTACAGAAAGTAATTACTTGGCCATTGTTCGTGGAATTAGTTTCTAACTGCAAATGAAGAACAATACAATTTTGTCAAATTTGGCTGGGATGAGTTTTAAGTAATGTTTTGATTCCATTTCTATGGAATAATTTTCTATTTTGGTCTGGCTGCTTGGTGAAAGGCAAATAGGGGTGCAAAGGAATTTTTGGAAAATGCTTGGAAATGCTTGTTAGGGAATTCATGGAAAACACTGGTATGAAAACTAGCCAGATGTTACAAAGTCTAGAATAAAACCAGGTCTGATCAGTGGAAGTAGAAACCACAACCACCTTTAATAGATATGACCTGCCCTTAGGCAGCAGATAAACTTTGTTCAACCTGTGTTGTTTAGAAGGAAAAAGTAAAGAAAATGAGACATGTTTTAATATCTTTCTTCCATCAAGTTTGCTACTTAAGCCTTTTCTCATAAAATAGCAACAGTTTTATTTTACTTAAATTGATATCTTAATTAAATGAAAAGCAGAACTGCCTTTCAAAGATCTTTATTTTTTTTCCTTTGTCTAAGATAAGGTACCAGAGTAAAGTTATGTATACAGAAGAGCATGGATGTTCAGCAAATATGTGGTGTATCTCATCTTTATTTCAGAAACTTCAAAAGTGGACTCCCTCAGTAGGCAGTAATCTGCAATACCAGATATGCTGAATATCCTGAAGAGTTCAGGTAAGTGTAATAATATATTTATATTATTCTGGATATAGGGGATCATATCTTACTGTTTTTGCTAGAGGTTCATTCTTTCACATACTGGTACAGAACTGAGTTTTGAATGAGTTCTTATGAGCCTTGAAATTTTACTCAACCATGCAGTAATATTCCAACTTTAAATACCACAGGAAGCTTTCACTGTTTGAAGGGCTGACAACTGAAGAGTATGTATGCACAGTATGCTACAGAGATCTTGGGGAGTGTGAGGAGAACAAGGAGGGTGCATGCATGTGTTGGCTGTTTTTCAGTATGTTCCCTGTATGGTTCAGTGTGTTTGTTTGTGCAGTCTGCTTTCTGAACTACTGTTTTATTTTCTGTGTGTAGAACTTTAAATTTGGAAAAATACTGCCACTGGAGAGCTTCTCTAGGTGCTAGTATTGTCCCAGTTTTCTTAGCAACTGTGTGTCTCAAAAATGTATAGATTTCCACTGCCTCAGTGACATAGAGAAGTACTGTCATTCCCATTTTAAGACAGAACATGTGCAACTTTTCAACATGACATAGTCTCTCCATGTCAAGATGAAGATGAAATACACAAGTTCTGGAATTAAGCTCAGTTTTGGAATGATCTTCCCCTGCATTGGAAAGGAAGAAATTGTACTTTTTCTAATCCAGAATTAGAATTCTTCTTTAGCCTATAACTGCTCATTAACTTTTAACATACAAGCGACAAATACATGAGCACAGTGCAGGATAGATCTTTGGCTGAGGTACATTGATCTGACTCCACCAGAGTCATATGAAACTATGACAATTGACAGCATCTGCTCGTATTTATTGCAAGAAATAGTTCTCCTTAGTGCTATGAATGATGAAACAGTTCTTAGAAAAAAATTAATTCTAAAGTCTGAATCTGTGGACTCAAATTTCTTCAAGTATTGAGCTGTGACCCTCACTTAAGCTCTTTGAGTTAACACAGTATCATACCTTAACCCTTCTTTCCTATTTGACTTTATTCTTTCTCTTGAATAGTGTCATCTTCAGAGCATTTAAGTGGGCCTTGGGCATCCAGAAACCTGAGCTTAGTTCCTGGTCTTGCCACAGGCCTCCTTCAGGCAGTACTTTATATTCCCTGCTTTCAGTGAGTTATGGATTTAGGACTGTTGGCCTAGTGAATATGGGAGAAGAGACTTTGATTTATCTGTAACTCCAGTACTACTATGATGCAACTATGAATAATCATATTAATACTGTGTTTGTGTACATATACACGCATGGAATCTCACTTGTGCCTGTGTCATGGTTTGGGCATATGGAAAGAAAAATAAATAATGCAAAAGTATAATAATTCAGGACTTGTCAGACTGAGGGATGCTATCTCTTTGCACAATCTCTCAAAATCATGATGAAGTGCCTAGGCAGGGAAGGTAGAATGCCCTGGAGCTTATTTCCAATATGTTTTGGGTTGTTTCCTTCTCCCCCACCTCCTATTTTCTGTTCTACTTTCTACCACTGCAAAAATTCTCTTAACCATTCTGCTATTAATCAATGCATATGCAAGTAACTAAATTAAAATAACTTCAATTATTCTGAACAAAAGAAATTATTAATATCCATTGATACAATCACTGTTGTTCACATCAAAAAGATTTTAACAGTAGACAGGATGCATAAATGAGAACCACATAGATAGCAGATACTGGTGTATATATATGCTGATGATTAAAAAAAATCAAAATGCCTTTTAAATTTACAATTTAATTATCCTGCCATTCAAATAATTGCTTAAACATTTTTTAGTTGAATCTGAAGGAAGAAATTCAGTGAAAATTACAAAAATACCATACAAGTGATTGCTAAATTCGCTTCTGGATACACTGTTGTTGCTGTTGTGGTAGTAGCTGCTGTGATGGTGGTGACTGCTGTACTAGATGAGGGCTCCTTTTGTGTTAGGTGCTACACAAACACTGGGTTCAGTGGTGAAGAGAAATTATGCTTTAGGATTTACACTGTGAAACAAAGGCAGAAGAATCTATACCTAAGCAGTGGAAATTCCTTCCTGTACCTCCAAAGCTGAGGAAAGAGTTAAGGCAGAGTGATTTAAAAAAAAAAAAAAAAAAATAAATCCAGTGGTTAATGAAAACTAATCTTGCATGTTTACATATAGAAAAACTTAGGTAAATGAATAGGGAGACCACAAAAGAAATCAATAAGACACATAAACTGAAGTCTGTCAAGGCTGGGATTAGACCTTGTTACTTGACTCACAATTTCTTGCAGTTAGTAGATCATACTTCATGACACCAGTCATTGTGTATTTTCATCATCCATTCTATGACTGATTAGTTATTTTGAGTCAGTACAAACAATATACTTAATCTACGGGTTTTCCATTCCCCTAAAAGTCTGCTTTTCCTAATTCCCAGATAAACTGGAACACCTCCTGTAAGCATGATCATTGTATGCTTTTCCATATTTAAGAGATAGAAGGAAATCTCTTAGGCTGTAAGAACAATGTCTGGCTTGCCTGACTTTTGTAGAAGCCTGAGTATTCCAAGTCAGTGTTTCTGCACTATACAGGAAAACAGAGATTGCCTATGGTCAATTACCTCAAATATTTTTGTGGAGTCTAGTGACCCTGCTCTTTTAGAGCAGATGGTGTCAGCTGCAGGCTGTTTCACCATGGCTTTTTTTTTTTTCTCCAAAACCCATTTACTTTATCCTTAGTGACTCGGCCACTTTTGCCAAAAGTCTTCTTAGTTTTTTATTCCTCACAATGGGACATAGAATGGTGTTGAAAGGTATTGTAGCTGGCATAGCCTGCAGGCACTGTGAAACTGGGTAGAATACTTCATCTATTTCTCACTGTTTAATCTTGGCTTACAGTCATACAGACTTATTGAAACAAAATGGAAAAAACCCAACCCACCCAAATATTCCAGCTTGATTTTTATCTGAAAGGGTTTCTATGCCAAGAAGACACCTGGTTGGTTTCAGAGTGTTGTTTTCCAACATAGCCAGATAATTAATTATTTTTCTTTTGAGAGCCATGTCAGAATTTTGAACTCTGAACATCATGTACCTCTTCATAAATAAGGCAGATATATAGGATGGCTTTTATTAATTGTCCCATCCCGAGATTGCAAGGTACTGACAAGAGGGCATAGTTGTATTAACCAGATGAAGATCTGGAATCTCCCTGAGTTGTTATGCCTTTACCTTTTCATCAATACACCCCAGGATCTTCACTTTCTTCATATTTCCAGTGTAGTTTAGGACTTCTGCCTAGTCTTTATCAGTTCTCTCATAGTTTAATGACCTTGAACATTTGGAGATGAACTGAACTTGCCACTTCCAAACCCTATGATTATAGCAATGATACAAGAAGTCAGGAGCCAACTGGAAATTCATTTTCAAAAGTGAAAGTCAGAACTACAGACATATAATGAGCCCAAGGAGACATTTCCAGAAAAAAAAGCTTGAAAGTTGCTATCCTAGAAACAAGGTTGTGGCTGTCAGTTGCTGTTATTACTGGCTAAATAATGATAGTGGGCTGAATGCTGGAAAGCATGTGACATACATGAGGACCTCTGTGATCTTGCAAACAGATGTTTTTGCTGCAACCCACTGGAGTAAAAAAAAGGGTATCAAAACTGTACTGAAAGTTATCTACAGCAGAATGAGACTGAAATAACTGCCCTCCAGTGTTATGTTCCTACAAGAATGACACTGAGGCTGACTGCAGGCTTCTCTCCTGGTATTCCCAGTGAACTTTGGATGTACATCTTATTTAACGCAGCCTTAGGGGCAAATCTACTTGCCCAGGCAGTCTCTAGCTCTCCAGTCATCTCTTTTGATAGCTTTGGTCCAAAAAGAAAGCCTGAGAGTTTCTTCTACCATGATTCTGATGTTGCTTACCTTAGGTGTATATGGGATTTGTAGTCTGATCTGAGAATGAGAGCAGGCTTTTGTATATCTGGCTGGGTCATGGGATTATCCTGGAATACAGAAGGTTCCTCAAGTGCTCTTTCAGATATGGTGGTTGTAACCTCTGAGAGCAGGGAGTATGTATAATACGCCTTGTAAATGAGGACCTCAGAGCATAAGATTCTTTGTAGCCTTTTGTTACTTTTTCTTTCTATACCATACAAATCTTTTTCTTAGTTCACCATGAAATTCATCCTGACTAGGATCTGGAATATATTGTCAGAGTCATTTCATCCTATCATTAAAATGTATTTTTTCATTATGACATCCTAGTTAATCTGTCGTTTGATCTCAAAATCTTAGCAAAGTTGAGTCTGGGTGGTATCTGAATGAATGTCTTCCAAGAAAACATCAATATTGCACAGGAAATAGCACTAGTGATTCATGACAAAATTATGATTCTTTGATTTGAAGTACTTTCGAAATAATAAGTCTTCTGTATTTTGAAGAGGTAAAAAAGCTGAGTCATTCAATTCAACATGAACCCTGAGGGAGTTGGGTTTATGGTTGGTTTTATTTTTTTCTGTGTGTGAAACCTCTTCATCTTGTATAGTGTTGCTTTACTGTTGCCCCTTAATAACCATAAGATTAGTTTGTAGTGGCTCTACCTGAGCCTCTCTCATATTTTTGTCATGCAGAGTGCATTCGGCAGTTATTTTCCTAGTTTCCTGAACTTTTGAAAAATAGTTTGCTTTTGCCCCTTTCTGTTCAATTTTAGGAGATGTTTGCTATTCTGAGTTAAAAAGTTAATGAAAGGGTATTTATGTCATTGTAAGTGTAAGATGAATCTACACCAGCAGGACTCCTCTCCTCATCACAGGCTTTGCAAGGTCTAGCATAATTTTCAAAAACCTTGCAATGATTTTTTTTTTATGCCAGTGGAGCAACACAAATTGGGCCAAGCCAAGTCTGATCTTAGGTGTAATTCAACTGAATTTGGATTACTGACTTGCATGGTCCAATGCATATTCTTTGCCCAAAGGAAGATTCAGAGGGGATGATACACCAGATGGCTGTGCTGCCATTCAGATGGACATCAACAGGCTAGAGAAGTGGGACTGCAGGAATCTCATGAAATTTGACAGTGGGAAGTGCAAAGTCCTACACCTAGAGAAAAATAGGCCCATGCACCACTAATACCGAGGCTGACTGTCTGGAAAGCAGCTTGACAGAAAGGACCAAGGTGTCCTGGTGGATTCCAAGTTGAACATGAGCTAATAACATGTTCTTGCAGCAGAGAAGACTAGCACCTTCTGGTCTGCATGAGGGGCAGCATTGCCAGCAGGCCAAATGTAAAAAAAGAGGGGATTTTCCTCCCTACTCAGCTTTGATGAAGTCCTTCCTGGAATGCTGTGGCCAGCACTGAGCTTCCCGGAACAAGAGGGTCATGGACATGCTGGAGCAAGTCCAGCAAAGGACCATGAAGCTCATTAGGAGAATGGAGCGCCTGTTATCCTAGGAGAGTCTGAGAAATCTGGAACTGTTCAACCTGGAGAAGAGAACTTAGGGGTGCATTTGTGTGTCATATTGTCACCTACATTCATGTGCTCAATACCTGATGTGGGGGGAGTAAAGAATATGAAGCTGGACTCTTCTCAAGTGTTCTCTCTAGTGTTGCCCAGTGACAAGTAAAGAGGCAATAGACACAGACTGAAACACAGGAAAGACCACTTTAGCAGAGAACAAAACCTTTTCATTGTGAAGGTGAGCAAATACTGGGATAGGTTGACATGAGTGGTTGTGGAGTCTGTCATGGAGATATTAAAAACTTGACTGGATAAAGCTCTGAGCAACCTGCTCTAGCTGACCCTGCTTTGAGTAAGGGAGATGGTCTAAGTGATCTTTGACTGTTCCTTTTAAGGTCCATCACTCTGGGATTCTGTGCAATTATCTACAGATAAATGAATGATAGAAATATTGAGGAAAATTAGCTGCCATATTTTGCATTCCTCAGCGAAGCTAAGGTCAATGGAGTGACCTTTTGAGAATAAAATATAGGTGTTAAAACCCTTTTGAACTCTAGAAATTGTATGTTTGTTAAATCCTCTGCAAGAGAAGTGGTAGAAATCACATGCCTTGAAATTTCTACCAGTTGAGACAATCCTTTCAGAATAATTGTAGAGAACAAGCTATTTTGGCATAGGAGTGGACTGCACAAGTCTCTGCCTGTTCAGGCATATTTCTCTGATTCAGATATTTCAACACAAAGGGACACATGTTACTAAAGCAGTACTTTATTTGAGTTATGTAGATGTACTTGTACATGACAGGGACTCAAAATGTACTAGTAAAAAAAAAAAAAAAATAAAAAAAATGTCATCAGCAAGGGGAGTGACTGGGTAACTGTTGTTACCCAGAACAGTTTGAGCTAGATTTCTTTTATTCTAGATTGTGTGAAGGACTTATCTGGGTAATGCAAGTGGGACATAGAAAAGCAAAATGTGTGAGGACAGGTTTGCTAGTCTAGCTGTGTATTTCCTGGTGCCTGGAAAGCTTATCCATTTCTTACATCTTTTGCCTATCTGTGGGACTTGAAACTGGAGGTTTTACTGGTTTTGTTGTTGCTCATATCTTCAAATATGACTAAAACATTTAGAGAAAACTGGGCAGCAATGCCTTCCCAGCATAGTGTGCAAGTTCACACAGCTATTGCAGGGGGAAAGGGAAAAGGTCTCTGATTTAGGCAGCAAAGAAGTATTTCTGCTTACCTGATACACATAAAGGATTACTTTTTACTGCATGGTCCCTCATTAATTTTTATTTGTTGCTAGCCAACTCCTTAACTCAATTCACTCTAATTAATTAAAGTGATATGATACAGTACCCCAATACTCCTATTAATACAAATGAGTGGAATCAACCTTGCTGCACACCTGTTCTCAGTAATCTGTGCAAATGCTAGTGAATTATCATTGCCTCTCAGAAATAACATCCACAATGACATCTTGTTATTCTTTGTTGCTGGCTGATAGAGGCTCATGTTATCACATTGCACAGGATGCTTTGGAAAATACAATCACTGTGACTGTGAACTATGGCTGAACTTCATACATCTTGAACAGACAGTTCTAATTTGCTTGCAAACCCACCAGATCTGTCTGAATCTATGGGTTAAATGTTATAATACAAAAGAATCTGAGAAATATCAAAAGAGATTCATGTTTCCAATTTGGGACCATAAAGTATAAGAAAATCTCCCATTTTGCCCCTTTCTCAACCTCAATATCTGTTTAAAAATCTTCATCTTGCTCAAGAGTTGTGTTTCAGAGCTTAAGTTTTGGTCCTCTAAAATGACTGCTCAAGCCCAGAGCCCTGGCATTTTGCATTTGCTGGAAAAGACAAAACTGAAATCCTGAACAGTAGTTTCTTCTTCAGGCAGTGATCTCATGAAAGTTACTCCTAAATGTATGTAGACAAGCCAGTTCACCAAACACTTTCACCCAATTTGCCCAACCTTACAAACAGCATATCTTGGCACACAAAAGAAATCCAGAATTGCAGGGGTTTTGGTACCTATTCTTCCAGTTTTCTGTATGCTGCCACCTCTAATTTATACTTTACTGCCTTCTGGATATGATATTTGAAAAGTCATGGAAGTCAGGTGAAGCCTTGCGTCACTGGAAAAAGGGTAACACTGGACTCATCTTTAAAAAAGGTAGAATGGAGGACTCTGGGAAGTACTGACCTGTCAGCCTCACCTCTGTGCTGGGAAGATCATGGAACAGGTCCTTCTAGAAGTTATGCTAAGGCACATGGAGGACAGGGAGCTGGTTTGGGACAGCCAGTATGGCTTCACCAAGGGCAAGTCCTGCCTGACCAACACAGTGGCCTTCTATGATGGAGTGACTTCATCAGTGAACAAGGGAAAAGCTGCAGATGCCAATTATCTGGACTTCTATAAAGTCCTTGATGTGGTCCCCACAACATCCTTTTCTCAAAATTAGAAAGAGACAGTTCAATGTGTAGACTGTTAGGTTGATAAGGAACTGGTTGAATGGTTGCATCCAGAGGGTAGTGGTCAAGGGCTCAGAGTCCCAACAAAAATCAGTGCAAGTGATGTCCCTCAGGGGTATGTATTTGCACTGGTGTTTTTTAATATCTCCATTAATGACACAGATGAAGGGACTGAGTGCACCCTCAGTAGGTTTAGATTAGATAATAGGAAGAAACTCTTTGCTGTGAGGGTGGTGAGGCACTGGAATAGGTTGCCCAGAGTAGCTGTGGATGTGCCATCTCTGGAAGTGTTCAAGGTCAGGTTGGATGGGGCTCTGAGCAACGTGGTCTAGTGGTAGGTGTCCCTGCCCATGGCAGGGGGATGGGAACTGGATGACCTTTAAGGTCCCTTCCAACTCAAATCATTGTATGATTCTGTGATTCTTCTGTACCACCTCCTACAAAGGAGAACATAACATCTCTAAGTGATACACTTTCCTACCTTTTCCATAGACAATTTTATAAGGTATTAGATGTAAGCAGCAACTTCTTGTTCATTTTCATAAAATCTGCTGTCCAGAAATCAAGATTTCATTGATCTTGCACATTTACAGAATGCCTGCTAAAGACATGGTGTGCTCTCAGATATCCATGTTTCACTAGTGACATCTGGAGAACACTAAGAGGAGACTAATATACCTCTGAAAAACAGAAAGGATGTTTTATATACATTTAGTTAAAATATCTTTGGAACAGGTTGCTGAAAATGGTTAGGAAAACTGATGGAGTTCTCCAGCCAGAGGGATCTTTTCCTGCTTCTCACTAGAGATAGCCATGATTGGCTGGCATTATTGTAGCACTAAATGGATCAGTTAAGCACAGAATTGTTTTTACATTAGAAAAATAGCCTTTGAGAGTTTCACGCTGTAAGCATTAAAATTTAGTGTTCTTGAAAATGAAAAGCAGGGTTGAGAGATACATCCTAAGTGCACGTAGACTTGTTATGAAAGGAAAAGAGGGAAAGGCAAATAGTCATATGGGGAAAGGGCCTGAAAATTTTCACATGAGGTGGTGTGGCCTTTAGTTGTGAGAAGAAGCTGAAGTATAGCCTTGATTGCTTACTGCATGCAGTCTGATATTTTGGCCAGTATGATGGGAAGAATGGCAACCACTATGCAACTGTCACCATAGAGGATTAGCTCCTGGTAAAGTGTGAAAAAACGAAGTAAAATAAAACTATGAAATTCAGTTGGTGCAGCTACTGCAGTTTTACTGGCAACCTCCTTCCTAAGAGAAATAAAACCAAGGTGTCTGATGGGAAATGCAGCATTTTTCTTGAGGGTAGGTGGCAGGAATGCCGAGAGCAAGCCCTATTCTTAGAAATAGAAAGGTGTGGTTTTGCACAAAAAAGAAAAGATTCTTTGTTTTATAGCTATGAGTACCACTGCTGACATGAAACCAAACAATTCAGGAAAGGCAAGCACCTTCTTAGAAAGCACATAAAAATTGCTAAAGACTTCTCCTAGTAAAGTCAGTGGGACTTTTTGCCTGATATGTTGAAAGATTGATATCTCTGAAATAATGAAAAAGAGAAAAAAAGGAAAAAACTGTAACATATAATTTAGGGCTTGATCTTACAGCTTTTACTTGTGCAAGTAGTTTTACTGTTTTCCAAAGGCTTATTCCATGTGGTTAAGCATTATTTTTCCCCAAGCTTTGGTTGCAGTGTTTTTTTCTGAATAATTTTCAAACATAAAGGTATTTGAGGACAGATCTTTCTCTTGTTGAGGTCATGAGCAACACTTCTCACTTATTTCAAGTGTCCTTTAACCTTTTCAAGGCATTTTTAATTAAAATGAATTATTTACTATGTGTACAGCACTTTGAAAGTACACATAGCTACGCAAGTGCTGTGTTATTATTATTATTGTTCAGTTCATTATTATTATCTTTTACGTTTCCCATAAAACTAGCTGTGACTTAGCTGCTGTTAAGCTCCTTAGTTCTCAAGGAAAATTAACATTAGAAAATATTTTGACTTTTTTTTTTTTTTAAACCATGGCAAATTACTACCACTGCTGATTACAACAGTGAGGGTACTGTATGCGCACTAGCTGAACCAGTGTAGAGGTGGATTGTAGCTACACTTCTGTAACAAACTCCTCTTATGAATTGCTATGCTGAACTTAATCATGATGGTCCTATTCGGAAGCATGGACACATGAAAATGATTTGTCCTTGCTCCATTCTTTTTATAGCTACCAACACTGATGCACATTATGCATGCAAACAGATGCACCCTTAGAAAATGATAACTATACACCTGACTTGTACTGATGTCAGTGGTCATGAGAGGTACAGGGCAGTGGCAAGTCAAAAGCAGAAGGTACTTGCATTATGCCTGTGCATATGTGTTACCAGAATGGGACACTTAATCTAATGAAGTCAAAAGGAATTTGTTTCAGTATGAGTACAAGATGCTAATTGCATTTGCAAATCCATGCTTTTGAAGTTTCTGAATACATCTTGCTTAAAGCTAGGGGTGTGTGTGCTTCGGTGTTTTGGAAGACATTTTCAGGCAGGTTTGGGAAAATAATCTGAATTTTTTGGGAAGAGATACAACTTTAACTTTTTTCATGTTAAATTAGAACCTTGCTATCATCCTAAAGCAGATATTCTGCTAAGTTTCCCATTGAATAATTATAATAATAAATATAAAAGTATACCACTAAACATGTCAATAAAGTTACATGTTTTTCAGAGTGCATATATATCTTACCCACATATATTCTCAATGTTTTGATGTAAAAATTGAATTTTACTACAGGCAAATATTGTGAAGTAATAGGAGTGGGACCGGGTGATGTTTTGGATACCTCTAAGGCAAATACCGCATAACATTATTTAGGCTATAAAAATACTTGTCTCGCACTTAGTTGTCTTTTGGTTTATTTGTAACAGAAGGACCAGAAAAATACTTGGAGTTTTTAAAAGAAATATATAGCAACACATAGAATATAGTCTATCTTTTTTATTTCCTAAATCAATAATGTTAATCTTACCTGTGCACAGTGAAGATGAGGGCCCTTTATTCACTCGCAGTGAGACTTCATAGAGAAAATCACATAAAAACTTGATAAGATTCTTCGTACTTTGAGTGTAAGGGAATAATAAGTTACTGTGTAGATAACTCAAGATATAATAAAACTTTACAGATGAATGACATTAATTTATGTCTCTGCTGTATTATTCTGATCACTTCTGTTAGTAATATATGACACTTATACATCTTTCCTCTGAAGACATAAAAAAACACTTAAAAGCTCATTTAAGTTTCATTAAAACCAGTGTTTGATATAACTATTTAGGTAAAAATAGATATATAGAAGAAACTGTGGCAGAGGTTTTCAGTGGCTTATTTAAATGCACTCAGTGAACAGCTTGCTGACTGGGGACAGGTTTTGGATTCTTAATCTGCCTTTCCATCTAAAACTTATTTCCACCACCACCACCAGGATTCCTCTGATGTAAAGGGAATCACATTTAACTTTCTGAATCACTACATTTCCTTTCACATGACTGTTCAAATATTGTTAGGAGGAAATGAAAAGTAATATTCCCAGGTATATGCTCATAGCATTTATTGAAATGGTCTCTCATGCTGAACCTCAGAACAAGCACCTTTCATTGTCTATACAAACTTTACCTTTCCCAAGAGAAGGCTAGCTGCTTGAAAGTTTTTTTTTTGTTTTTCAGGTTAGGAAGGTGGCATAACAGACCCTACAATGAGTATTTAGGCAACTATAAGGAACAAAATGCACTTGGAGCAAAGGACATGGTGGGGGGCATAAAAAGCAAAAGTCCTGGACCCTGTATCTGTGTTAAATTTATCTTTAAGACAAAGATTTGATTTTTTTTTTTTTTTTTTTTTTAAGAATTACCCCATTTTATAAATTGCTTTTTTGGGGTACTTAACATTAAATCATCAAGATATTCTTTACTTGAACCACTGTCATTGACCAACTTCTTGTGGCATCATCAAGTGAATAAAGACCTGAGAATCAAACCTTTATTTTCTGCTTATTTCTGGATGTAATGATTCTTTGCTGTGATAAAAAGGGTAGAGAGATTTGCTGAAATAAAAGAATTACAGGACCCTGAAATTCAAGTCCTGGCTTGTGACTGCAAATTGCTGAATTTCTCAGAGACTCTACCCTTTTCTTCATTTCTTTCTTTCAAGTTTGCTATTTAAATTGAAGACGTTCAAGGAAGAGATTTTCTATAATATATACTAATGCAATGTTTAGAATAGTTGATTATTTAACCTAAACATCATATTTATGAATGAAATGAACAAACCATAAAGAAATGAGAGTGAATAATGACCCAAATGTGGGGAATTGTGATAGGAGATGGATGGAAGAAGGCATGAGATTGTCCAAGTGTCATGAAATTCTAACCACAGAAACTGAAGACTGAAAGAACACATTTTTTCAAGGCATCCTAGGCCTAAATAATTTCTAAATAAAATGGGGTAACGGGATTAAAATAAATCAAAAAAAAAAAAAAAAGGCAAAACCAAAATGAAACAACTAAAGAACCCAACGTAGGAATGGAAAAGTTAAATTTCATCAGAATCAAAGCAGAAATTTCAATAAAGCTGTTCTCTGAATGAGTCTGAAGTCAGTGTCAGCAGAAGACAGAAAGCATTCTTATTTTTTACAGTACACAGTTCTTGAGTACTTTCTACTGCTCACATTACTGAGTTAGTACCCTGTCTAGCATCTCTATTATCTGTGGAAATACAGCTCATAATGTGAGGAGTGCTGTTTTTCATGTGAGAAATGAAACTTTACTGAAAAGAATGAGAATTTTTTTTTTGAAAGGTGACTGACTTGAAATATTTTACTCAATTTCTTTTGTTGCCAGAGTGCTGTAAAATACCTTCATGGGGAAAAAAAAGCACAGAAATTTATACATGTGTAACATCCCTCTATAGGAAGCAAAAAACCAGTTCTTGCATTATCATTTAGATTGTTTTAGGATGATAGAATTAACTTTTTCTAATGTACCAAAGAAAATGTTCTGTATGAATTGTATTTCAACCTGAAGTAAATATAATAAGAAAAAAAACTCAAACCCCGAAACAAAAGCCCAGCACGAGCAGATGTTCTGAGTAGCTTAGGAAAAGCTAATGCCCTGGGGCTAAGGCAGACTTTGAGCAATATTGTGCATATATCCCATGTACATTTAACAATTTTAATAAAGAACCTGTGAAACTGAAGGAGTTAATTAAAAAAATGTCAGTCTTCAAATGACCTGAAAGTAAATGTATAAAACCAAGTTGTTACAAGGAGTTTTGGACAGTTACAATACAGTTTCATTTAAAGATTTGTAGTTTCTGTCATGAATATTGAAAATACTGAAATGGAAAAAGAAGCCTTGGCTTTCAGTCTTTGATGTAAGAAGTCCCTTGTCCTCACTTATGGAAATAAATTGCCCATGAACGCATTACTGCTTCATCCAAGAAGACCTAGATATTTCCCTTGTTCCCAAGGAGGAAGAACTGCAAACTCACGGATATCCCAGGAAGCTGCAAACTTCTAGGATATTTTGGCTGCAAATTCATGATTTCTAAAAAACATACAAGTGACAATAATAAACTATTGACAAACTATGAGAGGAAAGGTTAGGTTGGAAATTTGAATTCTACTGAAGAAAACCTCAAAATCGTCTGACCTGACATGGAGCATGAATGGTATTAGATGAGCTATCACTGAAAACAAACCCCTGGTGAAGCTGCTCATAGCTGCCAGCTGGGATGATCATTCCACTCCATTCTTGCTTGGCAGGATGGGAGAAAGTTGAACTAAACAGTGTGTGTAAGGACACTAAGATGGCAGCCATTTGTAATGTATGAAATGTATAACAGGATTAAAGGATCTGATTTATAGATTAAGAAATGTAGGAAAGTCGTCGTTGATTCTGACTTCAGGTTGGCAATGGCATTAGGAAATATAGTATAGACCAGGTCAATCTGAGATTAAGACAGCTTGTTTATATGTTTTTAAAACACAATTTTTTGTTACATTTTTGAACAGTTTTGTACATTAAGTGAAAAAGAAAATGGAGAGTTCAGTATCACTTTAATATCAAATGTGAGCAGGATGATGATAAAATAATAGATTTCTAATGACTTCTACTTCAGTACCCACCACTTCCTAGACTTTCATTAATACTTACAGCATATAGTTACTCTCATGCATCCAAGAGGCAGGCTACTCTTGAGAAGAAACCTCCACTCTGAAAGGCAAACTGCTACATTAATTACTGTAAGATGTTTAATTTCTTTGTGTTCCAGTGCTCCAGACTGGAAGAGAAATCAATATTTGGGACAAAGCACACCAATTTATATATTAGACCTACAAGGCTGTACTGTGGCTACCTTTTTTTTTCTTCTAGATGGGTGTAAAGACTGGAAAATTCAGTTCTCAATGCACAGAAGATCTGAACTATATCATTGTCTTGGTTTGGGAAGAAAGGGTCAGAGAATAGGATTCAAGTTCAAGGAAACAGGATTCTTAGCAATTTCTGGTTTTGACTTAACTACAAATACAGTAATAAGAACTGTTATTATGGCATTTCAGCATTTCTGCCTCCACTCCTACACAAAATTTATTTACAGAAGGTGAACCTTTAAAATATATATGAGGACGGACAGAGGGATATTGAGTTTGGGTCATATATAGCTTTCATCAAATTCATGTACAAACATGTAGCCAGAAAGACAAGGGCACACAACTCATTTAATTCAACTTTAACATGCTGTGTAAGAAGCTCTCCAGGGGGATACAATGAAGCAAAAGGTCAGTGGTTTCCTGGGAAAAAGGAAATGGCCCCTTCTCAGCTGGAAAAGCTGGGGCTGGAGGGCTTTTCTGGAACTTTGAGCCAAATTACTTAGAAATGACTACAAAGATAATAATAAAATTTTATGCCCCTTGCACCTCCTCCCTCCCCCTCCCTCCCTGCCAATCTGTGTAGTGTTGTAGATGGGTAGGAATACATTAACGTCATTGCTTATTGACAGCTACACATATAGCTGAAGTATACTTCTAGTCATGTGAGAGGAAGACTTTAAATTCTACTCCCAGCTTCTCTTGGGAGTTTGGGAGGTAATTTACAGAATCTACAGGTAGATGAAGTTGTTCTCTTCTCATATTCAATACATAGAAGTCTTTTTTCCTCTTCTTGCGCAATATTCAGAGCATTTGGGCTGACTAATTCTAATTCTGACAAGGTCTTCTGATTGTCCTTGTTTATAAATCCTGATTTTCTTAAAACAAACTGCCTTATCTTTTAGGGTGGATAGGGCGTTTTGTTTTGTTCCAAAATTGTCTGACTCAGCCAGGTATGTTTTAGCGTCAGGTTCATTTACTGTAGTTTATTGAAACAGGGAGATTATTTTTGTTTTGCATAGAAATTTGTGGATCATTAACGAGGGGATGTGGGGAATTCTTCTAGTCTCAAATTTGTCAGTATTATACAGCCACACCCATGAGTCAATTTTTTAATTTTGCTGTCATACAATGAATGCAGGCTCTTAGGAGGTGCCAGACTGACAGCTTTGAAGCCAACAGAACAGGTTTTGCAGAGACATCAGCAGTCCCAGTTCTCCTTGTGCACTTCAATCTTTCTGAACCACTGTGTCTTGATTACAAATCAACCTCAGTTATAGACTGGTATATCTAAGTATAACTTCCCAACTCTTAGGATATTTTGTTCTTTCCCTATCCAGAAGTGACCCAATTATATGACCTTTTTCTTCCTTAGTTCAAATGAACACCATCCCAGTTTGGCATCTACTGGATGAAATGTCCTCTAATTGTAGTGCTGCCTTATGGACTGAGTGGGCAGTGAGGCTGACTTCATTTTTCTGCTCTAGGAACTTCACTCTAAATTACCATGGGGAGCTCTTCCTGTGCGCAGTTTGCATTATCCTTACATGTGCTCAGCCCTACTGAAGATAAACTTAAGGAATCAGGTCTTCTGGGCTATTAAATCAGCACCTCTCACAGCTGCCAGTTTCTCAGAACAATCAGCTCTCAATTATGCAGCATAATGGCAAGGTAGAATAATCCAAACAAAACAAAACCAAGGCTGATACAAAAGTCAAATAAATTAGGCAGTAAGGACAGATTTAGTGTGTTCACCTTTGAAAGGCTGGTAGGCAGATTCTGTAGAGAACAGAGGCAGCTTTAAGTAGGCAGAGTGGGGATGGGTACCTGTGGGATGAACATTGCTCCATTCAGATGTGGTGCTGTGGTCAGGAATGACAGAGGAAGGTAAGGCCTAGTGAATCCATACCATGGGTAATTTATTCAGGTAACATTGCAACTTCTCTAAATAATTTTATTTTTAATTGAACATATTATTTCTTCAAGAAAACATGCTGCTGATCCCAATCAAAAAGTTGAAATAGGCAGTCAGTCAATGCTCCACAGCATTTTAAGTGAAGGAATTGTTGCTGAGAGAAGGAGGTGATTTTTCTCCTTTGGCAGAGCGAAAAAATGAAGTTTTATGAGAGGTATAAATTCTCGTTTGGCTGTAATAAACAAATTTTGCCCAGGGCCAGGGAGGCAAAGCTAAGCTAAACTTTTCTCCTCCCCATCTCTAGCCATATCACTCTGCAGCTGCACAATTCTCCAGGGATAAGCTCATGGACACACTAAATAGCTCTGAAACAAAAACTTCATTCTTTGTTTTTGGCAGTGAAAGCAGTGAGAAGCGGCAAGGCAGGCACACAGGTTGTGCTGAATCCCTTGGGATGATCTCTCCCATGAACCCCCTGGGGATAGGACCAGAGCAGCAGCCTTGCTTTCCTGTCACTGTGAGGTGCCCTTTTGCAGCTGTGCTGCAAAGAGTAACTGCATTCAAAATAGTCTTGCTTAGTCGGAGAAAATAAGGCTGAGTAACCACAATATCAGTCAATCTACTTGTTTTGTACACTGGGGTCTTGAACTTAGGTACCTAGATACAGTTTGATGGAGTGCCACCGTAACTTACACAGGTAGTTCAGCCACAGGCAAGTAAACACCTACACAACCAAGTGCAGGTTGTAAAATACACTATCTAACATGCAAAAAAGCTGGTATGGATCTACTATAAAACGATAGCCTGAGCAGTAGCAACTCCACCTCACATTTCCTATGTCCACATATGGTTATCAAGAGAGTTGCAATAAACAAACTTACTAGCTCCTCATATCCTAGTCTTCATGCTACTGTGGTTGAAACTGGAAAGAAACATTATGCTATGCATGGATTCGGTTTTGGTGGCACTGAATTCTATAAACATTACAGAATATGAACATCTATACTGTTGATACTGTTGACTTTAGCCACATACAAGGTTTAGTAACAGTGACTGCTTTAATGTTGTTGGCTTTGCTCATTCCACCTTGACAAATTATGGATGATATGTTTAATTTCCCATTACTGAACCTGACTGCTCCTTAGATTACGAGAGGACTTTTATTTTCTTTTGCTGATGAAGAACTGAGGTACATTGTAGGGCTGTAGCCAAATTATATAGGAAGTTATGGCAGAGCAGGTAATTGAAATGAGCTTTAGCTGAACCCTATCTCAGTTCTTTCATGTGTAACTTCAGCTATGCCTAATTCTTCCTCATGTATCAAAGCTATAAAGCTTTCCTTCAAGAAAGTATATGTCTCAAGGTCTGAAATATCTAGCCTTTCTTCCTTTCTTCATGACCATCTGCAGGGAAATAGTAACAGACTGTTGGCTTCAAATGTGAGACTATGCTCTAGATACCCAACTTTCACAAAAGATGCAATTAGTGATTTCCTTTGTATTTTTAATATCTGAGATAAATAAACTCAGGGATCAATTGTTTCAGTCAAGAAGGAGAAAAACAGTATCAACCAGAAGCAGGGTTAAGCTTTCCTTCTCTGTTGAGGGCTACTGGACTCTACTGTCAAGCTGACCAGTACTGCCTTGCGCTCTGCAGGGACAGACTGCTTCTGAAGACAGAAATGGCAAAATCAATATTTTTACATTTATTTAGAAAAAAATTCTGTCTTTATAGTCGGATTAGCGAGTTATCACCTATCTCTTGACTGAAGCTCCCAAACACACAGTCTGTTGTAGTTCCGTTTAACTCGATACAGTCTGCCTTATAGGCAAGGAAGGTGACGTGGTAAATGTGAACTACCATCTCACACCAGTGCTCCATGGGCTTCCTGCCCAGCTTCCGACACTTCAAAGCTCCATAGCTGTCTGGTCTCCAGCTGTCTTACAAACAACCTCTTCACCCATGAAGCATGCTGTGGGTAGGGGCAGTTGTTTCACAGGAACCCAGAATACATTTTGTTCCCAGGGTAAGTTCTTGCCTGACTTTACCTCCAGGGAACAGGAAGAGCCTGAGCTGGACTGTCCTCAGAGCTGTTTGCAAACTGTTCTCAGAAACAATGGCTGATGATTCATCTGGCACTGTCATCAACAATCTCCAGGCCTGCCGTTTAACAGGCCTACCCAAAATAAAGAAAGGGGACCTTCCCAGACAGAATCATACATTTTTTAGTGATGGATCTACAGAAGAGTAACCTAGGCTTAAGAGTGCTTGTAATCAAGTGATTACATATGCTTGCCTGAGGTTAGACAGTAAGCTAGTTTAGCAGCTCTGGGGACCCTTGTTCCTGTCTTGTGCTCACATGACATGAGCACACTGACTCATCCATGTGTGGGGATATATAAATGCCTACTTCTAACGTGTTTTTGCAAGTTTTAGTAATAAAGCCAGATCTGTGAGGTTGCAATACTTCTATGGCAACAGAGCACTGTCATCGCCAACATTTGACTTAAAAAATAGTTTGAAAAAGCAACTCAGTTCCTTTGTTTTTGTTTATGCTAGTAATGCAGAAGGTCACTGATTTAATGTGTACAACATTTTAAAGTTATTTCTATTAATAAACATTTGCTGGAAGATATCCTGCCTGAGTAATATCATTTGAAAATGCCTGAAATTATGCTACCTAAACAAACTTTTCTATGGTGAGAACAAGACAAAGCATGGGGTGGCCTTTCTAGAGGTGGGCATCCTAATATAATGACAGGTCAAGTGATATTACAACGTCTGAAAGTGAAAGACCCCAGAGCAGGGAAGATGGATGGTGTCTACCTCTGCAATCACTAGCAGTGAAAAGATAGTGATGACTGATGAAGACCAAGATATATTAATAAAGTAAGTTTTTACTACTCATTAGGGATGTGAGTTGACAGAGGTTAGATATCATGCTGGCATCTCTGGGAATGAAATGTATCTGGTGCATAGAGCCTACATAAGCACACTGAAAAACAAAATTATGGATGTCTGCAACATGAAATACATGAAATATTTACCTAAGGGATTTAAAACCATGCTAAAAAACCCTAAACAAAACATGTCTACCGTATCTCACCCTCCCCCCCAAAAAAAACCATGTGAAAAAAGAACTAAATATTGGACTAAAAAGGTGAAACAAAGAGAAGTGCAGCTTAACAAAACAAACCTTCAGCATGGAGCTGCAGGGAAAACTTGCAGTCACTGAAACACACATGGCTCTGCCACAGGAAATTTCTGTTTTTTCTTTGCAAGATTTTAACCAAAAGTTAGTTATCCTTATTAGACTAGTGGATAGTTATCCTTATTAGACTAGTGGATGTAAAAGGTTATCTTAGGGGTATATTAAAATCCTTGAAGCTTAGTTGATTAATAGCATTAAAGGCTGAAGCATATTTTTATTTAAGCAGGGAATTGTAGCTTAAAAACCCTAAATACATAAAAATCTTTTTTTCTCTCTTTCTCATCTTCTCTCACAAATTAGTAGAAGAAGTCAGGGCAGGGTGTTCACTTATGTTACCAAGAAAATAACAAAAGATATTTAAACACTGTACATGTTGTACTTCATGCAGGTGGGAGGAAAATGTACAGAAGTGTGCCCTTTTTCGGCATCATCAACTCACACACCTTCCTGGAAAACACAAAAGGACAAAAAAAAAAAAAAAAGAAACAGCTATGAGAAAAAAAAATTGACAAAAAATTCTGTGTTGCTCTGTCACCTTCCATGTCATATGAAAATACTTCCAAAATTTGGAAGCATTTAACAAGAACATTCAGAAGCATATTGGTTTTTTTGGTTTGTTTTTTTTTTTTCCTTTTCAAAGCAAAGCAAAGTTCCACCCTTGCTCTCTGTCTCTCTTTTTTTCTCCTCTCTCTTAAGGGGAAAAAAAAAAAAAAAGTTTTGAGAATTTCATTTTTTTCTATTCACTGCAGTCCTGGCCAAAGTAAAGCCCTCTTTTACATTGACGTCAAGATCTTTACTAAGATTAGGGTTTCATTTCTCTATTGCAGCAATTAGCTAGGGAATGTATAAAAGGCTTCAGGGAAGCAAGCTAGGACTCCAGAGGGGAGAGCACTTTGCACCATAGGCAGATAGCAAGAGAGAGTGCGAGAGGAGGAAGGCAGGAATACAGAAACGCGGAGTGGGGGGGGGGGTGG
>JAWWES010000168.1:42642530-42661231 GCA_035583135.1 Lophotriccus pileatus | reverse complement strand
AGGAATACAGAAACGCGGAGTGGGGGGGGGGTGGGGTGGGCGGGGGAGGCAGAGAGGGAAAGAGAGGGAGGGAGGCAAGGAGGAAGGAACAGAAAGTTTATGTACATAAACCTTTTTTAAAAAGTATTGTTGCACCTGGTAGCTAGCTTTAGTGACACAGAAATGAGAGGTCTGTTCAGTGCTTAAATAGCTGAGAAACAATGGGATAGTGCAGGAAAGTTAACAATTAACAGTCTCAGCTTAAATTTTGTAACTGCAGGGAACTGGAAACACAGCTGCCTCTCTCTTCAACAAAAGCAGGTCTCCTGGTTAAGAGAAAAAAATTTAACATCTTAAATTCTGACAAATAAGCAACTCAGAGTTGAATGACTATCGTTCAGTTATGGTTTTAACCAGCCTGCTCATATTTAACTATCTCTGCTCATTTTAAAAAGAGCAGCTGAGAGAGGAATAGGGAGGCTTTTGAACTGCCTTTTACTTTACTCTCTTAAATGAGGGTACAGAGCAATAAAGAGAGCTGAAGGCATCCAGCTGAAAAGAAGCAGCAAGGAAGATGGGTCTGCTAAGTGTGGATTTGCTGATCACGCTTCAGATCTTGCCGGTCTTTTTCTCCAATTGCCTCTTCCTTGCGCTGTATGACTCTGTGATTCTCCTGAAGCACATGGTGCTGTTTCTGAGCCGCTCTAAGTCTGGGCGCGGTGAGTGGAGGAGGATGCTGACCTCGGAGGGGCTGCGCTGCGTCTGGAACAGCTTCCTCCTGGACGCCTATAAGCAGGTGAGTACACGGGGATGGGGGCTGTCAGCTTGGGGTGGGTGAGCTGGGATGAGCATCTCGCTTGTCAGCGGAGAAGGAAAGGGAATAACTGTGCGGTGCAGACTATCTCCTGTCTGATGTTAAGTTTGATGGGAGAGGTATATGCTGAAGGAATCAGTACTTCTAAGTCGGGGCTAAGCGTTCACGGGATTCTGGAGCTGCTGACTCTCTGTTCTGCCACTAACTCTGTGCAGCTGGGGCCATGTCACTCAGGTTAGGTGTGCCTCAGTTTCCTCACCAGCACTAACAATAATCTTCATATTTTAAAAGTACTTCAAGATCTTCATGTAAGAGTAATTGTAAAATGCTCTAGATGTTTTCACAGCTGTTGAATATTCGTTTGCCATGCGATATTCTCGGATATTACAAAAAGACTTCAGATAGAGCTCCACAGAAATAGATGTCAGCTATGTGTAACATAGAGAGTTGTTTCGCTTAGAGTAAAACACAGAAATGAACCATTGTCATTACACTGGCATCTTCTGTTACTCATATGTTAACTTTTATATTGGACAAAGCATCCAAGTAATAGTAAAACTGTGCATGGAGTGAAACAGTGACCTTTTTTCCCTCATGAAAAAAGTGACAGAGGGACATGTCAAGAGATTAAAAATGAACCTGATTAGCTGTCAGACAGCTGCCTGGTGCTTTAAAGATAATAAAGTCAATAGAAGTTATGCAACATGTACTCTTCTTTTCCTCTTAAGATTTCTTCAAACATTACCCAGTAGTGCTGCCCAGGTCTGATGGGGTAGCTATAGTTCCCTTTTATAGACTGAAAAGGTGGACCCAAACCCATTAAATTTCTTTCACAGACCACCCAGTTAGTAAGAACTGAAGAACTGAATTCAGACCTCCGTGGCTTTCAAAACAGTGCTTAGTCTGTTGATGTGTTGTCTTATTTAGACCATCTCATTTAACAATACCCCATGTGATGTCATCCAAATGACTGCTCTCTTTTCTGAAACATTTCTTTTTGTATCATCTTCACCCCCAATTCCCTTTTTCACCTCTACAATGACATTTGTATTTTCTCTTATCTAAAGATGTGAAGAGCTGGTGGTGTTGATGTTTTCTGGCTTTGTGATATGGAATACAATCTGCTTAGCCTGAAACCCAAGATATAGGAACAGTAATTTTCAGTGCAAGACAAATATAAATAACACTATCTTTTGCCAAATGGGTCAACCTCTTACTGCCACCTTAGGAATCATCCAGCTGGCTACCCAAATAAAATAATGCTGAATGAAGCCCACTATTCTCCTAGCCCGTTTAGTCTTTGTTTTTATTCCCTTCATAGACGTTAACTACATTTTACAGTGGCCTTTGTAAATGGGTCGGTGAACACAGTCGTTCCCATTTTACAGGCAAGGCTAGGCAGGACAGTTAACACATGACTTGGTCAAGGCACCAGTGAAAGCCTGTAGCACGATTCTGCGACAGTCAAATTTCCAGCTCCCACATTTGCAGCCTGTGTGCAGTCTGGGTTCTGGAGAAGTTGTGAAGCTGCAAGGAACCTTATATTCATGAGATATTTTCAATCTCGTTTTACTTAAATTACAAAAAATGATTTAAAATTAAGATATTGCCTGCCTTTCTGTAGTTTCCAAACTAAGTCATGCTTTGTCTTTCCTTCAGTACTGTTGATGTCAACCATGGATGCTACAGGGATGATGACTGTGCTATTTTTGGTGTTGGTAATGAAACTCACCACTTGAACTTTGGCAATTTTGTTCTCTCCTTATCACTGTTAAATGACCCAGGCCGTTCAGGCCAATCAGGTTTTAAGGTCCCTAGAATGAAATCTGGGCCTCAGTGAACTCAGCAGAAAAATACAGATATATATATATATAACCAAATTTTATCACTTTATTCCAAAAAGGGGGAAAAGTCCATTCATGGCAGCTATCCTTAAGACATAATGAATTGACCAACAATTAATTAGTGGAAAGACTCTGTTAACAGAATTATGGCCCATAAGCACAGAAGATCATTGGAAAACCTTGATTGTCACAGAAAGGTACTTAAGTGTAGAAATCAAATTATAAAGGGGACATAATAAACTGAGGAACAATATGGGAAGAAGAGTCATCACCTCTGCAATAGAGGAGAATCTCTTTTTGTTTCTGTAGGGAAGAAAAAGAAAAAAAGCTGAAAGTTTGTACCGGTAGAATTGAAGATGATTGAAACATACTCTCTTTGTGACATATTTAAAAAGCATGAAAAATACTGAAATATATTAAAGAATGCCCCACAAAGCATATTTTTCATTAAATTACCCTTTTCCGAATCCTGACTAGGACTGCCCAGTTGTGGTATCTTAATCTGAAACAATTAGGAAGGGTAAGAAATGAAATATCATGGAATCTGTATCCTATACAGCATGCCAAAATGCAGTCAATATCATAGCCACTGGTACTTATTGCTCCAATTTACTAGCTGAAACCAGGAACTAGCCAAGTACTTAAACAGGTACTTAAGCTCATTCTGTTGAGGAGATTTATGAAATAATCACCATTTTTCAGCTTGAATAATAGAATTGCAGATGTCTGAGATAACCAAAGCTAGACTGCCACTTAGCAGGAGACTGGATTAAAGAAGTAACCATGCTTGGTTTTACTATGTTTTCTGTCACTTAGACAGAACTCTTCCTGTTTTTCACAAGAGTACCTGATGTAAAATTTCTATTTACAGAAAAAGTTTCTGGAAGCCATTCCAGAACAACACTGTGGATAGATACTATATTCTAAATTAAATTTATTACAAGAAAGTACTTCTGCCTTGAAAACACACAGACTGTCCCATAATAATTTTTTTTTTTCCAAGACTAATGTCTACAAGATATGACCTTGGAATGCTTAGAGTATATTTGAAAACAGCTATTCTGATGTATTTTCCCTTTTTCTAGAAAAACTTTTAATATTTTATTCAAATTTCAACTTTTTTTTCTTGCTTTTTTCCTTATTAAGTATTATTGCACATGACTTTCTGGAGGATAATCATTTCATGGATAAGATTACCTAGCAACAGTTGAAGATTTTAACATCCTCAGTGGGGAAACAATGCAAAGTTTGTTGTATTGTATGTAGAGCATATTCAGTACTTTTTTTTATTAGAAAATTCTGTATGACTGTTTTTTTCCACCTTTGAGAGTTCTACTGGAATCAAAATAGTTGCTCTTTTGTATATTTTAATTTTTAACGTAAATTTTGTCAATGATTAATATATTTTTTTACTTCCTTAGCTCTCAGTTCAGTATTTGTCACATTCACTATTGGTATTGTCTACACTGCACCAGCTTTGTGATTTATAGACCATCCTCCTATTATTTCCCAAGAGGAAAATGTGTCTTACGTTACAAGGGATTCCTTGGGACCAGATTAACTGTCATAACAGAGATAAATAGAGCTAGCAGTCAAGTTAACTTTATATATTGAAAGTGTGCAACAATTTTATTTAAATATTCTTTTAAATATATGTATGTGTGTGTGTAAGAATTTACACTTCTATATGTGTTTGCATGTATAAAGATATATATACCTGTGTGTATCTGTCTCTGTACATGTACATACATGTATGTATATAAATGCAAAAGTGCACATGCCTAAACATACATAATCTACTCTTCCAGGAGTCAGTCCTCCCTCATTTTTCTGTATGTGTATACACATACCTATGTTTGTATGTATACATATGTATGGATACGAATGCAGACACACCTACTGATGAGAGAGAAATAAGAGTTTTGCAGAGGGTGTGTGACCTCTACATGATTTACATAGACTATTTCTACAAATACCAGTGAAGCATTTGTTTTAGCCTACAGTATCAGATGGAATGTATCACACATCTGCAGAAATCCAGAAAAAAAAAAGCTAGAGAAGTTTTGGAAAAAAAAAATCCTTTTTAAAGCTTTTTTTACCTTCTTAATTCCAATGCTTTATTTAGTACTGGGATGGCTCTGCTTTCTAAGATTTCAGTGGTGAGAAATCCTTATCTTACAATGCTCTTATAATGCATTCAAAAAAGGTTGTGGCCCTTAGTGGTGTTCAGTGCTGAGGCCTCATGCTGGGATCACTTCCAGTGCCAGATATGAGCTCTGTCCTTCAGCAAGGCAGAGTTACCATTCCTGTTCTCCAATAGAGAGCTCTAATGTTATCCTTGAGAAGATCATCCTCTTCACTACCTCACTGCAGGATAAATAGGGGGAAGACCTTAATGACATCTCCCTGAAGCAGCCAAGTCCTTAGGAATGCAGTGGTGCATCTATGGGGGTAACACACACATGTGCATATAACACACTTGTGTGTAAATGTGCGTCACAGGCCTTAGAGGGATGCCGGTATCTCAGGTGATGGATGGTGATAGGTGTGTGTACTTGTACAGCTTTTTACTGCCTTCAGAGTGGGCCAGCAGCAAGCTCTGGCATGACAACCCCAACACAGGGGAATGGCTGGCACAGGATCCCAGATTAATAGCGTAGGCCCAGCTTTGGATGTAGCAGCAACTCAACTGGTTCAGTAAACACCCTGTGGGATCTTTCTGAGATTTCTGAGAGGAACAGTTAAATTACCTTTGGCTACTTTTGCCTGCCTGATAAGTACATCTTCCAAAATAAATCCTTATACAAAACAAAACTGTCCAAAAACTGACATGTTTAAGCACATCCTGCACAGCATCATCACAAAAATGTCTGTGAAAGTAATATAAAAGCATGATCCTCTACCTAGTCCTTGGCTGTTCAGTAACTCTGCTTTTTGGGGAAATCTTTTAAAGGTTGGAACAAAGACATTACCTCCATACTTATTATTTGTATTTGTCTGGCAAGGTAAGGAAGTGTCTCTCTCTGCATTTGATAGTGATAAAGGGAATTTGGGAAAGGAAGCCTGTTGTATAATTTCAGGGTTTAGAATTAAAAATATTTTAGTGGTTTTACAAACTTCAGCTTTAGCAGAATTGCTTTCATTAACATTTGCAAATGAAAACAGTCTTCAAAGAAGTGAGAAAAACAAAACAAAACCACAATTAAAACCTCTCCTGCAGAATTATGAACAAAAATTCAACAGGATTTGTGTCTTTGTCATTATTATTAAAACACTGTCGTTATTATTAATATATTATATATGAATAATCATGTTTGTTATAGTAGTTGTCTGAGGACCAACTTAGACCAGGGACCCATTGTACTAGACAGTGCCCTAACAAAAGGAGCAGACAGTTGGTCCCATGGAACTTAGAGTTCAACCACTCAAGACAGACAAAAGATAGGAAAAGGAATATGAGGTCTCGTCATACTTGTTTCATTTTGTGGCTCTAACTTCACTTCTTTCACACCACCTCTTTGCAGTCCTCCATTTTCACCCTACGTGCAAAAAACTGATGGAAAAAATACTTGCTTTGTTGTCAAAGCCTTGTGAAAAACCCCTTTGGCTGTGATAGACACAAAAAATCAGCTAACAGGCACAGTTCAGGAAAAGGATTGTACATGTTTCTTGTGCCCTGGCTCTACCTCTCTGACAAAACCACTACTGTGTATTCATATGGTCCTAAAGCTGAGTTTAAAAAAAAACCAAACCAACTCACCCAAATTAGACTCAAATGCCCTCCAGGTGCTGAAGCAAAGGCCTCTGTCACTTGTAAGTAGAGCCCACCAGGGCAGCCAGTGACCATGGTGTAGTAGGCCATGCTCCCATCTTGAGGGAAACATAAAACCCTTTAAAAGCTTTCTCTAGGTTTCTTGATCAGAGGAACTAGTATTATCCATAAGAGTGCAAGGCAAAAGGCTCCTTTGTGCTTTCCCTATGCCATAAATACTCATTTGTGGGACTGGCAGCTTTTAAATGGAGAGACCAGCATTTGACTAGTTATTTTTGTCTGGACTGTACCCTGTTAATTTGTCTCCTACTTCCCTCCCTCAACTCCACGCACCTGATCCTAAATAAAAGACTGTGGAGAGCTCAAGTCATTTCCAGTCTCTGCTCTCCAGCTCAAGTACTTGAGTCTCCTAAAGCAAGCTGCCATCTCACCAAGACAAATGAAGAGATTCCGTGCCCCTACACCACTCCAGATGAGAGTCTCCTGTGATTTTTATCAACTGCACAACTCTGGGTCATATAAATAAAGAATAAATTAATAGTTTGTATAAATTTTCCACCCAGAGTCTGATTATGATTTGGATGAAAATATACCTAGCTAAATGGGATTAAATCAAAGCAGAGAATTTGAAAAAGTGCAAAAGGCTCAGGGGATTTAGTTCATTACCAATAGCTGCACTGCAGTCCCAAACAGAGCATGTCCATACTTAAATGACTAATATCACTGGCAGCACCTATTTTCTTTAGGGGTAAATTGACACACCTCATGAGTCTGCCAAATTGTTTGAAAATCCCCGATTCAGGGAATGAAAGCTGTATTCCAGTGCACAGGATACAAGGAAGGTTGTGCTAAAGTTGATAAAAGTAAAATGAGAAAAAAGAACAGGTATATGAGGAGATGATGTTTTGTGCATGGGGCTTTATCCAGTCCTAATGGAGAATGTACCACAAAGTCATCAGTTTGTGCTATTTCTAGTCTGTAGTTTATGAATAGGGCTTTCTCTCCCGCTCCTACATCTCCTTCATTTTGCAGACTGCGTGCTAAAGCATCAGCAAGCTTGTTCCCTTTTCACTCTGCATGCAGACTCAGAACAAGCTGTCCAGCAAACACAAAATTCTCACAAATTATGAGAGTCAATGCTTTGGTGTTGGTGATTGCTCTTGCTGATGGTTGGGCTGGCTCTCAGATTTGGTTGGCCTACCTTGCGTGTCCCACGCAGGCTGTGTGGGAGGGGATGCCTGCGTGCTGCCTGGTTTCTACCTCATTCAGAAGGCTGGCACCAAATGCCCAAATGTTCACGCACAAAAGTACATGATTATGGAAATGCTGGATTGCGTGTGAGGGGAATTCTGCTAGTTTGTTTCTCAGAATTTATATTTTGCCTGCTTTTGTGTAAAATTTCAAAAGCAGTTTGGCTGAATACATGGGGGTTTTTGTTTGTTTTCTCATTGCATTGATTTTCTTTTCCAAGAGCTATTTTTTCTTTCAATAAATAACAACAAAGAAGACGGCCAAGACCTACAATGCAGATGATCAGCAAGGATGATATTGTCATCCTGTGTCAATCGGTTCAGAGCCTGGTGAAATAAACAGTCTCTTGGGAACGTCAGTGCTTCATCAAGACCAATTAGTGGAGATGCCGCTGCTGCTTATGTTTAAGCATTAACGACTGGGCAGGGCGGCTTTTTGGAGTGCCTGACACTGGCATGGAACAAGGCACCGACCTAATTACTTCTCTACAAGAGCAGAAAATGCCTCGTGAATGCCTGCTTGGCAAGGATGTCTCATTAAGGGGAAAAAAACCATCACAAGCACTCCTAGAAACAAAAATTAAAATGATAGGTAACCTGCGGCCATGAGACTTACTTCATGACTGTGGGAAATGAAGAGAAACAGATATAAGGTGATGTATAGTTGTATAGATCTATAAGGGCTTCTTTATACTTTGTTTCCTCAATCTTTATTTTTTCGTCAATAAGGAGTGTGAGAGACAATGCAAATTTGCATTGTTGAAAAACAGTGAAGTATGTTGCCACCTTTAGTATCAATGGTAAATAGGACTTGAAGAGCATTCCCAAGTTGGTGTCTGATGGAAGTTGTTTTATTAGTCTGTTCCTTCAGGGTTTGCAAACTGCCCTAGGAAATCAAGCATTCGGTAGACCTGAGTGAGGAGTTGACAATGAGGAACTTAAAATATATAGCTTCTCTTTCTTCTTAAAGATGACCAAGAAGCAAACTGTGGTTTCCCAGTTCAAAAGCATTGGCTAGATGTTTTCAATCACAATAGTTTTGTTAAAATAAAACCGGAAGAGTACATGGAAACAGATGCTCAGCTGTTTCTTTTGTCCTGAGCAGCTCTGTTCATTGCTGAGTTTTATGTGTTTCTTTTCACCTTTATTTGTCTTCTCCTCTGAAGAGTGGCAGCAAATATCAGAAACTCAAAGTGTGCTCCTTAATAGTGATTTGTGAGATAAACTACATGTCATTACTTTTTTTCTTTGACTGGATGAGCATACACTCCTAAATACTGAGGTCCATTATTCATCCAGGGAGTGGGTGCAGCACAAATACTTGCATGTCAGGCTTTGCCCAAATGGCACATTTTGGGCAAGCTAGTTCTGAAAAATCATCTACATGGTAGTTCAGGAACAGTTAAGCTTTCTAAGTAAAGAGGGATCTAGTGTTTGTGCAGATATATATATGTTGTTTCTTGGGATGTGCCTTTTTTTGATAGTCACCAACTTATCACAAAATGTTGAGTTGTTCAGATGGCTTCTGGATTGAATGCATTCCTCAGGATGGTTATGTGGATGCCACACGATCTTGACCTGTGCATTTCTTTGTTCAAGGGTGTCCCTTTACCTTACTCACTCCCGATTTGCCTATCTTACTTCACAGAATGGCAGAGAGAAATGATCAACAGCTTAGCAGAAGAGTACCTGCTACCTGCTAAGGTGTAGGTGGCCTTAAACACTGTAAGATGCTTAATGCTACTTCTTAAATGCAAGAGCCTGAGTCTCTGAGCCTGCCTCTCTCCGGACAGGTCATTTCTTCTCAAAAACTGGGATAGAGATCTTTTCCTTCTTTGAGTTCCATGGACAGCATACTCACACATCAGGTCCTAAACTCAGCTGTTTGAAGCCTCTTGCTTTCAAAGGCAAAGAAGCACAAGGTTTTTTTTTAACTGTTGCCAGGCTCTAGCAAATAGCAGTGCTGCAGACACACGTTTTCAGGGACAGGGGCACAACTAGCTGTGCTTTCCTGGGCCATCACTTGCTTCTCTTGCCTGTGGTGCAGCTGCATATCCTCTGCTTCCAGTGGCATGATACCACATAGTTGACCTGGCGAGGTCTGTGGGTCTCAGGCAGTCTTTCTTTCTGTGGGTCTCTTTCTTGCTGATCTCTGAGTGAGAATGTCAGCATGGTTGTGTTTCAATTTGCCTCATAGAAAATAGTCAAAATAATGCTTATATCGTGTGACAACATGCCCTGACACCTTCTCATATAGCTGTGAAGTCTGGCAGCTTTAAGGGCTGTGTCTTACGACACAGCCCTTTGCTTTGGTTAGAATCTTACTTCTGTTGCTATTCTGATTAAATAGTTCAGAGTCACGAAAAAGTGTAGATTTGTTCAAGATAGTCAGGTTTCTCGGGAAGAAATGGAGGATCCAGTATTAACAATTTACTTGCCTTTGGATCTGTGTGCAGCAGCAACTGCATGAGCTCAGTATTCAGCTGTTATCTCAGTTTCTTACTGTATCTGACTCACTAGAATACCCTATAATGTAACGTAAAATAGAAGTGCACCAAAAATCAGTTATTTATTCACTTTTTACACAGTTCTCATTTAGTATTAACTTCTGTAGACTTTAATTGTTGTGGTTTCAGAAAGAAATACAGAAAATGTAAAAGACTTCTGAATTTGGCCCTGTAAGTCTCCTTCAAAGCAAGACTTCTGAACATAATCAAATAGTCAGTGTGTACAGAGAGAAAGAGTCAGGGAAATACAAAGGATAATTGCATTGTTGTACTAGAGCTAGATGTTAAAGGCAGATACATAGGAATTGCTGTGGCAGAGCTCATTAAAAACTAATTGTATTATGTAATAATGTGTTGTGGTTCTACAGTAGTTATCAGCTAAGGATCTTGGAGCCCTCTGCAGGCTCCACCTTATTCTGGCATTCCCTTCTGTGAGATGCTTATATTCTGTCTTTTTTTTCTATAGATATGCAAGTAGAAATGGTCAAGCAAAATTTTTCCACAATTGCCTGTTGTGTCTGAGTTACATCTGGAGCTGGAGCTGATGGAGCAGTTTATTTTCACCCCATCCTACTTCAATCATCATATAAACTTTGCCCTTTTTGTGCTGTTTTTTTTTCCCCCAATCATCTTGTAAAGAATCATTGCAGTAGAAGGAAATGTGTCATTCAGTCACTGATGAAATTACTACAGATTGGTTAGAAAAAATTTTAGACAGTGCAGTCTTGGATGGTCCACTGTCAAAACAGAATATACAATGAGTGGACATCTGCAGAGATCTCAGAGATCTCTTGCTTGGTACTCCGAATATTTTCATTCTTGGATGCAGGATGGAAGAGAATATACAAGTATGAAATCTTCAAACCTTTGATAATTGAGAGGCACTGCATGTGTTGTGAAGATCAGGAATATAGCGCAGAATGATTTTTGAGAATTGGAAAAATGACTTAAAATGTAGAATGCAGTTCAATGAGGCTGAGTGCAAAGGATAAAATTCAGACTGATGAAGTACTCAAATCCATGATGGGGAGCAACTAGAAAGGCAGAAAAGGGGACCTAGGCATTTCACTAGCTTTTAGCTTATTAACTAGGCATTTCACTAGTTAATCCCCAATCAAGAGTCTACTCTTTTTGCAAAACAGCCGTGATGTCTCATAAAAAGTAAACATCTAGAATGTATAAACAGGTGTAGTCTGTGAGCTACTTCATTACATGAAACAATTGTCTGATTATTCTGAGAATTGGTAAATACACTGCTGAAGTTTTGATCAGTACACTTCAAGAAAGATGTGAACCAAGTGGAGAAAATCTGTTGAGAATGCCAGTGAAAAAAAAAATCCTATCTAGAAAATTTGTCTCACAGAGGAAAGTTAGAAGAAATTTGAGGTAGTCTGTCTGAAAGGAAATATGAGTCTCCAAATACATCAGGGTGGATAGGGCTATGTGTGTAGTGGACAGGACAAGACAATTTGATCAAATTTTCTAACATTTGTAACAATTCTCTGATCAAAATTTTTAACTAATGAAGTAGTATACCTGTCAGGAATGCTGCATTTCCCTAAACTGGGAGTGGAGGTGGGCTAGATGAAATTTTTTAAACTGCTGCTTTTGATGATCTGCTATATCCCCATGCTACTGTCCATGCAGCTCGTTAGGTGTGCTTTTTGAAGACAGAAGTCATGAGGATGCTGCACAGGCAAGTCACACTAACTTGCTATCTTTTAATTTGTTCTGCCATCAGGTCAAACTGGGAGGAGAAGCTCCTAACTCCAGTGTAATCCACATAGCCAAGGGCAGCGATGGTAGCAGCAGCAGCTGGAAGAATGTTGGTGGCAAATGTGGAACCAAATGCCACCTTCTGGACTTTGCCAACTCTGAGCGGCCACTGGTGGTCAACTTCGGCTCAGCTACCTGACCACCGTTCACAAGCCAGCTGTCGGCCTTCAGCAAGCTGGTGGAAGAGTTCTCTGGTGTAGCTGACTTTCTGTTGGTCTACATCGATGAAGCTCACCCATCAGATGGCTGGGCTGCTCCTGGAATCTCTCCCTCTTCATTCGAAGTTAAGAAACACAGGAACCAGGAAGAGAGATGTGCAGCCGCTCACCAGCTCCTGGAGCGCTTTTCCTTGCCACCTCAGTGCCAAGTGGTGGCTGACTGCATGGACAACAATGCCAACGTGGCCTACGGAGTTTCATTTGAGCGAGTATGCATAGTGCAGAGACAAAAAATCGCCTACCTGGGAGGCAAAGGCCCCTTTTTCTACAACCTGCAGGAAGTTCGGCTTTGGCTGGAACAAAACTTCAGCAAAAGATGAAATCCATTCTCTACTGAAGCTATGTTAACAGGTGTGTCCCTTTAAGGAGATGTAAAAGGGAAAAAACAGAGAACATGCTGGTTTGAGTAAAACCTTTCAGACAGTCGCAGGAGAACACATTTGATAACAATTTCAAGTGAATGTTAATGAGGAAAAGAAAATTTTAAAAAATCTATCTCCACAGAAACATTGTCTGAAAAAAAATCCCACTCCTGCACTTGCTATAGGACAGAAGAGATGAACAGGCTTCTGTGAAAAGGTGCTGGCAGGCAGGAAGAGTGGTAAGATAAGACCTGTCTCCCAGGAACCCCTCTCATGAAGTGTCAGTTCTGGGGTGAGCCAGAGGAAGCATTTCTGCTTGAAGGCATTCCATGGAAAGACAGTGCTGTGTATTTCTTCAGAAATGCTTCTTTAGCCCCCTGTGGCCAATGCAAAGAACCTGGGAGGAGCAGGAAGTTTGCAATTACTTGCCTAGAAATGCAGTGGAGTGTAGCGATTGTCCTCTCTTGCTAGAGAAGTTATTGTTTAGGGACTACAGGAACCACCATGTAATGCATCGCTCAGGCAGACCGGCTGCTCAGATCAAGATGAACCATTGCCTGCTGGTGTTTGTACTCTCTATGGACACCTCTGCACAGCATATTTAACGATGTAATGCTACCTATATGTTTGTATCTGGTATGCAGGCCTGTGCCTGCTGAGAAAGTTGTTAGAATCTGTGGAGTTGGACCAAAAAGACAAAGGTGATCAAATAAGCCCATTACGATTTTAAAACTAAATACTTGGACTATTTATGACAAAACGTTGAGAACCATCTAGAGCATGCATCACAAGACAAAACTCAGCTGATGCCAACCAAACCTATGGTTCTCAGGGCTCACACCACACATTTATCAATATTCTCTGGTTCTCATCTCTGTTTCTTTACCCCAGCTCCATCTGTTTCTGTCTAGCAATAGGTAAATTTTTAGCTTTTAAAAACTAACTTATTTCTCTCCTTTTTTTTTTTTTTTAATTTTTTTTTTTATTTGAGATAATGAGCTTGCAGGTTTATTTTGGGGGATAGGGAAACTTATACACAACTTTACCTCATTGAATTGGAAACCTATCCTGTCATTTACTCTGTTAAATGTAGTCATGCTGATTTTTGCTATCTTAGATACCTGAAACTAGTTTATAGCTAGTTTATCTGAATATGATTATATGTTAGTTTATCTGCAGGTTAAGTTGTTTGTAGCCTTAGAATTGATCAGCTGCAGTTCTGCTGCCAGATGAGCTGATAGTCTGTTTCACTCATGTTCTCAAAAACCTTCCCAGAAGAGAAACAGGGAGGACAAATAGTGTGAATTAACATGAATGAGTGTAAAAGGTGGTAGAATTTTCCTACAAATGGGTCTGAGGAATTAATCTTATGTTTAAAGAGATACTGTGAACTTAGAGTATGCATTAAGTTTAAGTATTTCTAAAGCTGAAATTATTTGATCAAACCTAATGAAAAGGCAGATTTACAATGAACTAACCCATTAGATCTGAAAAATGAAAACCCATAAGGAGATGGACTATCCAAGCTTTCTCTTAGCTTTGGCAGAAACATGAAACAGATGAACAAAGTAAGTGGTGAACATCAAGTTAGTTCTATTAATTTCTCATCCTGCCCATTATCAGGAATATGATGTGTCGACATACATAAATATTTCCATTTTCACAGTGCCCATTAATATTGCGTATTTCTTCTTGCTAGGTTGTTGGTCAACTTAGCCAATGCACAAGGAATTTGGAAATGTGTTTTCAAGCACACATCTGAAATAATGACAGTAACATAGGTGATTTCTCCCATACTCAGATTGATGCTTCCCATTCTCACATTTTTCTCAACACACTGTTAAACATAGACACACACACAGTTTGGTAATGTGTGTCAGAGAAGGGTGTAAAGAATGGTCTTCAGATCTCCTGGTGAGCCCCATTGCTTAGAAGACATGCGCCTCTGTGTGTGTGTATACATATATATGCATTTATGTATGCATCTGTATGTATATAATACATTTTTATGTAAGTATATACATATGCATACACATATAAGTGGTGTCTAAGACCCCTAATAATAATCATTCTGTTCTCCCTTCATTATTATTACTGTAACTCACTGCTCAGTGTGGAAGATGGTTATAGATTTTCATGACTAACTGGGATATATAACTGAAATTTTTAAACCTAATATCATAGAAACAGTAACATAGCCCAACTTCAGGATTTATTTAATCCAGTGTCCTACCTCTGACTGTATCAGATGCTTCAGGGGAAGGTGCAATAGTTACTCATAGAATTGTCATTAGCTTCAGCCCTTATTATTATTGCCTCATCTAAAGTGATTGTTGCTGTCTCATCATCCCTATGAGAGGCTGATCCTGAGTTTTGAGATTTAAATATTTTGCGAGGTGGAGGTTACTAAAGTCAAAAAACATCACGTTTAAGAACAAAGAAAACCAAATGAAAACAGATTTTTTTTTCAGATTTAAATTGGCTGCTTTTCAGTGTCATTCTCATCTCTTACTATTATATGCTAAACCACTATAAACAGAAGTGATCCCAATTATTCTTCTGTATGTCAGTCATTATAAAATATATATAGAAATTTATGTACCTTTTCTTTGTTTCTTAAGCCAAACAATAACTCATATTCTTATATAGGTCCATATTCTTTGCTTGTCTCTGAATCTCTTCTATTTTTGCTACACTGTCCTTTTACTTAGGTGAGTAAAGATGTAGACCTTAATCCAAGTGAAAATATGTACTGATATACCCAGCACATCTTTTCCTTGTATCCTGTTCTTCAGTCATCTGAAACTTTCTTAATCCATAGCAGCTCTATAGCCTTTGTAAAACTTAAACTAGTATGTTCTTTTTCTCTTCTTTTCCTCATTATATGGTTTAAGTCTGAACTGTTCATCTGGGAAATGTTGGACAATAATTTATCACAGGTGTTGAAACATGCCTTTAGTTCAGAGGAAAGAGCCCGAGTTAGTAATTCAGTTTGTTAATACCCATTTGCATATCTAAAGTTACAATCATTTGTCAAGTCTGTTTTCTCCTTTTGAATTTCCATTATTGTGTCTCGTAATTCATAGATGCCTATTCATCACATAGTATACAGAAATTATAAAATTGACTCCTATAAATGAGAAATCCACATTGATTTTCCACAAGAAAAAATGCACGATAACTTCATTTCTTTCTTAGTAATATGCATGACTGTCCTGCCTAAAATTTAAAGATAATCCAACGTCACTGATTATCAAGACAGAAATAAATTTTGCAAATCCTTGAATTTCCCCAGAAAATTTCTGTTCAGAAAGTAGGGCTTTCTTCAAAGAGAAATAGGCTAGAGAAACAAAAAAGTATTTTCTTTTTTTGACAATATTAAAATATTTTATGGAAAAAGTTTTAAACTAAACTTCATGAATTGTCCTCAGTTGACGAAAAAAATGGCCATATGTCAGATACAAACATTTTTGTAACAGTGGGTTGTTTTCAGTCCATTTCAGGGCACTATACCATATTACTTGAGGTGCTTCAGTGTGACATACGTATTGAGCAAAAGCTCACAAAATAGGTGCCTGAAAGTATTCTGGAAGGCTACTGTATATAATAGAGACCCCAATACTGTGTCTCAACATTAGTAGGGGAAACTTCCAGTACTTTTTCACTTTGAGCAAGGTAAAAAGCTATTCTGGGTTATCACTTTACACTGTTCTCTGTGCTTAGCATCTGTATTTAGCACTGTATAAAAGGAATGTAAAACATTTTGTACAGACATCAGTGATAGCATTTTGCTCTTTCCTTGTGTAGACAATGACATAATTTTAAGGCAGCAGGAAAACTTGCTCTGTCTATTAAAAAAAAAGAAAATATATTGTGAAATATATTGTTGAACAGCTATCTGAACACTTTGAGAAACTAAATGCAGTGATTTTTAGGAAGGTGATCTTGGTGGTGAAACCCACAAAGCTTCTTAAAAAGGTATCAGTGCTATGCATTCAGGCGTGTGTGGGAAGCTATGTTTCTGCGTCTGTGAAAGTGGCTTTTCTGTGATGTGGAGTATAGGTTTAAGAGTTTTTAAGACTTTCATTCAGTACTATAACCAAAGCAATAAGAGGTATCAGGTAGGGAATATTGGCCAGTTTTGTTCAGCTCGACACCACGTCTGTGACAAAACCGTATTCAGTGATCTTTGGGCCCCATTCGGAGTCTTCGGAGAAGGAGGATCGGGGTGAGACAAGGGAGGCTTGTGTGCTTATGAAGATCGCTAATAAAAGAGTGATTAACTCAGTTAGCGTTCAGATGCCCTCACACTGGCATTCCTCTGTGCACCTTGGAGTTTCTGTTTTTGAAAGAGGGGTCTCTTTGGGTCTGTTAATAAGATCGCCATGCTGTAGGTCCTGTGTGTACTGACTATGTGTGTGTCATTGCTTAAATGTTAAAAATATACTTTGCAGAAGAGCCAGCAAAATTTTGTTACAATATGGTGCTCCATGAAATGTGCTTTCTAGATTTCTTTTTCTTGTATTATAATAAACGATAAAGGAAAATATACCTTTTCTGTGACTTCTTATTCTAATACTGGTTGCTAATACAAAGTGAAATCTAGACATTAGACCAAGCAAACGTAAAACTGTATTTAATACAAAAGCCTATGCCACCCTGACTAGATCTTAAGTAATACAAGCAAACTCCTTTATCCATGGTGGGACTAAGTTAATATCTGACTAATCCTCAACTTTTAAGAAAGGTGAAGGGGAGAGAAACTGAGAGCTGCAAGGACTGTGGTTGAATCTGCTCAGAATTGCACTGTTCAAAACACATCTGCTTGAAGAAAGCATACCAAGCTGTGTGTAGCATATGAAACCTGGTCAAATTTGTTGTGAATGGATCAGCTTTAAATGCCACTCCATTTCAATGTACAGGCAAAAGATCAAAAATAAAATTAAATCCACAACTGAATAGCTGTTACAAGAAAAAAAAATCAAATGGAAAGTGAGTAGCAACTTCCTAAACTAATTCAATTTTTGATTTAATTGTATTTTAGAAATTTCCTCCTCTTTGTCATCTTTTGTTATAAAAAACTTTATAGGACCCTGCATCTGAAAACTACTTGTGAATATAGGTAAGAAAGAACATAATAAATCACCAAAGGGAAGGCCATGGAAAAGGTTACATCCAAATGTCCCCAACAGAAATGTTCATTACTGTATACTTTTGCAGCCCTTGGAACAATCAAATAAATAACTCTCTCTAGATCATCTAGCTCACATCACAAAAATTATGCACAAAAGTACTGAAAGGAAACTTTTGAGATGTGAGAATATTCCTGTAGTCTGGCTGATAGGGATTATGACCTCTATATCAATTGTTGCTATAAGGAGCTATTTCTGGAAGAAATAAAAAGACCTTTCAGGACTTTCTTCTTATTTCACAGCTGCATAAATCAGGTGAAGGCAAATGTGATAAAATAACAGTTTTATTAGAAAATAGGATCATTAATAAATTACTTGTTAAAAAAATCAGACTCAGACTACTTCCAAATATTTGTAAGAGTGATTTGTTTTTCTGGAATAGATGATGTCCATGGTAGAAGTAAAAAAAAAGAGTAAAATTAGAAAATATATTACTTATTGAGCAATATTCTCAAGATGATTGCTACCACTCAAGATCTTACTTTCTGACAGAGAATTCCCGAGGCATAATAAATCTTTCAAAAATATAAACTTCAAGGAAAGGACCTAAATGTTGGTTGAAAACTTTGATCACAGACAAATCAACTCACTGTATATGTCTGTATGCTTCTAATCTTCGTGTTAGTAAATCCACCAGCTTAATTGTGTCTTACAGAGATAATGTGAAGTGGAAACACATAGAGTGAGTATCCCGTTCAAACCCTTAAGGTCTGAAGATTTGTAAGCCTTGCTATGTGGCTTGACTAGAGAAGGAGAATCCTTTTAAGTCATATATATGAAACATATAAATACATCAAGTGTTTTAGTTCTCTCTAAGATAGTACCTATTATATAAAATTAAAGTAGTAGTAAGCAAGAAAAAAATGGTCTCTGTAAATCAGTATTTCCCATATTTTCATCACTCTCTACAACTACCTGAGAGGAGGTTGTAAGCAGGTGGGGGTCGTTCTCTTCTCCCAGGCAATCAGCAGTAGGACAAGAGGGCAC
>JAWWES010000168.1:42437822-42642430 GCA_035583135.1 Lophotriccus pileatus | reverse complement strand
GCTGGATGTGGCACTGAGTGCCATGGTCTAGTAATCACAGTGGGGTTGGATCAAGGGTTGGACTTGATGATCTTGGAGGTCTCTTCCGACCCAGTTAATTCTATGATTCAATATGTGTATTTCTGTTATCCATAGAAAAGCTACGTGACTTAGCTATTGGTTAGGTGTGCAGGTAATAGGAGGGGAAGTTTTCTTCAAAACATTATCTTCTTTAGGAATTAATCAACTTTTGATGTCCTTTATCCCTGTTCATTTTCTCTTATACCTTTCCTGCACCTGATTTCCCATGCCTCTTTCCAACCTGTCATATCATTGGTGATGTTTCCCCCATTTCAGTCTTTGGTTTTGTGGAGTTTACTTAAGGCTATGGAATAGCTGAGGTCTTCATTTCAAGTATAAGTGCTTTTAAAAAGATGTCAGTTGTCTGAAGATCAAGTGAGATAAGGAGAATAGAGTTGTACTGTTTGTCTGTGTATTCTCAGTGCACATCATCTGCATGTACGTTTACTCTCAAACATGATTTTTCATATGCCAGCCTGGAGAGCTAAAACTTGTTTTCTGGGTGGATTATAACAACACAAATATTTAGCTTCCTGCAGACTGGAGGGAGTGAACATACAGATTTTAATATCAGCCCTAGCTACCAGAGTTTGTATTTCCCTGTGTCTGCCAATATTTTGTAAAATCTCATAAAGCAAACACTTCAGCCTCACACAGGGTGAAGGTCTGAGCACTATGAGTACCATACATTAGATGTGACCAGAAGTCTTACGAGACAAATCTTTCTGAGATTTTCTCAGAGGTTCACAGGAAATTAGACCCATCCTTCCAAACCAGAAATTGGTGGACTATGCTTGTAAATGAAAAGCACTTGCTTTATGAGGAAGGAAGTCTCATAGCACATGCTGATAGGGAAGGAGCAGGGTCTTTCTTAAGTGATCCTTGCAGATCTTCACAGAAAAACTGAATGGCAGTACTAAAACTGTCCACAGTAGTTCATCCAAAGACTGAACACACCTAACAGAAAATAACACAGCTTTGTCACTTGTGCTTCCAGGGCATTGCAAAACATTTGAAAACCGGGAGTGCAATTACTACAGAGTAATTTGATAACAACTAGGCTGGATGCTTTGACTGAAAGTCCATAGATAATATCACAGCTATTTTATCAGGATATTTCTCTTGCCTGTCACCACCATGCTGCTTCTCTGTTGTTTAATACTAGGGCAAACTGTCTAGCATCACACCAAGCTCCTCTTGAATAGACTGTGGTGACCTCTATACTGCATGACACTGGTGCTGAGCTGATTTGAAGTTCAGGTCATCCTATTTGTTACTGAGATGGATATTTCTGAGTCAACAGATCAAAAAGCTTCCCAGCACTGTTTTCACCAGTGGAAGATCACAGTAGGTGAGGTTGGAAGAAAAATTTCAACAGACCTTTTTTATTCCAAAGAGACTTACTATATAATGTTAATTGCAAGAGTTTTTTCATTATATGTTTAGTAACCTAAGAAAATCTGCATGAGGCTTCCATTTGTATTTATTCACACTGTGAAATTCTAACTTTTTCTATGGGAAATGGAATTTTACAAGACACAAGTATTTTTTTCAAGTTTCAGAAACTGTAACTGTGACAAAGTCAGGAGGACCTCCTTGAAGCTCCTGACAGCTATTTGGAGTTGCTTCTGTGAATTATTAGGGAAGAAGGAAAATAGTCATTGTCCTGTATCATGATCCATGTCAATGTAAGGCAAAAGGAAGATTTTTCAGGGCACACAACAGTCATTTGGACTTCTAAAGCCTTCCTTGTTATAGCCTCTGTTCTGGAGGAAGATCACCACGCCTTGAGAAGAAGCATGGGGGAGTAACTCAGTGGTGCTATGGTTCTATGAGATGCTTTTCCTTTAAGAATAGAATATCCCCTGAACTCACAACTTCAGAGGAGCAACAGAACCACTCCTGTGCCCCCTCAAGAAAATCCCCAACACGTAAAAGAAATCCCCAACAACAAAAAACCAAAAATGGACCATGAGAACTAGGTAAGTTTCCATTCCCAAACTGAGTGCGGAGGAGGCTCTTCCTGTTGCAGTTATGCTGTTTTAATCAATTTCATGTTTTCTCCCACTACAGAAGTGAACGGGCTGCTTCAATGATTTAAACATTTACAGAGCCAGAGTAGTCTAGGCTAGCTGAATCTTTTTGCTGCCCCCTCCCCCTTTGTTTGGGGTCAGGTAAATAGATATAATAAGTCATTACTAAGATTATTGCAGTCTGGATAATTACCTAGAATACCATCTGCCAGTATTTTGTCAAGGTTACTTCTATTAAAAAACTGTTAGATTACATCTGACATTCATTTATGTACTGCAGATAAATCAGTTCACTTGACAGCTAAATAGGAACCCAAGTAACTATTTTTTAATTGTGTCTACTACCACATGTTGTCACTCATGATATATTTAATAGTTGATAATACTTTAATTAAATATATCTTAAATCTGTTTGTGTTGTCAATAGAAAAAAAGAAGAGATGGCAATATTTTGATGAGGCTTTGAGTTTGCTGTAGACTTACATTTTCATTGATATGCCATAAAGAATTTGAAAAAATATATATATTATTAAAATGCAGCATGCATTACTTCTGATATTTAGAGAACAAGAACTGTTGTGTAAAGTTGGTGATACTTGAATTTTGAAGTAAAATTCAGAAGAAATAGTACTATCTTTATTAAGGAAAAGGGCTTTCACACAATGTCTCAAAGATTTTTGTGTGCATTTTTGCAATAACTATTTTGCATGGAGTGGGCAACTAGAATATAGGATATTCCTGTTAAGTGTGCATATATGCTTAGGCTATATAACTTCTATTTTTAACAGAATGAAAGAAAACAATGCTAAGTTTCAAATTTAAAGACTGCTTATATCACCCTCTTTTTAGTTTTCATATCTCATTATATTAAAAAAATGCTGTGGAGTGTCCTGAGGATAACTCTATTGGAAATGTAATCACATTTCATACAAGATCATTCCACTTAGTTTGCTTTCTGACTCCTGGCAGCCTGAACCAGAGATGCACATGAGTCACCACAGAATACAACAATCAGTGTCTCCTTCAGGGCAGTATGTAAGTTTACAAATAGGTCCATCATGTGATTAAAATTTCTTAAGGATTTATGGGCTTAAAAAAATTAAATGTGGTTAACCTAAATACAACTGATATAATAGAACTTCACAGTTCATACTTTCCATTATTCATCACTCTCTTTTGAAATATAATCTTCTGTGATTTTTTTTTTCCCCCGGAAACATTCCAGTCATGAATTCATTCCAAAGTTGTTGTTTTTTTTGTTATTGCCTTTTTTTTTTTCCCTTTGTGGAAAATGTCAAGACACTTTGCTATTTCAGAATGTGGTAAAGAATAGATCAACATCCACACAGAGACACACAGAAGCATATTTTTACCATGGTAAAAAAAAAGAAAGAGATGATCACACTTAAGCAAAAGGAGATGGCTGTACCAAGCATGACTGACATTTTTTACCTGATATATTGTACATAAAAACTCTTAAGTAGAAATCTTCAGGAGAAGTAGTGTTTGTATAAGCTGCTGAAAACCTGTGGATGAGCATTTTATTCTGAGAAAGAAATGACATAATACAAACTGTAATAGTACTTTCTACAGGCTAGGTCTTTATCAGTTTTTTAATCATAAGAATGAAGACCTGGATTAACATGGAGGATGCCTTCTTTAAAAGAAGTATTACAAAAGAAGCCAGAGCATGTTAAAGGAATACCACTAGAAAATATGTGCCATCCAGTGTATGTCTGTTTTCAGAAAAATTTTCTTACCATGGGTAAAATCAGCTCCTTGGCCAGCCAAACTTTCATTATGACTAACCAGCTATTTCTGTAGAATCTTGCTGAAACTAACTTTTTTTCTTTATTTATTCTGTGTTCTCCCTGCATCTCTAAATAGGCAAATGTAATTGTATTGCTCTTTCATGAGCCTTTGGAGACACATATACTTTCTTCCCATCCACCTTACTCTTCATGGCTGTCTTACAGGTAGCCTGTTCAGTGCAACAGCCTGTGCCTGTGTTTCTGGGGACATGCCAACATACACAGTATACACAGGGTCTGCATGCTCTGAACAGCATGTTCTGGCTCTGCCTGCAGTTGTGCTTGTTGGGGCACATGCAGAAAGTAGACAGATCTGTGTTGCAGTGTGGGTATGGTCTTTTCTGTCCAGAATACCAAATGGAATTTTATTTTTTTTTGGAAAAAAATATGTGGATCATTAAGAATAAACAAATATCCCAGTTCACATAAAATCTTCTCCTTCATCCAATGGATTGGACAGGAAAAAAGATAGGTCTCGAACACCAGGAGTTTACAGGGCTGTTGAACAAAGAGACAGATGAACTTGCAGGAGGACCACTCCCCCCACACCAATCCTGCACAGTACATCAGGACATGTGCTGCTCAACTCATCTGTTGACATATTTTGTGCATTAGAAAATTACAACTTGTGACTTTATAAAAAAATTTTAGAGAAATCAAAATGTTGCCAGAATATGAAGGAATCAGAGAAAGAAAGGAAAATCCCACAACTAAGGTCTCCTTCAAGGAACTGAGAAGAATTAAACATGATAATCCATAAGCACTGTCTGCACTGATGTGCAATAATTCTACAGCCTCATATGACTGTTACACAAACTGAACATACTTTGAGAAGTGTGTTTTTACACTTTACACACTCCAAGTGTAATATTTAAGAAGGACATTGTCCATTGACATTTTAGTCAAGGAAAAATTTAGATAACTATGACAGAAAGTTAAGACAGGCAAGCCGTAAAAGACAAAATTTGCAGAAGAAACTCATCTGACATTATCATAAGGTTAGTTATATTACAAAAGAAAGTTTCAAGAAAGTTTAACTTTAGTGATTAATCAACAATACCAACAAATCTGATTAAGCTGGCTTACATAGTTGAATTTCAGTGTGATGTAAGCAACTTGATTATTTTTATTGTTCCTGAGAAAAAGTGTGACTGAACTTTTAAACTTTGATCTCTGAATTGGTATTGCACTAGAGATCCTCTAACACATGTGTGGAGACTGCTGCCAGGCAGGCCACAGTGACCCTGGGCTTTGCTGAATTTCTGTTAAGCTTGCACAAGAGGAGTGGTATTTCCCCACTCTCTTTCAAAATATTAGTTTGCGCAAATCGCTTTTTCTTCCTTGCATCTGACCAGCTCTTGCCAGGTAGGGACTCAGTCCCGCTTATTTCAAGTGTAGCTCTGGGACTCCGGGCTTTCATGTGAAACTCAGGCACGGACTGGCTCTTGCTGGCTTTCTGTAGCAGGTGGTCAGAGGACAACTGCTGACAAGCTGGTTCTCAGTGCTGGTTTGGTAACACAGTGTTGAATGCTGCCTGTGTGGCATGTGCGCTGCTGAGCTGTGTGTGGAGAATGAGCCAGATCAAGTGGAACTGGCATAACCCTAACCCAAACTTGGGTAAACAGTGCAAAAAAAGGTTTGTGAATGTATAGAAGACTTTCCAAGTATATAGTCTATGGCATAGAAATGAATCATACTATCAGGACCTGTGTTCACATAGGGACCAAAATACTGCTCTTTGTTTTGCTGGCCCTCAAGCTTTAAGACCTACAGATTTTTTTGCTTTTAACTAACTTCTGTGAAACTGACTGGAAATGTTTCCTTTTTTCTTTTCCCTTTTTTCTTTTTTTTTTTTTTTTATAAATTCTAAACACAATATGTTGCAATGTTACAGTCCTTTACTCCTTACCCTAAAACACGTGTGCATGCCCATACAGCAAAAGGTGTATCATGCACTTTGTATATTGAGAGGCTGAATTTCTAATGAGTTCAGCTACCATAAATTGCCAGATTCCCAGAAGAGGCTCACCTGCCAGTTTTGTGAATAATGGGAATAAATGGGACTGAGATTCTGCCATTAGAGTTTTGGGAGCTCTTTAAGTGCACAAAATCTGAGAGCTTTGCTTTATTGCTACATCAAACAGATACCAAGCCACAATCAAAAACATTTGGAAATTATATAAGAAGAACCTTGATTTCAGGTGTCAGACACTAAGGGAAAGTCCTTACACTTACTCTTTTCTTCCCTAATACATGTTAACGCTACTTGCTTGTCTTTGAATGGCAGCAGTCTCTGAACCTGTCTCTTTTCTTGTTTACAGAGTAGCCAAGCCTACTTTGAGTTTCTCCTAATCTGCAGCCCAGAAAAAGTGGAAATCTTATCAGACATGTTAAATCTTTGCCTTCCCCTGGGGTTGTTATTGAATGAATGCACTCCCTCTGAGCTTGCTCCATGACAATAGAATGGCTTGTTCAGGACAGAAAAGTTATGGGCTGTTTTTTTTTTCTTTACTAAAGAGATAAGGTGATGCTTACACTTAGCCAACAAAAAGTACTTGCTTGTATTAACCTGGACCTGATCTGACTGTCTTCTGATGGTTTTGGTAAGTAAAAATATGTGTATGCATTAGCTGGATCAAATGAGACAGACTCAGATACTAGTGATATAGTGTTATTTTTGTTAGACAAAATAGAATTGTGCAGCTCACTGCAGAGGAGCCCACACTTCTTTATGCTGGTCAGCTTTGGAAAAAGTCTTGATCTTTGATCATTGTGGTGCCTTGGCCAATTATGATTTTTCAAGACAGAAGAAAAATTCTGAAAGAATATGGATTTGCACAAAATAAATATCAACCACAGTATTAGCAAAGTTGAGAATGGAAAACACTAAGACATCTTTGCATATTAACCCTCTGAAATTCTAAAAATCTACCCTAGTCTGTTTGTCACTCTGTGAGGACAGAAATATTATGCTCAGTTCATCCAGTACTCAGTTTTTCTCATTTAATAATAGCCTTATTCTAGGGGAAACTCTCCCACCTTCCTTAATTTACCAAATAAAAACTAACTGCTAAATCAAACTTGAGGCAGGTGTAAATTTACACTGCCTTTGATGCAGCAGGCACAAAAGGACTCTGATTTCTATGTTAGGGCTTCCAGCTGAGGGTTTGGCTGTGGAGCTGCCTTTGTGGAGGCATACAAGAAGAGGTTTTATTTTCCTTACATGAAAGTCTGGACACAGTGCAAGGCGTGTGCTCTTGGAAAAGCCTTGGGCTGTTCTTTAGGGAGAGGGGAGCAATAGTGACTATGTTTTAGGATTATGGCTTCTTCCAAAATCTGAAAGAGCATATTGCTTATAGTAGATCAATGTCAGGCATGCCAATATGCTGGCATGCCAATATGCAAGAAATTTTAAGAGGATAGGAGCTTTTAACTCTCTTCATATACATTGCCCTCTCACAGACTTCCACTGCATTCTATAGGAGAATATTTTTTTTTTAAACTAAAGTATGTTGGTACTTATAGTGCTGATGATCCATTCTGCACTGTTGAGGGAGATAAAAAACAGTCTTTAAAACAGCATTTGGCATTCAAGTAAATATCCCACAACAAAGATGATAGTCACTGATCATCCCTATGCGTCAGGCTGACTGCCCTCAAATTTTTTCAGCTTAAATCTGTGATGGTCATGGCCTGGGGTGTATTACAAACTTCCTGTCCTTGTCCTCATCCTCAGAGTTATTACAACAACTGTATTGTGCAGGAACAATGAGATGGTGGGAAAGGGTTCTTGGATCTCGGGGTATGACTTCTTTGCAACTGGTACTTAAATTTGGAAATGTGTCATGCCAGGAGACTTAGTAATGTGACTACAGTTAAATGACTGCTTTAGCTCCTACGTAGTAAGTGGGGTACTCCCAGACATAGTCTGGTTGTTGTCTTTGAGAGTTCCTTGCTTGAGTTAGCTAATATTCTGAATATGTGCACAGGAAAACCTGAGCACAGAATCAATCACTAGGGACTCTGTCAAGCTTAAACAGTGAATTAGTTGTAGTGATTAATTACATCTCACCTCTTAATTCCTGAGCAATTAGAGAATCATACTGCCTTGCAAAACAATTCTCATGCCTCCCTTTTATTCCTCCACACTATTTTCCCACAGACCTCCTTGAAAGCTCAAGTGTGGACATGATGTTTTCCAGCCAGGAGTCAAGACTTGCAAAGAGTCATCTGTGCATTTCATTTCTCTAGCTGTTCGGAGACAGTTAGTGCTTGTTTAGCCCGGAGAGCCAAATAGCTCTGGGGCAAAGTAATCCGTCTCCATGCATGGTTTGCAACTAATAATATTGTAATTCAAGAGAAACCTGAAGCACTGGATATGTCCTTCCGATACTGTGACACTCAAGCAAGTAGGATATGTTTGAGACATGCCAGCTTCTTAATCTAAAGAGTCTACATGATAAATATGATGTAGTAGGTTAGAACATGCAAAGACATCTCTTGTCTTCCCCTTATGACATAGCGTTTTCACACTTGCAGAGCAGCAAATTTGTATAGTGTGTGTCTATAATAGAGAGGGGACCTTTTTCCCCTCTGTTGTCAAAAAGCAGTATAAGAAGTCAAAGGGTAAAACCAATTTCAGATTTCTGTGTTCAAATTGAGGCTTTTGCCTTTTCTTTAGCTGGCTAAACTCTGTGATTTGCTTTTTGGAGGTTCTCAGCATTAGTTTATTAATATAGGTCTTCATGAGGAAAAAAAGGCAGGAAATGCACAACTGAAATTACAGTTGTTTGACCTATTGTGAAGTCCTAGGATGTGAGTTTGTCAGCCTTTAAAGTCCAGCTCTGTGAGAGGAACATTTAAGAGATGTGTATGTTTCGTCATGTTAGGTTTGGTTTATGAGAGAAGATTCTAAATCTGGTTTAAGTTTGAGATGCTGAAATAGAAAGATCTAACAGTCTGAAAAAATTTTGTCATCTGAATACCAAGAAAAGAGAGGTCAGGGGAAAGGAAATCTTTAGGATGGTAGGCAGGATAAATATAAGCAAGGGAAAACTGAGATGGAACATAATAAGAAAAATCCTGGAGTTAAAATGCATTCGGCAGAGTTGCAAGTATAGTCGCATAATCCTAGTTCTTTAGGACATTCAACATTAGATTAGAAAAACACCACAAATATAGCTATATGTTTATAGGTTCTATCTGTAGTCACTATCCAAAGTACCTGCCTACATTTTTTTCGAGCACTTCTCACTGGACTAGCAGAGAGGGGCTTGTGGGGCAACCTGCTGGGGCAGGGAAGTAGTCTACATGGCCTATGAACCTGTTTTGAAAACAAGCTCTGGAGTCCAGTCCTCTTGCTTTATCATATAACTATGAGCACATTCCCTTGTAAATAGGTGGGATTTCCTGGGAACACATCCTGATAAAAACTTTATTTCACTCCCTCAAACCAAAAAATGTTTCCATGTAACCTTACAGCTATCCAAACTTAAACTAGATTTTCAGATCCTCAAACCTAGCTTAACCTGAATGAATGTGGCATCACTTCTCCCTCTGCCATCTAAGAAGCAGTTGTAGGTCATTATATTACAAAGCTAAACTTCCCACTTGGTTTTCCTGTGTAAACCTGATGTATCTCCTAAATCTGATATATCTTTTACAATGTTGAAAGTTTGAGTTTTCTGCAGTGTACGAAGTAGAGGCAATAGAATTCTCTCCAGTACTAGTATGCTAATTATTTTTTAATTATTGTTATTTCAGTTGTCTTCAAATTGTGACTTTAAACAGAGACCAGAAGGTAAATTTGGATCTTTTCCAAGTTTGGAGCATCAGTAGATTTGCTAGACCTAAGTAATTATTTTTTTTTAAAGTTATTAAAGCTGGCAGGCAGAATTTAGCCATTACCAGGATTTTGTATTATATTTCTATTCCCTTGCACACTGCCAACTGCTAACAGCGCATGGAGCTAATTCTAGGTGGCCCAGCTTCTGGAATCTGCAGGCTGAATTAGTTGAAAAGGACTTAAGACACATTGCCCAAATGTGAGGCTTTTTTTAGGTGGTAAATCATCCTGCAGTTTAAGGCTAGAAATGGATCCAGACAAACATTCCCAAACTGGAGAAGAAATATGGATACAAATTTTGAAACTAATATTTTTCTCTACTGGAAAAGAACCCACTAATTTTCTGTTTATCCTGTTCCTCCTTTCCTAACAAAGCAGTATTTTTCTGATCATGTGAATTTTATTTACTGACTACCAAGTAATTGCATGGTGAATAATTGGATGGCTTTGCAGCACTGGAAATGGAATACTGACTCCTTAACCTGTAGGTGAGCATTTCAGCCCTGTGCTGCCCCAGCAGTGAGTGCGGATTGCTCTGAAATGCCTGTTGCATGCCACGTGGTGGGATTCAGCCCAGTGGAGCCAAGCATGTGCATCGCAAGGAACCACTTAGCTCTGTTGGCAGCCTTGGGAAAGGAGCAAGGACAAAATGGCTCTTAGGAAGAATATCCCTCTTACTAACTACTCATTGTCTGGACGGACTGTACGTATGGCTATCTGAAAACACGGGAGTACTTGTAGTAATCGAAATCTCAATTTGTTCATGCTGAGTACCTGCCGAGCTCTGTTATCTTTTACTGACACTAGATGAAAATTAAATATTTGATTTAGCTGCAGGACTTTAGGTAACTGCCTAAATCACTGCTGGAAAAGTAAATATGATTTTAAAAGAAAAATTTGTAGCACAGAAAATGCCAGAAGGAAACAATACTCAGCACTGCTTTAGCTGAGAGAGAGGAACAATTCCTGACATTCCTCAGCAGCGGATCTTTTCTTTCTGACCCAGCAGCAGTTGATTAGTTACCCTGAGCTGTTATAATCTGCACCAGGTCCCACTAAAATCCAGGGTTTTTTTGCTTAAGAAGGAATGGTGAAAAAATGCAGCCCAGCTGTTACAATATAGAAACTTACAACATGAGGAAAGCTTGTAAAAAGAAGCCCAGCACAGAGAGAGCTTTTATTCATATGGATAAAGGTTTTCTTCATTTTCTTTTTCCTTTTTTTTTAAATCTCATGGAACTTTTTACTCCTATGGTTTTTTGCAAATCTTCTTCCCCTTGTTGCTGGGAGATTTAAAACAAACAGCCAAACAACCAAGAGTATTTAATGAACTCTGAATTACCCTGCTATTAACTGAGAGAATTTCTAGGTTTCCCACTTCCCCATTTGGCCTAAAATCACAAAAATAACCTCATCTTATTATAATCCTGTTTCACAACTCGTTTTTCACTGCTTAATTCCACTCTAGACTGGATTTTTCTTTTTTTCTTAGCTCTTGGTTTCTCCCTACCACATATGTGTCCACTCTTCCTCTGTCACAAACAAGCTTGCTCACACACCCCCACACATCCATGCTCACATACATCAGGAGTGGTTTACAGCTCAAATTGAAAGATGCTTCTTAACAAAAAAACTCCCCAAAACAGCAAAACCTTTCATTGTTTCTGATGTGGAACACAACTAACAAAACAAAGGAAACCAGAGTGGGTAGTAAAACTCTTGTGGTCTGCAAACTCAGCTGTGGGAAATGTGGTGTTAATTTGTCTTATTTTAAACCCACTAATGCCTCTCATAGAACTTAAAAGAACATTTTGTTTACTTAAAAAAAATAAAAAATATTAATCTGATGACTTCATTATATGGGATTTATTTGGATTCGTTCTTTTTCTTAACTAGGAAAGTTTGTAGGAAAACAGGATATTTGTCACTGAAGAGGTTGTCTGCTACTTATTTCCCACATAAACTTCCTGCTGCTGCTACTTCAGAAACTACTGTCTAATCTGCTTGTGTTCCAGGCCTTTAAGTCTGCACCTGGTTCCTAAACCATGGACTTTCAAAGTGAGTTTGCCCTACTATATCACCACTGCCCTTAATTTCTTTAGCATCCACTGGCTGGGTCACCTGTCAAGTTTGTCCTCATCCTTCCCTTGAACAACCATTTTGTTCACTGCTGTCTCTCAAAATTTCCCTGTTTCCTCTCATGCTAATCTTCACAGAACCTAAATTTGAACCGCCACCATCTTCTGTTGTAGCCTGTGGGAAGGAGGTCCTTGCTTTTGTGGATGCTTCAGCACTGTCTCACTGCACACAGAAAACACCCACAGCCTTGCAAATCTCCCTGGAAATTTGATTTCCTGTTTTCTTTGACTTCATAACTACCCCTTTCATTTTTGCATTAGTACACTTATTATGACCTTTATTCTCTAGTTTAGTCTCTACGTAGCATGGTAATGAAATGCCCTTTTTTTTTTTTTTTTTAAATGTGATAAAACGCTATTTTCCTCAATCAGGGCAGATTACACAGTCGGCTGTGTATTAAAAGGTCAATGTGCAAAAACCTTATAAAAGTATTGATCAGTCTGGAAGCTGGTGATATTTTTGTAATGCCCTGGTGACACAATGATCAAACTGATTAAGCCATAAATGATGAGGACATGCACTTCTGTCAGCTCAGCTCCTGGAATAGCTCTCCAGTCCCCAGCCTCGCAGTGTTCTGGATAAATGTGCTTTGAGTTCGTTGTAAAACTCCAGGTCAATGGACTACCGAGTACTCAAACAAAGCAAAACGTCCTGACTATGTGCAAAGCCAGCCCTCCTGCCTGTGCTGCAGGTGAAATCAAGTCAGGGAAATGTGAGCAGTTGGCAGACCTATAGCAAATTCCATCTCAAGTTGTCTGTGATGAAGGTGAACTGTTCCTTCTCTCTGACGACATGCTTTCCACTCCTGCCTGGCAATTTGACTGGCTGCTCTTCACTGCTTATTACCATCCAGATAGTCTCAGGTCTGATACATTTTGATTTGGAAAAGGTTTCTATCAAATTCTTCGTAGAACATAATCACCGTACAACAGCTTCAAAGAGAAAGCCTGAATGTGTCCAGCACCAACTACTGGGACTATTCTAACGGCTCCAATAAATGAAGCTAAACCTTGAGACCATTTGAAGAGTGTGACAAGTATGGGTGATGGTGGTGGTGTAACAGCTTGCTTATTATGCATGTCACACCAGGAGCACTGCACACCAATTTTCTTCCACCTGAGTGGTGTGCCAGAACTTGGGGCCAAAATTTAGTCCTAACTCTTTCAGGCTCTGATTACCTGGTAGATGCTCCTTTTTTGCAGTGTCGCATACCCAGAGCTGGTGACGAGGGAGCTGAAGTGGGAATGCGTCAAGACGACGTTTGTGGCAGCACAGTCTGTATCACAGCCTGCGTTGGCTCACTTGCTAGGCAACCTCTGAATGCTGGCTTTCTCAAGTGTTTGGGAGGAGGTGAACTGATCTCCTTTTGAGCATAGCTAGAACAGAGCAGCTCTGATCCTGAATCATTATTCTGCCACCGATTAATTAACAATGGGAACAGTTTATTCATTAATTGTACTTGTCTCTCTTCTCTGCTTTAATTTGGCAAAAGCAATTAAGTACTAAGGTTGATGAACCACAGTGTAAATACGCAAACATCTAGTCCCAAAGCCCTGTACCTTTCTTTATGTAAGGATGGCATTAACACACCTGTAATATAATCTTCCTGCAACTGTACTGCTTGTAGGGATGAGGCTATGGAGAGTGAACAGTGTGGATGCAGTGTTGGCACCCACACATGACAGAAGCTGGGTATGGGCCAAAATCAGCATGCAGACGCAGCTGGTGCATCAGGCCCTGCATAGATTTAGCAGTGCACAACAACCTTGCATGGAAGGAATTTCATTCTCATTTTCTATCTTTCTAAAAGCCCTCTTTGTAAGTGCAGCTACTTGTACGTGCTGCAGTAGCAGAGAGGATGTTTTGCTATGTATGTAAGAATTGCTAGATCTATTACTGACATGCGCCTGCCTTCTGGATGGAAGGCACTTTCTAGCATTGTGGTTCCTTGGCCCTCTCCAATTCCTAGCACTCAGAATGGATGAGAAAAACCCTACCAGGTGAATGAGCAACTGGTGTTAGCCTGCTGAGAAGGGATACCACTTTCAAGCTGCACATGATTGAAATTTGTAATGATTTCCAGCCTTCTAGAGAACCGCTGGCCAGCTATAGGCAAAAAGTGATTCTAGAGATATCTTGGCAGCTGGAGGTATAAGCTGTTGAATGGTCATTATCTGATGAAGACAGGCAGAATCTCTAAAGCAAAAGGAAAAGCAACTGAAGGGGAGTGAGATGTGTGCTTTTCTCTGAATTTATTTTTAGCTGCTGTTTCTTATCATGGCCTACTGATTCTGTAGTAAGATATTTTTTTGTAGCATAGATTTTCTAGTTTCTTTGCAAGCTCAGGTTTCATTTTTCGAGGAGTGAGTTCAAACATTCAGTCTTGGTCTTGGACTCTCATGTGACAGATGAGGCACTTGCATTATAATTATGACCAGACATTTTCTGTTCCTGAGGAATTTTCTTGGGTCTTTCTCATTGATGCCAGGAAGGGTTTAGAAACAGCCAAGGGAGTTAACAACCTAGCTACTTTCTTGTTCGGTCCTTGGTGAGATGAGCTTGTGAAACTGCAGACTTGTTTCACTGTTACGTTTTAACAGTCAAGAGTGTGGCAGCACCTAGAAGAGAAGCCAAGAATACAAGCTAGGCCTCCTTCTGTCAAATGCCCTCCTTCCTTGCTGGACAAATTATGTGTGACAGAAGAAAAGAAGGCAGAAAGAGATAGAGGTACAGAGGGAGACAGCAGCACAGATGGGGGAGATATTGAATAACCAGGTCTTCCAGTCTCCTCTGTGAGGAGCCCTTTTAGAGAGAATCTTTCTGGCAATCAAATTAGAAATGGAGGCCAAAGCCTGAGCACATAGTGAGAAAAAGCACCAGCTTGAAACCTCAAGACACTTCTTTTCTGTCTTGCGCAGAGGAATTTTCACTGGACTGATAACAGAAGAATGGATATGGATTTGCCTCAGAGAGCCTGTGCAGCAGGTAGCAGATAATGAAGGATCTGAATCTCAGTGACATGTCTTCCCCTGACACAGCTCAGAGAAAAATGAAACATTTAATTACAGGGAGTTTCAATTACATGAATTGCTGATGCAACGTGTAGTCTGTATGGAATAGGTCCTTCAGGTTGCTGAGTATGCTTTCAAGATGTTAAGGATAGATAAAACATGAATCAAACTGTCTTTGGTGAAGATGCACTATGGTCATCTCACCACAAGGCAGATGAAATTTGTAGATGGGCAAAGGGTACATTGCCTCTGTTCTGAGACCTCCGCCACAAATTAGTTTGACTTGTGCCAACCACAAACTGAAGAAATAAAATAAACCTAAACCTGCATGTAGCCTGTGAACATCTCTCTCCTGCCAGACAGAATGCTTTCAGATATCTCTCCTGAAGCAGTTGATTATTTTACAGCCTTTAAAAAAAAAAAAAAAAAAAAAAGCTGGTGACATACCCTTGGATTTTATGACATCTCTTCCCTTCCCCTCTGGTGTTGCAGACATCAGCAGTGCTGCATGTTCCCTCCTACCCTGGAAACCCACTGTGTGAAATAAGCAGAGGGTATGAGTGAAGGGAAACTCGAGATGTAACTGGACAGTTGGACCTGGGGAAAATATAGAAGAAATGTTTGTCATGGATTGTGCATGTTAATGACCAGCCAGAGTTGAGAAAATATCAAGCTCAAGAGTCTGATCAAGTTTGACAAACTCTTCTTTAAGAAAGGAATTCAAAGCCTTACTTTGTTAGGATCAGTTCCAGACCAGGATTTAGGCATCATGACCCTAAGTAAAGGAATTCCTCTCTTCTCTCTCCTCTCTCAGTTCAAAAGCTTGGTTACAGCACATGATTGTACAGGACTGACTTCCGATTATTACATAATGAATTTAGGTGTCTAAGAATAGCAGCCACACTGAATTGAGGGGATGAGAGAAAGTCTGATCCAGCCAACTGGCAATGCTGATGAGACTGCTCTCTATATTGCCTGGATTTAGAGAGTGATCTCAGAGGTGGTGTTTTGAAATGGAGTTTCAGCTTCTGAAACTGCTTCTGGCAGATAAATGCTTGGCCTGTATGCTTTGGGTAAAATTTGCCATGTTTTCAGAAAAAATGTTTGAAGGAGGAGCCTTCAACAGCCTTGTTTCATAGCTAGATTTCTCATTCAGGAAGCGTTAAAGATGAGTATAGACCCTTTGCCTGCAATAATGGCATAAATAACTCTGATATGGGAAACCTTTCCACATTTCTTGAGGCTGACTCAGTGTGCACAATGTGCACAGATTCACTGGAAAGCAAGCAGAAATACAAAGTGATTGAATAGTACAGTGCTTGCACTTTGAAACCCTAGATTGGTTTTGTTTTCTGGGTATTTAATTGTTCCACTCATTTTGAAGGCAAGTGCTATGCATTCATATAACTTCATGAAAAAATATGGCTGGAAAGCTGTCAGGTGCTGGCTTATCAATAGCTGGCAAGTTCAAGATTACTTTCTCAATGACAGGGTTGTACTTTGAGTGGTAGAGTGAAGGATGAGAGCTCTGGTTTCTCAATCTATATAGCAGTAATGGGATCTAAATAAGGCCTAAAATAAGATCAGTTAAGGAACAGAATACATAAGACATAAAACGGTGTAATTATGTCTGTTCTTCTGAGCAGGCAATATGACAAAGGAGAATTCAACAGAAGAGCAGTAGACTGGCATGCAGCTGGATTGCCACAGTCAAACAAACTTAAAACCATCACACCCACAGGAGGTGTAATTTTAATTTTGTTCTGTGTTGCAGACCTTTTTCTGTGCCCATAAGAAGGGTCTGCAAAGGCATATTAGATTTCTTTTCCATGCCCTTTTCTCTTTTCAGTTTTACCTTAGGGGTGATACTGACACTTGATCATTATGATTTCCTATGACTCATGCTCAACAACACAAAGTTAAACTGATTACTAATCCATCCTCCAGGAAATACTGGTGGGTATCCTCAGGAATTTAAGTTAGGTTCAGGTAAACATCTCTCACACTGGTTCTTCTGATGACCAGAGCAATTTGGTCCTTCCTGCTTTCTGTTTCTAACAACAGAAGTCCTGTTCTCAGTTTAATAAAAAAAAAGTATATACTTGTAGTTAAAAAAACCCTAAACAACAAAAAGCCCAACAAAACCTTCCATCAGAAAATATAATGATATACCAGAAGAACCATTTATGCATTAAAATCTCTCTCAATTTTCCAAAAGGCATCCGAAGCTCATTAAAAGAGGCTTTATTTTAGTGTGGTTGTGGTTTTCATTTTCTCTCTTCTTAAAACAGCTTCTGTCACAGACAAATCACTTTCTCTGGCATTTTCAAGCACATATTTTCTAGCAGTCATGCTAATACCATCACAGGAGGGAAGCATTTAACTATTGCTGTTTCACTTCTGTCTCAGCAGTGAACAATTCTGTCTTGCAGTTGCCATTGATTATAATTTTTGATGTAGGGAAATGTAGCCACAATAGAGCCCTTCCCTTAAATAATAAAACCATTGAACTTACCCAATGACTAATTTCTGCACTATGCAAACCTATTCTTTTGCATGGTTGAATTGGTGGAATACGAAGAGATCTCCAAGTCAAGTAATCATGAAGTACCCAGGAGGCAGCACACATACTTGAGATTTTGTAGCAAGCTCTGCTGAGGATCAGAGAAGAATAAGGGGCAGAATTACTCAGAAATGGTGTGTTTGGACAAAGATGGTTGATTTTACCTGAAATTTGCCTCCAGTGTCTGGGTGCCAAATTGTGGCGGTCTTATCCACAGTGTTTGCTACATAACAGACTTATCCAAAATGTTTTTGAGTTAATGCAAAATTTTTCACTGCTTTTAACAGGTTTTGTGTAAGGCTTTGATTTTAACACACATGTAAAGCCTCAATTATGGCCTTCATCTCCCTGCTTTGAAAATGTGGTATTGGCCACCCAGCATGAAGAAGGCTTCCTTGGTGCCAACAGATGGATTCATTTATTGTTGTCTTCCTTACAGGCAACGTCACTCAGTGAAGTCTGATTTAGCAAGGTACTTAAAAACACATTCTTAATTTCAAATCAGTTTATGGGACTGTGTAAATCAGGCAGGTTCTCACCCAAGTCCTCAAAATACAGAATCAGAGCAGTCATATGCATAACTAGCAATCCTGCTTGATACTAACACTATAGTATTGGGGAATGAAGATGTGACTCTTTTGCCCCTGAGGCATTCTGTTGAAGTATCTGAAACAAAGCACTAAGTTGGCAGAAGAATGAAAGAAAGAGATGGCCTTGAAGTAGTGAGTAGTGGACAGGAATGGTGTGGAGTTAGTCACTGGCAGAAATAAGTACACTGATGGAGGAGAAGTAGTTAAAGAGGACCAGCAGTTCCAGGACTAAATACGAGATCAGAAACCTCTGCCTGAGGTTGTTATAGATGGAGAAAGTTAGTAGGAGACTGGAGCTGAATTGCCTCCTCATGTTATAGCATGTCTGACCAGTTGTCTGTGGTTGTATTACACTCGGTACTCTCATCATGGGTCTCCTGAACGGAGAAGGTGTAGCAGCGTTTTCAATAGTCTACCTAGCTACTTGACCTTGTTGTGCTTTCTAGGCACTCTATGGCGAGGTTTTGTAGGACACCGAAGTTGACTTGCTATCTCATAGTTTTTACCAGAGGTGAGGTGGTACTTTGTTGGCGTTATTATTAGCTGATTTAGCAAGCTGAGCCATCTTGCAAGTTAAACAAGCATTGGGATGGGTACAGAGGAAAGGGCACTGTGGACAGCTGTGGCAGGGGGATGGACTTTCTCTGCATCAGAAATTAGACAAGTGTAGCCATTTGTTGCAAGGTCAACATTTTTCATGCCTCTTTATACCCAGTATTTTCTTTATATCTGTATTTTCAGAGCTTAATGACCTGCTTGATTCATGTCATCCTTCCGTGTGTAGCAGGACTGAGACACTGATGATTACTGTGCAGATGAAGGAAGGTGGTTACTGAGCACTTATGATGGATGCTGAGTAGAAGCTGAGTAATAAGAAACTCCTCATTTACTCTGTCTTCTTATAGGCCCCATGTCTAATCACTTTGCCTTCATGAGACCCTGATTTCCTCTCTTTAGAGGAAAAGAATAGTTTTCTGCCTTCTAAAGCTATTGCAAGGCTAAAGTATTTATTTTTCAGAAAAAGTAGTTGGTTTCAGCTTCAGAGCTATCAGACATGCTCATGATTCTTGTTCATATTTTTTTTTTTTAAATGTATGGGAGATGAGAAGACTGAAGGTTAGTGATCCAAAAAAAATTTTAGTGGTTATTACTGTAGCAAATAGTTGGATTTGGTAAACATATGAATTAGACTTTTTTCTTCTCAGCACTTTTTTTTTTTCCCACAGAAGAATGTGAGCCACTCTTTATTAGGTGTAAATTGTGTATTACTGCATCAAGAGAATGATGTGAATTTACATGGGATCGTGGCTTGGCTAGCTCAAGCTCTGCTCCACTTTGCTGGACTACTTTGTGATTGAAATGAGGCATCATAATAATTTCTCCTGCAACCCTATTCCTCACATCTCCCAGGCCATGTTGTTTGTGTTTCCTGATTTTATAGAACAGTGTCTTAATTATGGTCAGAAAAAAGACATAAGGGAAGTGAATGTCCTGATTTGTCTTTTCATTGCAGTTCTTACTGGTATTTATTTCAAAGTAATTATAGGAATGGAAATTGCTATGAAAAAATGGCCTTTTCCTACTAATAATCTCGGCCACTTGTGTATATTTGAGTCAAATCTGCAGACCTCTGTTGACACAAGTTTTATTGAAAATCATATTTATTTTCCAGCCACTACTGCAAAATAGCCATGCAGCAAGGAGAGGAGAAGGGTAAGGAGCCAAAGGGACCAGCAGTGCAAAAGTCATTTTTGCGTTTTACTCTCTTGTCACAGGCAGCTTTTGCTGCTGAAACTGAGCCTCTCCTGCCCCCTCGTGCAGGCATGTGAGCACTGCCGGCAATTCTTTTTTTCAAAAATCCGCCCAGAGAAATAGCAAAATAGAATAATCAAGCAAAAGAACTTCGAGATACAGCAGTTATGTTGAACAGTTTTATAAAGGATAGCTATGCGAAGACAGCTATCTAATCCTGCACTGGAGAACCTCCCAAGACATCAGCAAAGAGAAGTTGATTGTTGAAAACTTGTTTTTCCAGGCTGTAAAACACAGAAACTTCTGAAGAGGGTAGATCTGGTAAAAGTCTGTTTATGTGTCACATTCAAATTTGACAATAACTATATCTAAAAGTTTAATCTGAAGAATGATATCTTCAGGAATTAAGTGTGGAAAGATCAGCTCGCTCTTTCTGCTCTACTGCTTCTCTCTGCAGGACAAGTCTCCCATCCGTGTTCAACCTCTATTTGCTGACATGTTGCTGAGTCCTGCTGCCACCTGGTGCTCCTTACTCCCTAATCTTGTATTCAAATGTCTCAGTTACACTGAGTTTTAAAATATTTTTTGAGTACCCTTAAATGAAAAAGGTTATCAGGACAAATATCAAACAATTCATCAGAAACATCATGATGATCAAAAGGTGAGCAGCACTGCAATTCCTAGGTTGTGCATTCATATTTCCATGAACAGTTTTATGTATCTGCACCCATACTGGACCATATTTACAAGACTATTTGTTTTGTTTTTCTCAGTGCTAAGTTAGACAAAATTTCACTAAGGTTAATGGGAGTTCAGTTGACCAGAGAATGAATACAACTGGAATCAAGACTGTGGTATGTATTTGGCTTTTTTGTTGTTGTTGTTGTTTTGTTTTGTTTGTTTTGGTTTGGTTTTTTTTTTTTTTTTTTGTCCTAATACAGTCAGGGTAAGAATGGATTGATCTCTGTTCCAAAAACATCACAGCAGAAGATATTGAATTACAGCAACAATTTCCTCACCTTATTTTTGAGGACCAAGCAGTTCTGGGATGCAAACCAGGTTATATAACTAATGCTACTGAGCATATCAACGTTGTCTGTGGTCTTAGATGCCCTTATATTTTGGGTGCAGATTAACTGCTTTGCTAAAAAGAACAATCAGTAATACAGGACTGATCAAGAACAGAGAGGAAAAGTGGAATGGTCAGGAATACAAGTCCTCTAATTTTTTTTCTAGTGTACAACACTGTAGGGTTTGGGTCTTTCTCATTATCTTTCTTTGCATAAGTGAAATTCTAAGAACCTGCTGCTCTCAATTCACATACTAAAAAAAAAAGAAAACCCACAACAAAAAAACCACCAAAAAACAAAGAGAGGAAATTGCTGCTGTGATTACTGTGAACAGAATCTTAAGAGCAAATTTATAAGGTCTCCTATTCTCTAAACTAGCTTTGCTTACCAGAAAACATTCCTGCAAGCAGCAGGGCACCATCACGTTGTATAATGTGGGGGAGCACTTGAATAAACAAAGTCAAAGAAGAAAAATCCACTAACAGTTGTTAAATACAAGGATACAACCTCTGTGTCAAGAAGTTCCTAAAGTATAGATTGTTAAAGCCCATGGCTTTCTCAAGAGAAGTATAACAGTAAGCTTGCTATGCTGCTTTTCCACCTTACTTACAACCACTGCCAAAAAAAGAGAGAATCAGGTAGCTGGATGTTCAATCTGATTCTGCCATTATGTTCTTATGGGTTCTCTTAATCTGAAACCCAGTGAGAGCAAATAAGTTGTGATTTACAATGAAAGAAATTAAGTCAAGAGTAATTTACACACTCTTCCCAATACCAGGCAGACCTGGCTGTAAATGTGCAAGTAGCTATGAAAACAGAATTAAAAAAAAAAAAAATAAAAATAGAAGAGCCCCAAATGGATTTCATCAGATCCAAATTTTAAATAATTCAACTTGGAATGATTAAGTGGTGGTGGTGTTATTGCAACTTTTTTAAGGCCTCAATTAAGTCTTGAGAAAGAGAGCCAATGCACCTTTAAAACTTTCTGCTTAATCAAGTATAGCGAATGCTCATTTAATGATTGTCTTTTTGTACCAACAAGAAGTAACAACGCTTTTAGCAAAAGAAATGGAATGAGAGAGAAATTGCCTAATCAGCCCTACTCATGGAGTGCTTTGTGAGAGAGATTATTGAATTTTCAGCCTCTGCAGAATTTTAATGAAGCTCTGTCTTGCTGGAAAATCCAGCCTTTTGTCAATAAAGTTCAATAACTCGACCACCCATGTAATAAGATGTACTGCCTGCAATCTTTCACTTGCCAAAGCAAGAGCCCTGCTGGAGTCTCCCTGAAAGTTGGAAGTACTCATTTGTGTTGTGTATTTTCCTACAGTCTGCATGCAGTGGAATTTGTATTTACTGTGGTGAAAGTGTTTACTGTGAGGTAGAGAAAAAATTCGAATTTGTCTCAGCATGCTGGTTGCTATTCTAATAGAAATATTGTCCTGCTGAAAGGGAATACAATCAACCTTTGTGTAGGACTGCATCTGTCACACAAAAAGAACAGCAAAACTCTTCATTAAGTTGAGAAACCACTAACAAGATACTGAGGAAGACAAATCTATAAGCAAGGGAGGTGAAAGGTGTTTCAGTAAGGTGTGAGCTGAGGTGAAAAACGAATGGGCAGAGAAATTCAGAAGGCCACTAAACAGCAGAATACCCTTGAACTACTGCTGATGGTTGGTATCAGAGGAAAAGTGAGACCACTGATCTACCAAAATGGACAGAGCATATCTAAAGGGATATTCACCCCCCAAAAAACCAAAAAACAAACACCCCTCCAAACAACAAAAAACCCTCCAAACAAACAAACAAACCAAAAACAACAAACAAAACAAAAACTAAAAATAAAAGAAAAAAAAGAAACAGTTAATTTGACTGGACAGGTATGGAGTGACTCATATGTATACACCAGAACTTAAGGTTTAAAAAAATTTAAAAATTGAGGGCATTTTTGAACAGTTTTCATTATGGAATAACTGGACACACTGAAGTTCTCTGTGCTGATAGTTTCAAACAGCATTTTTGTGCTGAATTTACAGGACATTTTCTTGATGGAATTTCATTATGGCAGCAACTTATTGAAGGGAGAAATTGTTTTTTATTAATTACCTTTTGTAATGGAAAAAACCTTTTGCTGAAACAATTTCTAAACTGACTGCTCTCCAGCTCTGTACTGGAATACAGGATGAGCAAGAATGGAATTAAAACTTCTGAAGAGGAATTTCTGTAAAGAAAATCCATAGACAGCAGTGGGGAGTTGGGGTTTGATGAAACCAGGAGAGAAAGGCTGAGTAGGTCAGATGAGAGGACAAAAAGTTATTGAAGAAAATGTTACCAGAAATCAGTAGGGTGATATAGAGAATAGCACAGAGACAGATTAGCCACAGCAGGAGAAAACTTCACAGTCAACCCTGGCGTCACAGTTGTGATGGAAGTTAAGAGAAGAAAACCTGTAGAATATATGTCATGAAGAGCAGCTTGAAAGTGTGAAGATCATCTTGTCCAGCTGCCCATAAATGTCTTTCAGACAACTGTATAAATTAAATGAAGCTAGTACCACAAAGTTAGATGGACAGAATAGACAGGAAAATAATTAGAGTTACCCAAAGGATGAAGAACATACAGTCAAAGAATAGTAATGCAATAAATAATGTCTGCTTTTTATAGGCAGTAGAAGATCAGAAAGGTTTAATGAAGATTCTTATAATGTCTGGAAGTCTGTCAATTAAAACAGTGTGAGTAGCTGGAAACATTGCAGGCTGCTTTGGAGAAGAATGTTTGACTGCTGCTTAATGAAAGGCTTTGTGGAGGGATGCCAAAAATGCATTAGAAGTTTCACAGAGACTGCACTGGAGGAAAAAAAGACTCAAGACTGGTGAACCCTGGTTTTGGGTAGATTTTAAGCTGGGTAGGTGTGTGATGTTCTTGCTACTCTGACCAATATCATTCACTAAGTCATTTAAATAAAAGGATGTGTGGATAACAAAGGACTTGTTTTCCAAAACTGGTCATAGGTAGCATTATGATCCTCTGTGAATTTTATGACACACACTGGTAAAAATGGAAAGAAATGAGAAAGAAAACAGGTAAATAACTTGATAATAAATATTAAGAAACACTGCTAAAGCTGCAGTAATTTTAGTCACTGAAAAAATTAGTGTAGAAATAGAAGAAAGCAGACAGAGAGACAGAGAATGGAAAAGAGTAAGGGAAAGAGAAATTGTTCTGGAAGGAAATGGAGATGATGGCACTACTGAAGAGCAATTTAATAGAATGGAACTGTCCATCATGTTGAAAACTAATCTAAGTAGAAAGACAGATTATTAAATACTTGCAGAAGAATTGTTTTCATGTCCAGCCAGAGCTAAACCCAGGGAGGGATAAGAAGAATATGATCTGAATTTTTAAAAGCAAGGAGACTTTTTTCTTGAGAACTAGCTGGAAAATAGATTGAGGTTGGAGTAGCAGATGATGTATTGGAGAAAAGGAAATTTATAAATAAGGTGTTGAAGAGAGTAGACTTTTGAGCCCTCAGGAATAGACAGTTAAAGAAGTGCGAATGAAGCACCTATTTTAGAGGAAAGAACTAGGTGCCTGGAAAGGGAAAAAGAGAAAAAGAGAGAAAACACCAGGGGAAGAAACTCATGAGAGTTAATGTTTGAGGCATAAGACATGTTCTAATAGCAATGAAGAGAGAAGAAAGTATTGCCAGCAAGACTAGAAATTGGAGAGGGTGTTGAGAACAATGAACTTGCATATACCAGTGTTTGTTTGCTGGAGTCAGACAATTGCCAGAGCATTTGTGGTTTATGTCTTAGAACAAATGTCTGGGAAGAGTCCAGGCTTTGTCTTACTGAGTGTACAAACCAACAGAGATTAACCGGTTATTGATGAACAGAAGGTAAGAACCTCTTCCTCTTTACTTGCCAAATGAGGCTCTCCCAAAGGTGGGTGTAGGTTAGACAAACTTTTTAAAAGTAATTTGTTTTCCATCTCATAAGTTATTCAGACAAGATAGAATATGCTGTTGAATGAGACATCCCAGGTCAGTCATGAGACATTTTGCTTCATGCAGGAGCTAGTGGGTAAAATTCTGGCCTTTGCATGGAAGGTAGTCTGAAAAGTTTATCTTAGTGGTCCCCTTTAGTTTTACACTTCATTAACACAAAGTATTAGATCTCATCTTCTTCATATGGAGACAGCATTCTTTATAGAATGATGTGTTCTTTGTGTTCAGAGTATGTAGTGTTTTCTTAAAAGAAAGGATTCGTCCTGCATCCCTTTCCATTAGTGTGAATCCATAAAGAAAAAGTATTACATCAAGCAGGTGCATGATTAAACTCTCAGTGGTAAAAAGTGATGGCACCTCAGTGAAATGTTTTAAGGTAGGATGTATGCTGGTGCCCAGACATCCCTGCAGACCCACCTCATTCATTCCTGTATGCACTGCAATTCCATACCATAAGGAGTAGCAATAAAGAGACAGCTAAGAAAAGTGGAGCCAGGAACATGTGAAATGCATGGGTTTCTCTGAAGCGGCAACACCTGCTATTGGATGCCAATGCTTCCAAGACTGGGATTCAGTTGCAGCCTTGCAGATGACATCTGTGTAGGTCATTGTGGCTGATTATATATCTGAAATGATATTTTCTTTCCTGAAAAGGTGCAAATAAGCTGTGAATAGCTGGATACCTCACTGAGTTGAAATTGCAGAAGATTTAATCACAGTAAATAAAAGTTATTGCAACCTTGTTAACAGCCTACATGAAAGGTAAGAAAAATGAGTTTTATTCCTAGCTTTGCTACAGCATTTCCTTCATTATGAGCAGTTGTTAAATTTACTCTTGCTGACTAGTACTGTGCTTAAAGTACTTTTCACAAAGTGAGGCACTACATATGAGTTAAATGATTGTTCTTTCTTCTCCTGTATGTGTCATTTTATATCTGTAAGATATGGATTATGTCCTTAGTATAAGATACTCAACAAGCACAAAGATTAGTAATACAATAAAAAAATATGCTAATCAGTATGCAATAGTCAATCCTGCTCTGAAAATAAGCATATGTGGTAATATATAGCTGACCAAACTATAAAAATATATCTTCAGTATGAAACTGGGCAAAGCAGCGTCTGTACCAGATATAATACACACCAGGACAGTGTAGCAAATACGATTTCATCAAAGAGGCATCACTACTGGAAGAATTAACGCTTCAGACAAGAGCCCAGGAATATCCTTGACCTTTACGAACTAATATTTTTTTGCCTTGAGTTCATTTTGTTTCAGCTCTAAAATAAAACTTTTTCAGTTTAATGCAGCTTAGGGTTTTTAATTAGAAAATGCTGATAATCACGCTACTCTTCTTAGTTATTGCCCTTTTTATTTTCATTACGCACCATGAAAATCTGTTTTGTGTTTTTGTGAAAATAATACTAAGAGATATTTCTACACATTTGGTCTTATGATATCTTCATGGTCTCCCTAAAAGCAGACATTTCAACATGCTAACTAGCTCTCTGTCTGCATGCAGTACAGAAGCTGAATGAGTCAGGAAGGCTGAAAGCAAGCTCCTTGTTTTTGAAGTTGGTAGGAGTGGTTTCAAGCACCAGCTAAGTGCTTGGATTATATAATAACTGCTGGCATACATCATCACAGGTATTTCACATCTTTCATCTCCCTTGGTTCTGTGAGCGTCGGAGATTTCAGAACATACAAAGTGATGTGTGTGAGCTCCATTGTGCTGATAAAAGTCCAAATTGCAAACCTCATTCTTTCTCACTGAGTGCCTGTCCCCACCTTCACCACGTAATGTAAGAAATTTTGCTTTCAAGACACAAAATAAAAGAGTGCGTAAAAAGTTAGATAATATGTCAATAACAAAAATCCTACTTGTGAATCCACTTCTTTAAATTTTGTTCTCACTTCTCTTTTATATTAAGCATATACATATCTCCAGTGTTGTGTAATGTTTACCCTTCTTGAATAAAGTGTGGGAGTGGTAGTTGTCTTGTGAAAGCAATGGCTAGGGAACTCACGGTAGAATTCTGTTATCTTTTTTTTTTTTGGTATTATATCCCAACTTTTCTTGATTAATCCTCTGCTAAAGCTAGAAGAGGATCTTCTATTTGCTTGGCCTGACTTCCTCATCCTAAAAGGCACTTTGATTTGCATGGAAGGAATTGCATTGGAAAGATTACACAGAAAGGGGCTTATATGAGAGAAAGCTGATTGAGAAAGCTTATTATAAAAAGTCTGGTCCTTTTAGTTTTGTATTATACATTAAATTAATTCCTTACCCTTTATACTTCTCTGCTTTTGATATGAAAAAAAGTTAAAAAGTAACATTTTTCATATATGATAAAACCTCACATTTCCCCCAAGAATCTGAAGCTTTAAAGCTGAGGATAGATCCAAGAAGAGTTAGATGTCTCTGGCCCTGTTGAGAGCTGGGGAAAGGTTAGAAAATCTGACCTCATTCCTTCTTCCCTCCTGGATGTTTGCAAAGGCAGCAATGGGTAGAGTGCACAAAGCAGTGGCTCTCAGCCAGATTGTTGTTGCTTTACAAGGGAGGCCTTGATGGGGGATCCTGAACCATCCCCAGGGGAGCAACATATGAGATAAATCACCCTCAGCTGGAAGCATTAAAGGTCATTTGTGATTTAATACTCAGAACAGCTTTGAAAAGGCAATCCCATCCTCTTCATTAATCATTAAAAATCCTGTATTGGATAGTTTCTTTGTCTGCAGAGATTGGAAGATGCAGAAGTTTTTATGTTTTCCCTCCTTTATGTATTTAATGTATTTTTTATGTATAACACCCAAAGGCATACCTTGTCTTTCTACTAATTCTTTCTCTGAAGTCCCTTATTTCTTATGCTGTTGTAGAATGATATTCCTGCTCCCTCCAACCTTTCATTGTATAGATGGCAAAGAGAAAATAAGAGAAAAGGTGAGAAGAGGAATAGGAAGCATTTTGTGTTACAGCTTTGCAGAGCACTGAAGCTCAGATCTTGTTTTGTGTCTAGCAGCAGGTCTTGCCTTGCTGCTAATGAAAAGCCTCTTTCCACAGAAGACTTGGCTGCCTCAGTGGGCCAGTGGCCTATCTTCAAGTTCATACAGTTGTTGAAGGACCCTCTTCCAGACTGTCCCTAGCTGGGTAAAGTATATTTTACTCCATGAATAATGTATGTAACATATATTTACACATTTATGTTTTCTGTCCCCCTGGGAAAATGTGAAATTCATATTTGTCCCACTAACATGAATTTCTGCTTAACAATGGATACAATTCAGTGGCACATTAAAAAAAAATCAGTTTATTCTAGTGAAAGGTAAAGAAAATAAATTAGCTAATAGATGTGAAAAATGAAAAGAGGATATTAATTTCATAATTTCCTGATGCTTAAACTGAGCTTTAGGTCTTCTCTGTTAAGTTCATTTGCTAGTGAAAAATAAGTAATTGTCACACCTGGTGAGAATAGGGGTTAATTTTTTTCCAAAACTTAATTTTTGTGTCGAGGCCCACATTTCCTTGAATAACTCTTTTGCCAGTGGTGATAAATATACTCCCAAAGATTTCCTAAAACTTTTAACTTTGATGAGCAGTTCAATCAAGATACTCAGTTATGACATGACTTCTAATGAATTAGAGCATTTTTTTCTCATACAATTGGGATGTGTCTCTTCCTATAAACTAGTTAGAGAGAATAAGCATTTCTGAACTGTCATGACAATTTCATCTGAGTCTGTAAGCCGTTATAGCCTACAATTGGAGAACAATTTAATTACGTGAACATTGCAATGGTAATAAGGAAGACTGCTTATTGCTAACTCACAGCAGAGATTATACACGATAGGTAATGAGATAAAGCTGGCAGGCAATAGTAAACTTGGTCCCAGCAATTCCCCAGTCTGAATTTGCAGGATTTGGAGAAGCGTGGGCATGTAACTGTTTTCATGGTCCTGTGGGTGCTTATGGATGGAAGCCTTTCTGGGAGGTGCCAAGTGGTGCCATGAAGTCCATGGATATACAGTATGCTTTGTACGTCTTTGAGGCAAGACCCAACGGACGTAATCCTCTAAACTAGTGTTTTCACAGAGGCATGCTTCACTTAGCCATTATATCTGTATATACAGCCTCAAAGAAGTGGCTCAGTGTTAAATGAGACTCCGGAGAAGAACCCACAGAGGGCATTGGAATTGTACTGGTTATCACAGAATCAGGTTTGGGTCATCATGTGCCTCTCTGCTTATTTCTCACATTTCTTATGTAGGGCCTTCTACTATTGCAAGAAATAAATGACTCAATACTCCTACCCTCATCCAAGTGGGCAGAACTTTTTACCACCCCCTGCCCCAACCACCAATAGGTGAATAAGGATATTGCTGGGAAGATGAAGGGAGGCTGATCCCAGGCAACATTGTTGTCCTGTGATTTGATCCATTATGCACATCTATGCCACCCAGGATCATAGAGGGACCAACTTTATCTTATGTAAAAAGTGATTGATGCAGTACACGCATCATAAGGCTCAATAGTGAGCCTTTTATTTGCACTACTCTGCCCAGCTACTGGTTCTGTAACCCAGGGTGTACTGCCAGGACACAGTCATTTGAATATGTATTTCATAGTTGTATTAGCAGTTGTGGCCCTTTTTGACTTTGGTGTTATCAAATACCCTTTGAGCTTTGAACTCCTGGAGCATGACATTGCCAGGCCCTTCATAAAGTAACAGCTGTGCCCCACTGTCTTCTGGCCTCTTGTTCAATTTCTGTATCAGTAGATGGCTCTACTTCAGTAGTGTGTGTGAGAATTGGGTCTGACTGCTTTTATTTCATTCTGTCACTGCCTATTGCACTTTGGAATGTATACAGGTCATAAGACTATGTGGCTAGCTTGCCACTGCACCACTAGTTTCCATTTTTGTTCTGTCTAATGTTAGCTTTTCTTCGGTTGTTTTGGAGAAAAGTATGTGTAATGAAAGAAGACTTTCTGTTTGCAGTGTGATATTCTTGTTTGGAATCCGTCTGAGAGCTGTGCCTGTCATACCAGCTTACGTGCTAAATGGGAGATAATTTACTTTTTTTGTATCTTCACAGTCTCCATTCTATTTTTTATTTTTTATTTCTTTCCCCTGATGTTTTGATGATTCACAGGTTAGGCACGTTGTAAATCAGCAATGAAACTCACTTGTGCCCTGGGGACCATCATCTAAGAAGGGTAATTTTAGGCCCCGGCACTCTGACTTAGCAGAAGCAGGTGAATACAGCTGCTGTCTACAGAAATGGTAAGCATCTTGAGAAACAGCACACAAGGCCAAGGAAGAAGGCAATACAACATACTATTTCTGAAAATGCCTGAACTCGGCATAATAGTCGTGAAAGTGTGCAGTGTGCTGATTGAATCTTCCTGAGTGTGGGCAATTGCACCCACTGTTCATTCAGTCATAATGATGAAAACTGGTCCAGTTTTTTCCTTCCCCCATCGCTTTCTCCCCCTCTGAATGTGTGACTTTTTCTGTACCTTCTTCTTTGTGACCTCTTTGCAAATGGTCTTTGCCAAATGAAAATGCCACCTATAATGGTTATACTCAGAAATAACGTTGCAGGCTGTAATAGCATTCCATGCAGAAGGAAGCCATTATTTTTGAAAATGTGTATTCTGTACAAGACTAGGTAATATGTCAAAGATCTCTGCCTCCTCAAATACGGGACTCTGCTTCTATGTTATCTCCATAATGGTGAAGCAACAAAGTGCTGTTGCTGCTTATCAAATTCCCTATACATCTTGGAAAGCAATCTTTTGATATTTTTTTGTAAAAATGCTTCTTCTTCCTGTTTATGCCAAACAAAAGTGTCCAGAATTGTAAAATGACTCTATATGTGTTGCTCATGTTGGGGAGGAGTTTGTTTTTGTCTTTTACCCAACTTCTAGTTCTTCTCAGTGCTCCTTTACTGATTTGCAGGATCTCTGAATTTTAAAGATGTAACATTAAGGTTTGCTTAAACAGTTTCTGGTCAGACAGAACCTCCATCAGAAACCTTCAGCTATATTGTTCAAATCTTCTTGCCTCAGAAAGCTCAACTTTGTAATTTAGTGTATCAAAGAATTTATTAGCCTGAACTATGTAACATTTCGAAAATCTGCCAGACAAAGGAAATACCATCCAAATTGAGCCTTTGTACATACAGTTTTATATGAATTATGTCTCTGGGAACCTTTTCCCACCGAGCCAGCCATGCTTCCTCATTTTTGTGCTGTTCACAGTGTTATTTGCTCTGGTGGGAGTTTTCAACCACTTTTCAAAATTCCAGATGGGATCACAACCCCTTCCTTCTCTACTGGATATCTATCAGGGCTGCCTCAAGACCCAGGTGAAGCAGATAACTGGACTGGGATACTAGTATGCCAGAGCTCGGTAAAGCCAGATTTCTTGCTGCTTATGCCATAGGGATTGGCTGTGATCTGTGGCATAGCAGGTATAAATGCCTGTGAAGAATGCAGTCTTTCCAGGGAGCAAAAATTGCCCTTCCCAATCATTTTATTACTTGTTAGGAGCAGAAAGTGTGCTCCTTCAATAGTGAAGACAAGCTTCAGGACCCTGTATCTCTTGCCTGTCCAGGCCTATCCCTTCTCCACGAGCACAGAGCTCAGTGTCAGTTATGCTGCCCGACACCATGAGATGGTCACCATGAAATCCTGCAGTTCTGTAAATTATTCGCTTTTTGACTGCAGGCAATTCACATTCTCTGTGCCTCAGTTTCCTGCAAAGAAAATATGAAACATCTTTCCTTTTTGAGGAAGTAGTGAAGGCTGGTTGATATTTGATTAATGTTTTCAGAAACAGTGCTAATTATAATCTCCATTCACTCCTTCCTGTGACAGTACAATAAAGTGTAATCAGTAACAATCAATCACCTAGAACTAAATAAACAAGTCTTTAAAGGTAAAATGTAAATATTGCAGATGCTAAAGGCTAAAAACTTTAAGAAGAGGTGGAAGGGAGCTAGGTTTGATAAGTATTTTTTGATGATGCTAATAGAAAAATCATGCGGTACATAAATGTAAATGTAAATATAAATAGTAAATGTAAATTTTCCTAGGGCTATCCCTAGGAAAAACAATTCAGGAAAAAAGTCCATGAATGTCTATTTCCAGTAGTCCTAAGAAGATGATGGTATGAGAAGGATAATGTAGGAAGAAGACTCTTACTCCAGCATCAGGGCTGCTTCTGGAGGTGCACACAAAACACTGTTAGGGTCTGATGCCATATTTTTAACTTCAAGATGAATCTTGCCCCTGAACAATGATTTATTTCTAATTTTGGTAAAAACCATCTAGACACACGCAAGTAAGTCTTAATTTAAGGTCCCACAAAACGAATCTCAATTATTGTAAACCTCTCTTGCTGTGTACGCACATGTACATGTGTGAATGCAAACCCTTTGTCCCTGAAATGAATTTTGTGTCAATAGCATGCATATAGGAACTCAGCAGATATTTGCTTATACAATGAAGTGGGTGACAGGAAAATACTTATGATTTGATGGAAAGAATGCGAAAACCATTTGTCAACTACTCAGTAAGATGATTACTGAAGATACTTAACAATTTGCTTTGATGGTGGTGTGCATTTTCTAATTTATTGCATGCTTGCTTCCTTCATAAATTAAATTATGTATCATTAATCTTGCTTGCAGGCTGGTATCTTCAAGTTAATTTAGTGATTATTTTCTTAGATAATCTACCTGCTAGGAAAGTATGATGTGATCAATATAGGAAAGTAATCTAGCTATCAATGATTTATGAATGTACACATACAATATACACCCACCACACTTGACCTCTCCTCTCAAATGCATTCAAATTTGTTTTGGGGAATGAAATATTTTATTCACATCTTTTGGCACTCAATGTTGGTAGCAGTTAAAATTTATAATGGCAAAGGGAGTACATTGATTGATTCCTACACTCATCTACCTAAACATTTCTAAAATATTGGAAATTAGCACTGATTCTTCCATGATGTTCATGAAGCCAAGGCCATGAGTCAGTGTGCGCTGCAAGGCATGGGTCATAATCAGTATTGGGAGGACAGATTGATTCTTGATTCAAGAAAGCAAATAAGCATAAGCTTAACTTCGAGCACATTTTATGCCTATGGTAATCAGCTGTCAGAAAACCCATGTGCCTTTATAGCAAGCAGAACACTGGAGCCTTAAGAGGATAGTTCAGAGCCTGTCCTACTCACCTGGAAATCACATGAGGTTGCTACAAGACAGACTAAAATGGCGTAAGAAAGTGGGCTGAGTAGGGAAAGCGGGTGCCTATTTGCCTGATAGATAACCATGTCCATGTTTGCTCCTGCAGTGCATGGATGCTCTGGAGCTTTATTTGAGATTGGTACATTAGATGCTCTGGTGTAACTACCTAGTGAACTTGTTCTTAGCCACAGTCTTGAGTCCACTGTTGCAAACACTACAAGGCCAGATAGTACGGTCTAAGGATGAGGCAAAGATGAGGTTGAGTGCCTTCCTGAGAGTAGAGTCTATTGAATCAGACCCTGTTCAGCTGACCCTCAGCCAGCTGCAGGGGTTAGTAATATTCTTTCCTTCCAGCTTTGTTGCATTTCTAACATGATATTCCTGTTACAGTAATAAAAGAGGGAGACAGGATCTATTTGCTTTTGGTGGAAAATATAGCTTAATGAGAAAGTGGTTTGGAGAAAATATGGTTCTGCCTGTGTCTTCTCCCCAGTCACAAGGTTTTGAAGAAAGTGTAAATAAAGGTAAATAAATATCCCCTTGATAAAGTCCATTTTCATTTTCACTGCCTCCTATGAATTTGATGTTTCAAATTGGAGCTGGAAAGAAAAGTAGTAATACTTTCCAGTGGCAGATCATGGTTTTAAATCATGGTTTTAAACCAAAGGGATGTTTTGGTTGAAAGTCAGTTCTCAGTAGTTGTTCTGGATGGTATAGTTTTACTGAAATTAAAAGGCTATACCTGTTCTCTGTGCCATCATTTGTACCATGTAAATGACAGTGGAGCATGCTCTGCTTTCTTGTTCCATGGAAGAGTATAGTCCAAAAGTTTGGGGAAATAATTGAACTTTGGATTGTCCATCTGAAGTTGATTTTAAGGTTTACTTATCACTGAAGCTAATGTGTTCTAGAAAAAGTTGCTTCACTTTGTGACCTTCTAATGACTAACTATTCTCTCTATTCCATTTTTTATTTCACACCTCTCACCTTTTTATTTGGATGCCACTGAGATGAACACCTTGAAAAGTGATTGAATTCAAAGGACTCCAACTTTTCCCCTAACTTTAGTTTTATAGAAACCTATTTTTTGCTCCAGGTAGCTGGCCTCTTGGAGATTGCTTTCTGACAGTAACCTGGGAACACTGCAGCCTATTACCTTACAGGATCAAAGGACATGTTTTTTTGCAGTGGAGTCTTTTCTAATTTTATATCAACCATAGTAGCAGAGAATCTGCACACAGAGAGCTGAACCTATTTGGGCTTTATGATGTAAAGGTTTATTTCATTATTTTTTCACCTTAGATGGTGTATCCTGTAAGATGACATGGGTCATTTCACTAGATGTAAAGGGATAAAAATGTGTACAACACTTTGACATATATACACAACAAAGAATCATAGAATTGTTTAGGTTGGAAAGGACCTTTAAGATCACTGAGTCTGTCCCTTAACCTAGAACTGCCAAGTCCACCACAAAAGCATGTTCCTGAGCACTGCATCTACGCATCTTTTTAATACCACCAGGGATGGTGACTCAACCACTTCCCTTGGCAGCCTATTACAATGCTTAAGAACCCAGGAAGAAAATTTTCCTAATAACCAATCTAAACCTCTCCTGGCACATTAGGTCATTTCCTCTTTTCCTACTGCTTGTTAGCAACTTGGGAAAAGAGACAAACCCACCTTACTACAACCTCCTTTGAGATAGTTGTGAGGAGAAATAAGGTTTCCCCTGAGCCTCCTTTTCTCCAGGCTAAACACTCCCAGCTCCCTCGGCTACTCTTCATAAGACTTGTGCTAAAGACCCTTTATCAGCTTTGTTGCCACCAGGCAGCTTTCCAGCCTCTCTGTCCTCAGTCTGTAGCACTGCATGGGGTTGTTGTGACCAAAGTGCAGAACCTGGCACTTGGCCTGGTTGAATCTCATACAGTTGTCTTGAGTGTATAGTAGATGTTATCTGTTATATAAGGCACCTTTTATGGCCACCTGCTGTCTACTGTAAAGAGCACGGAGCAAAAAAATGGCAGATTTTTTTACCTGGATGCTTACAGCATCAGCTGGTCTTGGCTTATATCCAAAGCCACATCAATCTTCCCAACTCCTCTTTACTTGATTTAGGTGCTTAAATTTTCCTAATGAAGTTTTCTAGTAAACTACATTTCCTGTTAGTCATGCCTAACAGTGCATTGAATGAGGGGTCAACAGTACTGGGATCTGAAATACAGATGATCCTTCACCTTTTCTGCTCTTTAGTGTCTAATACAAGACTTTCTTGGAATACAGCACATACAGGAATCCCTGCACCAAGATGAATGTTTTACCTTATATCCTTTTATTCAGTGACTTAGCCATAAGAGCTGTCATTTCAGAGATGGGAGTCTGAGATTAATTTTCTCTCTGCCTGAGAAGGTTTGAAGCTGCATCTCCTACACTAACGGTCTGAATAATAGTCAATCAAATATCATGAAGTGAATAATCTCATTTTTCCCTTTAAACTGTACCTATTCATATAGAAAAATAAGTGACTGTGAAAATCTGGATGGGAAAAAGACAAAGAATTAGAAAGCTACAGAGGAAATAGGAAAAAATATTTTGCTTCAGTTAACCTTATGTGCATATTCACCGAAATTATACAGACACTGGAACTCAGGTCTCCCCTTTGCCAGATGGGTGGCACAACCATCTGTGTTTCTGTGGATTTTATAAGACAAAAAAGGTCCTAAAATGTTGATGTTGTAAAACGCTTGTTTCTGGTTGCAAGGACCAACTACCTTTGAGAATTTAACACTGACTTTTTATAGTAGCTGGGTGTTTTATAGTTAGTAATTGTGGTAATTATCTGTTATAATTTGCATTTTGATATACTTCATTCTCTTAGGTGAATAATGACAGTTTAGGATTTAATTATCCCAAAAGCATATCCTTCTTGCCTCTAATTTTAGTCTGTTCTACTACACCTGTCTCTCATCTGCTCTGTTCATCTCAGTCACAATATGCTTGGAATGTATTTCATGGAATCATAAAATGGATTGGGTTGGAAGTGACCTTAAAAATCATCTAGTTCCAACCCCCTTACCACTATACCAGGTTGCACAGAGCTCCATCCAAGCTCGCCTTGAATGCCTCCAGGCATGGATCATCCATTACTTCTCTAGGCAACTTGTTCCAGTGCCTCCCCACCATCACAGTAAAGTTTTTTTTACCTAACATCTAATCTAAACCTACTCTCTTTTAGTTTGAATCCATTCCACTGTGTCCTATCACTCCATGGCCTTGTAAAAAGACCCTCTCCATCATTTCTGTAGTCTCCCTTCAGGTACTGGAAGGTATTTGTCTTCTATATTTTTCCATTACTAAGCTTTCTCTTCTCCATGAAAATAGTCATTTAGTTCTCTGAGCTGTTTCAGTTTGTATACCATTCACTAAACCTTCTAGGAAGCTACACTTGAGATCCTTATTTTTATAAACCTTTTTAGCATATACAGAGAAATATAAATATTTTTAGAATATAAAGTAAAAAAGTCACTCTAAAGGCGAAGCTGTGAACAATGGAGAACTGAAGTTTTGAACTAGTTTACTTGCAACTAGGCCAAATCTGTAGTTGAAAAAAGAGTACTGAAAAATTTTCTGATGACAGGCTATGTCATCAAACTTCCTGATTACTTAATTTTCTTATCAATGTGGCAGTCCTACAAAGACAGTGTTTTGATTATCTCCTATTTGTTTTTCTTATGGTTGGCTTAACAGTGCTGATTGATGCACAAATTATGCAACCTTTTTTTATTTTAAGATGAGGCATTTACCTCTCAAAATAGCTAAATATTTCCAGCTCTCAAAAATATATTGAATTTTGCCATGCTGTCAGTCCTTACTGAATGCCAGTAGAATAATTTGCCTCTGGCACCATGTTGCAGTGGTGAAAGTAACATTCCTGAGATATGAAGATAAACAAAAACTGGTTGCAACTGTTGAGCAATGTCTGCAGCTGTTGGAGTATAGCACAAAAGACAGAAACAACAGTCATATTATTTACTTCCCTTTATATTCCTTTCCTAAACCAGAATATGCATAGGAAGCTTTTTTTTTTTTTTTTTTTTTTTTTTTTTTTTTTTTGGTATGTGGTGTCCACAGCAGCTGCCAAAGTATAAAATTATGAAGCTAAACCTCTTTGCTGAAATGATGTCCAAAACTAATTCATCTGTCACATGGCATCCTACATCTGGACACGCAAAAGCTGTTTATGGGAGATTCCCCCATGAGTAGGATCACTGGAAGTGATTGGTATATAAGGAAAATTCTGGCATACTGAAGTTAGGAAATACAGTCTCTGTGTAGAAGTTATTGCTGGGAGACATATGTCTCATTCAAACCTGCTAGGCTATATATTGTTAAATCTGGAGAGGAACAGGGGTATGATTATGAAAACGAAGCTAGATACCTAGGAACAAACAAGCATTGATTTTCCTGGGATATGACATTGTAAGCACAGAGCATGCAGTGCCAGTCAGGTGGGTAGTAGCTGTTTAAAATCAACTGGGTTTAATCAGTCAAGCAGCAAATTTTTGGGAAACACCATTTTCTTTTCAAACTAGGTTGGACAGCAGGTTCCTCTGTAATGTGTTCCAGAGCATTGCCAGCCTCCAGCCATTAGTGCTGGGCTGATGGATTTACCGTGCATTAACATGGCGAGTCTAAGGTTCAGATTTCAGTCTTCTGTATTTATTGTGAATACTACTCAGATATTTCAGAGTTTGGGAAAATTTGGAGATGCCTTGAAGGGACACTGGTAATTTCAGTCACTGTATGAGTCCAAGCTATAGTATGTCTCCATAGAGGACAAGGAATGGAAGGAATGAAAATGTTCTTGGGGTGGTGCTGAATCACTGTGATCTTCCTCCACCCCTCTGCCTCTAGGAGTTGTTGATGAACAATAATGATATTGGTATCACACTGCTGGTATAGATGCAACAGCCTGTCTCTTCAACAATACTACTGGGAACAACGTGTTGCTACTAGCACAGGTGAATTTCCACTCTACATTAGATTCCCTCAAAATACTTACCATCTTCACAGTACCAGCCTTTGATTTCAAGATGTTTATTGATCTGAGCCTGGTACCCAGAAGTCATCAAAAACTTCAGGATGAGGGTAGTCAAAGGCTTCTTTTTTTCTCTTGGCTAGAGATAAATTATCCACAGCAAAAAGGAAATTTGGAAGTAGAACTGTTTCTGGGTCAGACTGCGGTCATGATGGATCTCAAAACTATCTCAAAAATCACTACAATATATAATGATATGCCACTTAGCTGCCTTTGGTAAGGCAGCTAAAATGCAGAAAACATTCAATAAGTAACTGAACAATAAAGCAGTGTGAAAACCTCATCTTCTCTGAGTAGTAAAGCAAAGAGCAGAGAATCTTCTGTGATAAGTATCAGTCATGTACAAGTACCAGTAAGGTGCTTCTGAAACAGGTAGAAGAGAAAATTTAAGAATCTGATCTATATAATGTCTCACATTTCCCATCTCTTTTCCTTTTCATTTTTTAAAAATAAATTATGTTCTTACTGAAAAGTTTTTTAGCAAGACTACTTAGTCACTTTCCTAAAATATTCTTTTCTAGGATAATTCACTCTAGTTTTATTCCATCTCCTGTACCATCTGGACTACTGACTATTGTAGCAGATCTTTGCAGCAAGTAATACATTAAGCAGTTCATGACTCCCAGTTCAGAAAATCCTGTTTTCTAGAATAGAAATGGTGCCAGGAAAAAATCCGTTAAGGAAATGGATTTCCAGAATCTGAGATATTTACATTCAAAGGGTTCAGAAGACATCTCTTCCTTCAGGCTCAGATATGGAAACACAGTCAATGTGTCTTACACATGACTGTGACACAGCAAGAGCCTAAGCTGCTGTGTAACAAGAAAACTGCATGTGCAGAGACTAGGACAGCCTGAGAAAAGTGGTAGCATTCAAGATTGCATCCCAGGATATAAGACTGAACCCATGCTAGATTCTTTTCAGCTCCTAATAGAGATATATATAATCAAATATTTCCAGAAGATCTCTAGTCCTGTAAGATCAGGACTAGGTTAGACAGGATCCAAGCACAAAGGACACTGAATTAAAAGGTGATTGAAAGGAGAAAAAAGAAAGAGAAAGAAAGATGAAAGCAGAAAGAAGATGAAGTTAAAGCCAAAGCCTCAGCAGAAAGTTCTTTTGTTCTCATAGCTGAGGGCAGAGTCTGTGACCTTTCCTGATAATAAAAAGTAAAAAAAATAAAATGTAACAAGAAATTCCTCTTGAGAGATAGTTGAAATTTTAATACATCCTAATGCTGTTGCTACTTTAAAGGAACCAGAAGATTTTTTACTGTTTCAGCCAACAAATCAGTGTGAACTTTTAATCATGTATCTTTTCAATTTCCAGTTTTCCCACCTGTAAAATGAAGACAATTGGACTATATCTTTTTATACTTTTCAGCAGCTGAAGATAAGTGAAGGTTTCTATGGACGTTGTGAAATGGAGCAAACTGAATGCAAATGCTTTTCATGTTATTGGATGCTTATGTTGCTGGTCAATGGAGACACACAACTACTGTGTCACTTTGGTGCAAGAACTGAGAAAGTCCATCTTCCAGTCAAGGTTTAAACTATCTCCGAATGCTCTGTGACATGAGGGAGTTCCCTGATAAATGGACTCACATGTTCTGGATCTATCTAATTTTAATGTAATAAAAATTTTTCACCAGTAATAGAAACCTGTCTAGAGCCATTAACACTGAGCTGAATTTCAAGGTAGGCAAACAGAGGGGAAGATACAAAACAAAACTTAATATAGCTTATGTCTAGTTAATCACACAGCTGTAGAAAAGAAACCCACGTCTCTGCAGTCTCCTCAGTGTGCCTTTCAGGCAGCATAAGGTTCCTCTAATTTTTTTATCTCTCTCGGTAGAGCTAGTATTGTTCATCTTAGACTGAGCTCACAGACAAGCTTCCAAACTTTCAAAATAATACTTGCAGCAACTGCAGAAATGCATTTAGTAGCTGTACTTTCTGTAGTTATGTTAAATTTTTGGTGTCCTCTATTAGCTTCAGAATAGCAACACCCTGTCAGTCATTCTAGGATATAGTCTTCTTAAATCATGTCCAGCTATCAACTAACATGTCCTGATAATTACAACACTTCCTTGAAAAATCTTGAAGATCTTTATCTCCATGAAAAATGAGAGATTACATTCAAGTCATTAGACATGCTGCTTAGCTTTTATGAGTTCTAACACAGCTGATGTCTGACTCAGAAAACAGATACATGCTTTGGTTTTGCTGTCATCAATTTCCCTTGCACATGAAGAATAGGATTTCAGTCCCCTCCTACACTGCTGAGACAATTTCTTCCAGTTAGGGCAAGTAGATACTTTTCCACATATTTTTCAGATATGACAATTTTTTGCCATTAGCAAGTTTCACTTCAGAATTTGTAGTTATTGATTCAGTTTCTATTAGCAGCATATGAGCCCAGCTGGCACAAGAGGTGCTTAGATCCATTGCTGAGTAAGAGTTGACTTGTGTTGATGTGGCTGCAAAGAAGCAAGATAGATTTGAACCTTTTGCACCACAACAATTCATTCTTCACACCAAAAGCTACTACAACAGTTTCATGTTGGCAGCGTGTATAGTCAGCATGATGCCATGGGGAATATTACTTTTCACTCAAAATCCCAGTGTGTGTCTCATGGTGCATCTTCTCATACACAGCTGCTGCATTTCAGTTCACTTGTCTCTGCAGCACTCTGTTCTTCCCAAATAAAGAAAATCCAGATTCCTTTTAATATTATAGACAGATGAGGTGTTCCATTTTTTAGTATTATCAAGCATATAATCTCAATGGCAAAATTTCTCATTATTGATTCAAATGCACTTCACTGTGACTAATTCTTTTGGTGGAATGTATTCCTGGTTTTCAGAATTCCAGGTGTCCAGCAACAGATGGGAAATGTTCCTAAAAATATTTTTTTTAACTGTTCATGAAAATTATAAGCTAGGGGAGTAAAGCTTATCAAAGCAGAAAAAAACCCCTGAAGTCCCATCGACATTCAGAAGGCACTAGATCTGACTTATTAAAAACAGAAAAGACAGGTATGTCTTTTCATTTCAGTGATTAAATGAAATTAATATTTATATTTGAGCTCAGAAATCTCAACTGGATTAAAAAAAGGTCTTCAATCATATCTCCATAGTTCCATATCCTCATTTCTAAAGGACCCATATAGATTTGCAACAGAACTACTAAGATTCTTACGCATGAAGACTGGATGACAATATATGTACATGAAAGTAGCAGAAGAAACAATACAATTAAAAGAATGGTATGAATTGCATGATACACTGGATTGTTATATTAATTATTGCCTCAGACCAACTCAAGTGTGTGTGTGTGTGTGGGAAGGGACAGGTTGAATTTTATGAAGCTGAAATGTGTCCAGTCCCACAGCCCAGCCCCTTGGGAGTCTCCTGGGGCAGCCCTGGGGCAGCCCTGGAGCAGCTGTTGGTCACTGGGAAACCAGGAGCACTGCCCACACCATATTCCCTGGACCCTTAATCCAGCCCCAGCTGGGCTGGCACACTGGAAGTCCTATCTGGGGGGGGGGGATGGCCACAGGGGGCCAGAACAGATAAAACCAACACCATGCAGCCATTGGTCATAGTGCTGTCATTTCCTGGAATCCTGGTAGCTGGAACTGTGCTGGATCTAGGGTAGTAGCCATAATTCTCTCATTTTCTCTCTCTTTCTTTACTTTTTCCTCTCCTAATCTCCTTCCTTGACATTTGGTTAACTTAAATCTGGATGTGTTGGATTTAGCCAAGTTGTATGGGTTAGCATGTGCTAAGTAAATGCTTCATGAAATGCTTTATTTTGGTTGAATGTTGCCTCTTAACTTTTGCCAAATTTTCTTATTTTCTAAAGTTTGCAAGTAAAAGTGTGCTAATTGACCTCCTGATAAATGTGTGTGGTATCTTCCCCTGTGCACTCTCTCCAGGTATGTAAAAGAACTAAAGGCCCTTTTAATAGATCCAGCAGGCAGATTTTTGGAGTCTTGTATATATTTAAAGTAGAATCCCTTCAGTGAGCTCATAGCTCACGTCTGGGGTCCCACAAATTGCTAACCAAGACAGCAAATATTTTTAAATAAAATCTGTAAAGTGTTTATTTGCATCAAGACAAGAAACCTGTTTCTCTGATAAGGCCTACAGCACAGATGACTTCTCAGCAGAAGGATTTTGTTCTGAGAGCAGGAGAGAGCAATAAGCTATGGCACACTGTGTATCATTTCTTTCCATACCTGTTATTCTAATAGGAACTTTGTCTCAGATTCATGGAGAATGAAGCGAAAACATATCTCGAGGTAAAAGATCATGATACTCGGTGTTGTTTCAGCTGAGTATGAAATTATTCTAGGTGGTGATGCTTCCATACTTATTCCTTGGGGAAAAAAATCAGTATTTAATAGCCTTTATCAGGATTTTTTCCTTCTTGCTAACTTATAGTGTCCTGAATTGAAATATTGTGTCCTCACCATCATATTTGAAAATCAGTAAGATTTCCATTGAGGGAAAAAGCCCCATAGTAACCCCTTGCCTTCAGAACAGTAAAATCAGGCTCAGATCAAAATTAATTCTTGTAGACAAACATCTCCCAATTTTAGGTGAGTATGACAGGTGGACTTGAATTTTGTAGATCAAATAATTGTTTTGCTGAAGGTTCTTTAGGCTTGTTTGCTCTCTTTATCCCCATGGATATGACTGCCAGCATAGTCACCATATTATCAGTGGGTGACCTGAAGGGAAAATATTTCATGGGTACTTGGAGGAGGAAGTGTTCAATTTGCTCTTCCAAAAGTGAGGTGATGACTCTGTCTGCAAGACAGGATGTTCATTTTCACCAGCCATTACTTTAAGAGATAAGTGGCCATTCAGCTGAGTCTCTTTTAATGTTGTTAGTCCAGTTAAGTGTTTGTGCAAAGGAGTCTGACAGAAATGGCTAACCCAACTGAAAGCCACCTATTGTTGTCAGGATCTGGCAAAAGGCTGCCTCAAACACACTGGCACATAGCCTGTAGCCTGACATGTCTTCTGCACTTAAAGCTCAATTTCTGCACATCTTTCTCACTTGGTTTATTTTGTCATGTCAAGTAATGTCATGGCTGTGACAACCTTTTTTCCAAAATCTTCATCACTCACCCCGACCAGTTTATCTCAGAAAAACTCTTCATTTCCCCTTCAATCATTTATTGACTATAGCTAGTGTCTAGAAAAGCCCTTATACCACAGTGTTTAAGTTTTGTACTGATGTTATTATGCCCACAAGCTCCAAGACCAAAAATCCTGTACTGGGAATGATTTTCTGATACGAAAGTCAGTTTCTGCGTAATTCAAATGTTCTGAAGAAAAAGCTGATTAAAACATTTTGTTCTGGTTTTGCTCATTGCCAAACATATTTACTGAATGTATAAGTAAATTATGTAATTATTGTAATGTATAATGTATATTATATAATGAAACACATTTTATCTTTATTCGGTGGGCCTAAATTGAATCATTTCAATAGAACTTTCAATTGCACTTTTTATTGCTTTTTGACTGTTGTGTCTTGCATTGGACTCATTACTGCTGGAAATTATACATGCTGTATAAATGTATAAATGAACCCCCCTAAATAAACTTGGTATGTTTATTTTTATACACCTGTTTGTAGCTAAGTAATTGGCACTAAACTGTGCACCTTACACCCTGCTCCTCAGGTCTGGTGGTGCAGATGTAATTGTCTAAGAGATGGTGGTGGTCAAGCTGGGACTATGTAACCAGCCTTTAGAGAAAGGTTTTCTTAAACAAGTTTTTGGATGTAAGTGTATAAAATCTGCCCATGCTTTATGCTGCAGTATTGGTGTCTTGGCAACCATGTTGCAAATTTGCTTAAAGCCTAGTTACTTAAAATGCTGTATTGGGTAGATGCTATTGGTTTCTATCAATATATTTGGGTGGGATGTAAAATGTAGACAGTTGTATATTAAAAAGACCCTGTTACAAGCTAGTTGGAACTGATTGCTGTTTTGCAGAAATGCACATTTTGCTTTAAAAAACTGAAAGAGAAACTTGACATTGAAAAAAGGAGACCTGCTAGACTTCTCGGCTTCAGTGATTATTGGACAATGTACCCAAATCAAAATATCCCAGGTCAGGAACAAGAGATTGTATTCATAAATTCAATTATCTACAGTGTGAGCTTCCATACCTGAGCAAGCCATATCAACTTTTATAAACATGGTAATCTGATCTAAATGTGGAGCTTAGAATTTACTATGAAACTGAAGGCTGTTGGCAAACTGTTTGATCAGATCAGTCACAGTGTCAACTCCAATGACTGCATATTGATTAGATTTCCAGTGATCACATAGTTGTTCCAGACAATAGAGATGTCAACATGTGTTCAGCTGAACCTAAGTCTCTTTGCTTCTTAACAAATATATGTTGCATATGCCAGATCATAAAATCCAGTGCTGCATAGATGCTTCAAAATTTTCTGGAAAGTTACTGCTTATATTCATCAGAGGATTTCAAAGAAATTTACAGGCACATACTATGGTTTAAGATATTTCCAATGTCATATGACTGAGAGTAGTAACTAATATTCCCAAGAGGTTAGCATTATAACTATTTACATTGGTGCAGTTGTTGGAAATGCACACATAAATAGAAAGCAAAAGATTTAAAACAGCCAAGATAACTGTGTGGAAGTCAGAGTCTGCATCAGCAAAAAAACTGAGCACTGTGGCTGTCACACAGCCTATGCTTGGCATTGGTACTGAGACATTATATGGGGAGTGCAAGGCTAGAAATTGCTAGAGTCAGATTCAACACAGGCTTCTTCAGACAATCCTTCCCAAAGTTTCTTTTATGTTCTGTTTTGAAAGCAGATGTGAAATTTTTTGAGAGTTGTAGGTGCTCAAGGCAGTACATACTTCTTGCAGTTGGTCTTTCCTGCACACAAGTTTTTTTGCTGCTTGCATGCTACACTGTATCAGCATATATCCTTCCTGTGTGAAAGAAAGTGGCAACAAAGCTGGAAAAAGGAATGAATATCCAGACCCTCAGACCCCTTCGGAATAACTTTTTGATAGCATTCTTTTTGGAAACAGCTTCAGCACCAGTGTTTTTAGGAGGGGACCTGTATGCTAGACTGAAAGAAGTTCAATTAAAAAATAAAGACAATCAGTTTGTTATGATTCTTGCAGGAAAGCTTAATGACATATCTCAAATTTTCACATTTGTATAGCTGAAGCTGGTTAATTTTGCTCCATATAAAACAAGATATCAGGAGCTTGACAGTAATGAAACATTCATTTTCTTTATCTTTTTACAAGGCAGACAATTAGTAATTTTATGGTTGAAAAAGCTCGTTTTTAAACCTTGCATGAGAATGTTATTGCTAGACCTATTCTGATGTCACCTTTGTTGAAAAAAATGAGTGTAACTTGTTCTGAATCTGTTCCCTTCTGAAGGGGGAAAAAATCCTTCAAAGCAAACAAACTGAGAAACTTTTTTCAGAAGGATTGCAAGTCTTGTATACTTATTCTTTTCATTTGTCAAGACAGCTAAAATGCATACTTTCACACTAAATTTATGCTTCACACAACTGGCCTTTCTGTGGCAGTCTTGAATGCCTCTTCTTCATTGAGAGGAAAAGCTCCTTTCTTAACATTTTTCACCAGTACTAGCTCTTCCAGCACCATGTTGCACCGAAAGTTCATCAGTTCTGGTTTGAGCAGACTTGTTTGCAATTGATAGCCAGGTATTACACAAAAATATAGAAATGACTGTTCAGTTGGAAACCTTTTTTCTCCCAGGTGCAAATCATGAGTTGTTAGGTCCTGTTTGACATCACTGCAAAGGCGCACACTTTCACTTATCCCAGCTTTTACTTGGGACCCTGTCCCCTAAAATTCTCTCCCAGAAAACTGAGGAACTACATCCTTCATTTATTATTTATTATTTCATAATAAGCCTTATTTTTTTCTCTTTTCTGTTTCTATGCCAAGGAAATAGGTCCAAAGGGATGCAACATAAAACTTTAATAGAAGGAAAGAAAAGGAACCAGCAAATAGTCATGATAGGAAACTATGAATGATAGGATTAAACTCCTGCCAGGGCATCCTAAACTGTAAAGAGCTAGTGAGATGTTTGGCTATTACTTTTCCAGCCTTGTGAGTGAGGTTTCGAAGTTGACTGCTTCAGTTTGGAGAACACCTACCTCAGAGTAAATCTTAAGGTACATACCCTACTCCAAACCCAGTGCCTTTTGATATTTGAACAGTGAGCTGCTCAGGGTAAATCCAAGCTGCTTCAAAGCTGTTTGTTTTGTTTCCCAGCAGATGGTTGTGTTCTCTTTCCTAAGCTAAACAAGCTCTCTAGGATCTTTAAAAAGACAAATATTTATTGAAATTATATTTGCAAACTGGATGTAACTTAATAGCTTTACAGAATTTGTTGACTTGTGCTATGCAGTTCCTCTTGCAGTGGACAGGAAGAATGCTAGTATGTGTATTTTCTGAATGGCAGTCAGCGCTTGCTCAGTTTGAAATGAGAGCTCAGTCACATCAATAGAAGTTTCCTGTGGCTCTATATAAATTAAGGCAAATCCTGCTCCTGGAGTTAAAGTACAAAACTCTTTAATCTCAAAGTAGTAGTGAAATACTTAAGTGAAAGGAGACTGTCCCTTAACTCCCTGCAGACAGTAGTTTGAAAGCTAAATTCTGATCTCAATTATACCTGTACAACTCCACTCTTTTAGCAGAATTACCATATGAAAAAATCTCTTCCTCATTCTTGATTTTGACATGATGCCTGGCCTTGAGCTCACTGACATCTAGAGATATTTGAGAACTGTGCTTTAAAAATTTTGTCTTCTCCATGGTGTGCCTTCTCATAGGCACTAACCTGACAGATGTTGTTGCACCATGCTGTAAAGAACAAGCACTAAGATAGGTAGATGCCTTACTGTTATTAAGGTACTGAACTACTCACTTTGATAATTTAGCTTTGAGGGTATGTACTTGAAACTCTGTAGAGTTGAGCTTCATGGCTCCAAAACCAACCCTGCACACCCCAAAATGAGTGCAAAGGAGTTGAAGAGTATTTGTGGCCAAAACGCTTAATGCAGCTGTGCAGCTCTATCATAAACCACAGCACACTGTGCTTAGTCAGACAGTTTCTAGTTCACAAGGATCATTTCTATGATGGCCTCCATTAAACTGATTTGTGGAATGTTTCATCCTTTCACATCTTGGGCATATCTTATAAATTACAGGAGTCAGGACCTGTTATGTCATCATAATGGCTTCCGTGCAGGAGGAGGTTTGAAACAAATCTCTTCAATGCAGTGGGGATCCTTTTATGGTCACGAGCATCAGCAGGTAATAGGCTCCTTAAAGTAACATGATGACTTGCATGATTTTTCCTTTATTGTTGCCATGTAGCATTTCCCCAGAGTTGTTTGCCCAATGTTAAATTGCAATGCTTTACAAGGGTCTCATGCTGCCCCCCAAGAGGTGGAGTACAGTGCTCCTGCTGTATACACAACTAGCTTGTGTTGAGAAAGCTCTGGTTTTGAGTTTAAAAGAACTTCTACTGTCTCTATTAACAAGTAAAAATAAAAATCTCTATTCCTTTTGAGTCACATCTCAGAGCTAAAAAATACCGCTGTTTTCCCATGGAATACTGCCTATAATTAACTGAGTTGGTCCCAAATGATTAAGAACCTTTTTAGTATTTTGGATATGTTCTTTTTTTGATATTTTTGTTGTTGTTGTTGTTGTTGCTTAAGGAAGGAGTATCAAGACCTTACAAGGCTGGCATTTGCAAGCAATTGTTTCTGTACTGACTGGGCAAGGCTTTTGGTTATAAGTTCAATGTTGTGTTGTGTAAGCCCTCATAGGGTATATGTAACTTTGCAATGATCTGAAATAAGGTCTCCATTTTAAACAAAGCTTGCCATTATATCCAACAAGATATCCATTTTAAACAAAATTTTCATGACTTAAAATGTCATCAAAAGTTTAAGAACTAGCAGAATAGCTGCTCAGAAGGGAGAAATGGAAACTAAAACTGACTAAAAATTTGGGATGTTAACAGAGCAACTCTGAGGAATTAAAAATCTGACAGCATAAGAAATGGAAATTAGAAAAGCTGCTTGTTACCTTTTGCGTTTCTATACTTTCATCCACTGTGACATTCAGGTGCTATATTAATAGTGTAAAAGATGAGAAAGTTGGTAATTTCAGCAAAGATTTTAATTTCAGTATTTTTAGATACCTGAAGCCATTTTCAGTCTGTCAGTGATGTAAATCTGGAATAGCCATGCTGATGTTTTTTGGATTTACTTTGAATTCACACCTGTATTTCCCTCTGAGCAGGTGGGAATGCTTCTTTCAAAGAGAGCAGATGTAAAGTCCAGTCTTTGGCTACACCTTGTGCAAAGCGGCTCTCATGAGGAAGCACACAAACAAAAAAGCTGAGCATTTGTTGTAAGGCTTGGTGTGTGCAGAAGCTCCCTGCTCTCAGAATAACAGCCTGTCGCACTCTTGTTAAGTGGCTACCAGTGCCAAAGATCGTGACAGGTCTGTGGAGTGCAAACTAATTATCGCCAACAATAGTGTCTGCTTATTTCTTGCATGAATGGATAGCATCTTCAGCAGAGCTGGTCACATATCATCACTCAGGTTTAAGGGCCATTGATTGGACAGGGGATGTTTTGTGGCTATTCATAAAGTGGAAGAGTGAAAATATGGCCAGTTTTACATTTTATAACTGCATCTGCAGTCCCAGGGTAATTATCTACTAAATACACTTCAAAATCTCTCCTAGATGCAGCAGGTGAAAAGTGCAAAATGCAGAGGGTACAGAAGAAAGAAATATCTCGATGTGTACAGATGTTTTAGGCAACTCTCTCCATAATTAAAGTAGCTCCCTGTCAGCCACTGTAAAGGTCTGCTCATACAAAATACTGACTCCAACAGTTAATTTTTCACCATCCATTTCCAGATAGTTCAATAGAGTCCAGTTCTGCAAGGTACTGTTCTTTCTTGGGACAAGCTGACTCCACACAAGCTCCAAGGCATGTTCTAGAAATAAGTCTGAGAATTGTCTGTGCAGTGAACGTGGTCCAAATCACCAGGTGTAGATAGGCATACACTGGACAAAGGAGCAAGGGTAGGAACTGAAGCAGTGCTTTTTTTGGTCTCAAAAGGAAAGGTTTGGTCTAGGACTAGATAGGAATCAGTTACCCTGTGTCTACAAGGAAAGGTAGATTGTATCTATGGCATACAGGGATTCCTAAGGACAAGAAAGAGGGATAGTAAAGCAGTTATCTCTGTAGCAAGAATGGATAACTCTGCAGTCTAGGAAACCTGGAAGTTAAGGGAGTTTGCAAATGTATATCCACATACATTTGTCTGCTTACTTTGGAGTGATGGCTAGAGCTGAGAAATAGAGTGACTGCAGTGAAGAAAGTACTGCTGTTAATGAGGTATCACATCTAAAAAGCCGAAACAAAGCAGAAAGATGGCAGGTTTTCCTATCTGACATAAACTCCTGCTGGGAAAATATGGACTAATTATTTTACTTTTGATTTTATTTTTAAATTTATACACCTAACAGCCATTTCATAGCTTCCTTAGAATGTATTACCAAAGTCACTGTCCTTGAGATTATCAAGACTGGGCCCAGAAAGCTGGTGATAGTAGTAGTTAATGTGAGTACCAGGTTATTTGGGGAAAGAGGGGAAAGAAAGAGAAAAACTTCTGTCACTGCTAACTTCATTTTATAAGAATAAAGCACTTCAGTAAGCATTTTGACACTGTAATAAACCTCCCTGCTTCAAACACTCACTTCTCTCATTTTGTCCTCCAATCTATGTTTTTGTATGACAGCTCCAGAGAGCATTGCCACTGCGCTACATCATGTGGGGGGCATTTCTCAAAATGTCCTGCTTTCACTGTGAAATCATTCTTTGCTCTTCTGAAAGAAGAAACCAGGTTGTTTGAACAAAGAACTCATGATTGTGCTGGAGCCCAGGCTCCCCTGTGAACACCAAGATGCTTCTGAACTAGCACACCCTCTGGATGTAGTGTTTGACTGGTCCTGACTGCCAGCTGCTTTGGAGTCCCCCTGCTCTTTTATGCATTTTTCTCTCTCCCTCTTTCCTTACATGTCTGGAAAAGTACTTAGATGCTTTCTCAGCTGCTGGTTTTTTCCTTGCACGGGTCCCTGTTGTTGATTCTGAGAATGGCGTTTATGAACTGTGCTGCCTGCTCTCCTAGCAGGAAGACTCTCCAGTAATGACATGACACGAGGGAAGGGGAGACTGAAAGCTCTGAAGTTTTGGAGGTCAGTGAAAAAAATAAAAACAACACAGAGGAGAACTATCAAGAATTTTTTTCTCTCCTGCAGAACAAGCTACTTATCAGAGCACCACTATTTTGCCAGACCTTTCCCACTTCCTCTGAAAATTCTATCTCTGATTCAAGTTCACAGCCAGTGATTCTTCTATGTCTGAAGCTGCAATTTAGGCCAGACACTGGGACGTAGAAGAGAGGCAGTGCAGAGAGGCAGGTAGACATTTCCCTGGAGGAGCTCTTGAAACTTCCTTCTGCTTTGACATGTTTCGATATGTGGCTTTGTGCAGGCCTCACTCTCTCTCTTCCCTTCTCCCACTTGAGTCTTTAATGCTGCCTCTCACCTTGGAGCTTGTGGATGGTGGCAATACAATAAATGGTCTCTGTGCAGTGCATGATCCCTTCTGCTTACGGAGAAGGAGCTTAGCTACAAAAAGGTTGTAATTCAAACAAAGCAGTGACCTTGCATCGTGGGGCAGGCACTCAAACCCAGGGCAGCTCAAAAAACAGACTACTAGAGGAGTTGATCTGAAAATAATATGATCTCTTTGAAATTCTCTCTTTATGAGAATCCATCAAGAGCAAAGTTGTAGAAGGCCTAAAATAATGCCAAATTGTGAGTTGAACTGAAGGAAATATGAAGACAATGCTAAATGATTAGTAAAATTTGTAAATACACAATAGTTTAAATATGTTTTAAATATGTAATAAATACCCAATATAAATGCATAAATGTATAAGGGGCCCAGGCTGCCTTTTCCAGAACATTACAAATGACAGTTGTGACAGTCAGTGTTGTCACACTGCTGAGAAGCTGCAGGAATTCTCTATCCTAACATTTACAACCCTGTCAAAGGGGTGTATTGTTTTAACGACCACATGCTCCTTATTCACAGACAAGTACAATTCACAGATTTAGTCATGCCAAGAAGGTAGCTTTCAGTAGCTTAAGATTTCTAATTTTTCATCAGGACAGAAGTTAATTATTGGATAGTGTCAAAGAAATAATCTGGGTCAAGGCTGCAACTCAGACTCCTGGCATTTTTCTTATGATTGCCAGGAAAATATAAATTTTACTAGACAATATAATCTGATGAATGTGAAATTTTCCAAATTGGAATTTATTTCTCTCTCCCAGTGTCTTCTTAGGTGACTTGTGAGAAATCAGTCACTGTGCTTCAATTATCCCATCTGTGTGGCAAGCGAAACAAGACAGAACTTGAGTTTCAGTACAAAAAAGTTATCCTGACTGATCTTTTACTTGGACTTCTAATTTCCTACTGAAATCAGTCTGCGGCATCTCAACAAGTCTCATATTCAGAACAATCTGTCCTTCTGTCTTCTAACTACTGACAGTTTCTTTTAAAAATTACATCAAACTGGGTATTTAATTCCACTAATTCTGAAACTTGTCACTATTTTCATTGTACAAAATTACAAACTGAAGCACTGACTGGCTGACTTGTCTAAGGTCACACACAAAGTAAGCATCAGTCAGAAGCCTGATTTTGAGTCTTTATTGGAAAACACAGGATAAAAATACTTATTTTGGGCATGATTTAACAACAGCTTGGCAAAATAGTTTTACAAGGAAAATAAATAAATTAAAAAAGTTCACCTATGGCCCGTGCACTTGAGATCCCAGGTCCTCTAAATCCCTTACTGAAGGAGGAGACAAGGGTGACATGTGAAGAATATTTATGTAGCTCGGTAAGGGTACAAGAAAGGGTAAAAAAAAACAGAGGGGAGAAAAGATTGATTAGGTAAGTCAGTGAGCTTGACGTAAGGGTTAAGTCCTGTGACACCGATTAAAGATTATCTTGGAGACTTACAGGACACAGGGGGTGTCAGTGAAAGATAATAGGTAAGACAGGAAAAGTCAGCAAGCTGAGGACCACATTTATCTATATGTTGGAAGTTTGCAAATGACTGGCAAGCACGACGACCGTGGGGCAAATTTGGGAATCACAGGAGAGACTTCAGGCCAGATTTCTAATTTTTCAGACTATTTGGATTTACTGTAGCACACACAGAAATTCAGGGCACCTGAGACATGTGTCTGTGTTCAAATATGTTTTGAAATAAAGAACACAGAGAAATTAATCATGTGTTGGTAGCAGCTCTGTAATGTTGAAACCAGTTCTGCATTTTTATAACAGTTCTCATGTAAATAGATAAAAAATGTTTCCTAAGTTTTTTCTAATCTGTATTACTTCCCTCCAGGGTGAGGTAGAGTAACTGTCTGCAATAGGGAACAGGCAAGCATTTAGAACAACTGTCTGCATCTGAGCAGAAATGAGAATTTAGGTCTTATAACTGCAGCCACTGGAAACGTGACACTAGAGATTACATATTTTACGGAACACCTCAGGGCAACTAGTGATTAAGCCATCAAGCCATCTGAAATCAAGGGATACTCCTTCTCAGTAACAGTTAAAATGAGGTAATTGTCAAGTAGGGCTGTATCCAGACCACACTCTAGAAAGCGGTGTTTGTGGTCTCTAATATTAAACCAAGAAACTGGGATAGGGAGATGAAAGGGGAGAAGTCTGCCACTAAATTTTCCATGGCTCTCTTCAGTAGTATACCCAGCCCAACAGGGCTGCACTTCTCCCCTTTGCTGAAAGCACAGAATGACAGCATAGCTCTGTCCAAGTTTATGATGTAATTTTGTGCGCACTCTCTTATGTGTGTTTGTTCTCAGTAGTGTAGCTCTTTCATCCAGTGCCACCACTGTCTTGGTATTCTGTGCACATTCAAAAGCCAGTCCAATTTAAATGTACCCCTGTTGTGATACCTTTATTTCTCAAATTCATCTTGAGCGTGTGGGAAGGAATAATTGTGGCTGTTTGTTTTTAAATGGAATCTGATCTCTGTCAAGATCTCTGCTCAGGGCTTTCTGTTAACAACTTTTACTTTACTAATCACTTTTTTCTCTTGAGCTTCAGGCATTAACCATTTATGCAATCAACCATAATACCTGGATAAGATCTTTTACATGTTAGATTGCTATTGTTTGCTAAGAATGAAAAAATTACTTGTTAAGTGAATGTCTGATGAGAAGATAAATTGTTAACAAAGGAAGTAAAAGCAGCTGTGTGTAACATACGCACAGCCAATTTAGATTTTGACAGAAGCTGGATATGAATGCTTTATCAAAAGGTGTAAAATTTCCCCAATATAAGCATCTGTATCTCTGTATGGCAGAAGATTTCTTCCTTATTCAAACCGATGCTTATTTTATGACAGGAAGCCCGAATACTAATAACTAATACTAATAAATAATAAATACTAATACTAATAACCTAATAATAATATATAATAATAATATATAATAATGCAGTAATATTAATTAGGCTAACATTTTCCATCTATAAAATCAAAACCCACACAGTACAGAACTTTATAATTTCAATAAGAAAATACAAACAGCCAGTGGGATACCGAGTCTTACCCCAGTGCAAAATCCAATTGGCAGGATTTTTATGATTCATGTACATCCAGCTCTCAGATAGCTGTTTTGATTTATTTAGCTGGGAGAATAACAACTGCAGAAATGTCAGAGGTGCTCCTTTGCCCAGCCTGCTTGTGGCTGCCATGGGTGTTTGAACTTTACTGGACACATCATTTTTCTGTTGAACCTGCATGTGTGTCTCTATATTGTTCTCAAAAGCTTGGTTGTAGACAGACCAAAATTGTTTTTCATGAAACCAGCTTGCTTCCAGCAATAGTCTCTTCCAGTGCTACTTTTGCTGGGTCCTGTTGCCCCAGTATGATGTTCCTCAGATATCTCTGTAGATTGAGCTGCCTTGATAGAGAGTCTGGGAATAGTTAACCACCTCAGGAATGGTTCATAGATATCTGGCAGATATCTGAGCTTAGACATCTGCCTACACTTTAAATACTACATTGTAGGGCCAATGCTGAGGCAGTACAAACATGCTGTCTGTCTGGACTTATGGTTCTTGGAAGTGGAATCTGTTATTTCTGTATTGTGCCCTGGGATACATCCCGTAGAATAACAATTTTCCCGTTGCCGAGAAAATGGAGAGCCACAGAGCCATATGGGATACTTCATAGGTAGGGAAAAGAACAGAGGCAGTTACCTGTAGGTCTTCAGGCCTTCTCTTTAGACTTGCTACTTACCTCTAGAGGTCTTTTTGTATTTCAGCAGTATTTCAGCCTCCTGCATTGTCCTCTAGAGAGATAGTGAACTCCTCAGTGCTCCTCAGCTGTTGATTGCCTAACATCTCGCAGTGCCTCCATTTTGAGCACAATATACTCTATGTATTTTAAAAAATGTTCAGAATGCTGGTTTTACATCAGGTTTACAAGAGATGTGAAAGTTTCCAGACAGGACAGATAAGTCTCTCAGTTCCTGTATAAGATTCACTGGAACTTGGAGAGGAAAAAGCATCTAAACAAACTTGGATGCTTTCATATGTTTTCTGATGGCTGAAACATCATATGGAAGGACAGTAATTACTGTTAGTTTAACACAGACTAGGTGCAAAATCTTTTGGAAAACAGAAATAAGATGACACAATTACAATGCAGCACATCTTACAGAGGTGGGAATAATCCAACACTGATGGGCCACCCCAGGAGAAAAAGTCCCAAGACTGGAATTTTAGCATGTGGCAAACTTTCAACATGTAAGTAATTATAATTAAGGGATGGAATGCAGTACATGCTTACATGTAGAGGGTGATTTTCTGACCTGGGGCCAAGTGCTTAGAGATTCCGATTATCTAGCTGCTGAGTGCAAGATCAGTAAAAGCTGCTGAAGCCTGGCATCTCTAATTATGTAACTAAAATGAGATTAATTTCATCTAATGTGGCTCTAATCCTCCTCTCTTTGAAATTAGTAATCAAATTTCTGTTACCATCAGGAACTGATAATCAAGCAGGGGTATCCTGTTTTATTATTTGGTAACTGAGACACTCAGAGATGAAGAGTAAGATTTTCTAAGTGATGAGAGCTCTCCCAACTTTTGTCCTTATGAGATGTCTGAGAATTTTACTGCTGTATTTATTAGTGCCAGAATACTTTTGAAACGTCCCTGCATTGCCTTAAACTCACTCAGTAGATGCAGAGCACCATGAAATATTGTGTTTGTGTCCTCTGTTTGACCTGTGCATGATTTCTGTCCCTCAGAGCATGCACTTCCTTGGGTCAAACAATGTGGAATACACTCCAAAAGGTACCGATAAAACAGTCTCTTCTACATGGATGAAACCCCTTTTGCTTCTCTCTTTCATCTCCTCAAAAATTTTAGACTGGGAAACAGCAACCAGAAAGGATCCAGACATACTCTAAGGGGCATTCTTTTAGTGTGTGCAAAATAGGACAAAATAGATACTGGATGTGATTTTGAATAGAGGTCACTGAAAATAGTGGCAATGAACTGAGAAATTAGATTATTAATTAAATGAGAAATATGAAATGAGAGAGAGGAAAGAGTTGTTTAATAGAGCACATATGTGCTAATGCTGTGCTTTATTCAGTAGAAATTAATAAATAATTTGAAACTGTAGCAATCCGTTGCAGATAAATATATCCTTCAACAATTAAAAAATTTATTATTATTTACCTACAGCAGTAACAAAGAGTAGAGCCTATGAAACCATATAGCCTATGGTGGGGGGGGGTGTGTCTGTGACTGCATCAAAAGCAAACTGATGGATAAGTATACTCTGCAAAGCTGAGGACATATTTCCTATAAAATACAATTGCTGCTGGCACTGCTTCAGAGCTTTTACATTTCTTCACATATTGCCAGCCAAACAAGGCAAGACTTCATAAATACCTAGGTGAACTGAGATGCAACAGAAAAGAGTGGGCTAACAAACCAAAGTCTATTCCACCTCTACCCACCTGAAGTCTGGTGGAGCAGAACTCAGACTAGCTATTTCCCAGGAACCAGAAAGAATCAGCCTTCTTTCCCACCTTCAGTTGCCTCAGGTTAATGCAGAGAGTTCAGTGTTAGAGGAACCTGAACTATCCTGAACCGTAAGGCAGTGTTGCTGGAAGCCTGACATAACCCTGAATCAATGTATAACTCAAAGCCTTCCTGCTCCATGAGCAGGGCAGAGTATGTTGTTCCACTGGAAATTTGCTTCCATTCTGAGTTGAAACACTTCACTGAAAAGTGTCATCACAGCCTGTGAGAGACAGTATCTACTAGATCTAGCCTTTTTAAACATAGCACTAGACTGAATGTTACATGCATTCGGACCTTGGGTGCAGAGAAGATTGGTGCTGACCCTGCCTTGCTGTCTCTTGTGAGACCTGCTGTAAGAAGCAATGGCACACAGTGCCTTCTCTGATCCTGCAGAGAGGACATGCTCCCTAAGTGCACTCAGGGAAGGGAGATGGGAGAGGCAAGAACAGGGAGGGAGGAGGTATGCAGATGCCTAATAAAAAACCAAAGCTTTTCTAGCATATCAGTGACCAAGATATCATTGAGAGGACCAGGGAGCAGAGGCAAGGCAGATCTCAAAGCCTTAGTAGTCTTGTGTTTCTGCTCTATTTTTTTGACTAAGACATAAAGGATTTGTACAGAAGAGCACTCAAGCAAAAATAATCAGGCTGTAAAACCACTCATCACCTCCCTGTGGCCATGTGGCTCTCAAAGTATGTAAGAAGTGCTGCAGAGTAGACCCAGTGGCCCAGCCCAGCCAGAAACATTCACTTCCTTGGCCACTTGACCAAGTATATTGAAATGACTGCCTTTAGCAGCATGACCAAACCCCGACAGCACAGAATTCAAACTAGAAGAGGGGGAGGCACTGCAGAGCTGGAAGGTGAGAGCTTGCTCTTGCAAGATAACTGGAAGGGTGACTGAAGGGGTTTATCTCACAGCACTTTATGAAATCAAAACCTATTAATGCCTTATTAATGCCTATTAATGCCATAAAATCTGTGCAATGTCAGTGAAACAGTGAACACCTCATTGTCCTAGCAATAACAAAAGGGGAAAAGAAATGTGATCTTATATTTTGGGGTCCTTCCCCTAGATTGTCGAATTTGCTGCTATAATATTCTTCCCTAACAAAACTTTAAACCAGACCAGGGAGTTTCATTTTAATTTGCCACATTCTTTTTGCAGAGTTTATTCAATTATTTTTCCCATCAATTAAGAAGATTTATGATTATGTTTTCTATTATGTGACCATGTTTTTCAAGTAAATTATTCATTAGTTTTCCCTCAGACAGCAAATTATTTGTGAAACATCATTTTCCCATTTTTTTTTCAGCCTGTTCAGACTTCTAAAATGGTGACAGAGTTTATGTGTTTGATGAATGCAGATTACTCTTCTTTATAATTTTTACATTAAAAATACACTTTTTGTAGGCTATCAAACTTATGTTCAGTTGAACTTAGTAACGGACGCATCTAAGACCTCAGCTTCAGTCTAAGTTATTAGCACGTATTATGTTCTGCAAAGATGAAGTATAGTTTGATGTTAGGTGCCATGTGATAGTTCAGTAGTCTAACCTTAAACATAAAGATTTGAAATACCATTGAAGAAGGAGTGGACCTTAACTGTCAACTTGCATAATGATCACCCTAACACGAGGCTACTGACCCAGTTTTCATTTCATGACTCCCATACAGAGACTCCTAGAGACTGAAAGACATGCTCACCTGCAATACTGTGGTAGTTAGGATGATCTTGAATTTTCAGTGTCCTGATTTAAGTTCCTGCCTCAGTCAAGTGGTGGAGGATCTGTCTTGCAGATTAATATCTACAAGATATGTGTATATCTACAAGATACAGCTGCAAGACTAATATCATTGGACTGTTGGCAGCAATGAACCAAAATGTCCATCCCTAGATTGCCTTTAATACAATTGCTGATCTATTTTGTGGGACTCAGCAATGCAAGGTAAGAGGGAGGGGCCATATAGGGTGATGATGGTAAGTCTAATTTGCCCTTTGCATTGATGTCAACTGTGCTGAGCTCCCACAAAGTGGTAGGGTGCTAACCTGCTGACAAAATGAAAAAGTAGCCTGGTACAAACAAGTCATAAATGAAGAAAAATAAAATGGCTGGAATCAGTTGTGCTTATTCTGCATTTGATTGATGCTCAAAGTGTGCCCCAACCTCCAAATATTTCCAGTAATTTAGCTATTTCTATTGTTCTTGCTACAGCTATTGTTTTTCTGTTCCTTCATGGTGATGTTTTGCAATGGCCTGAGTCTGTTTTTAACCTCTACTGCTCTGGAGTTTATCTCCAGTGCTCATATGAGAATGTTAAAAGAGTATGACATGGGTATGCATGTGGAAATGATCTGTAATCTTTAGCCTGCAATAGCAAAACTCTCTTATCTCAGAATGAGGGAGGAGGGAATGAAATTGGATTTCCTCCTCCTTGTGACAGTTTCTATAGCTGTAGTGTGGTAGCCCCATCGGGTATGATACTGCACAGCTAACCTAAGCTGCTTTTCTATTTGGGGGCAGCTGCCAGTTTCTCTTCTGAGTGATGTAAAAACTATGTATAATATTTGTACTTTCTTTTTTGGTTTATCATTTTTTGACTCACCTCATGTAAAATTTTCTCAATATTTGTGCCTCACAAGAACACACCCCAAGTAATTAAGAAAAAAACCCCCAGTTCTTTACAGGAACAATACAAGCAGCATTACCGCAGTTGTGACCTTAGATTTTGGCTGGACAGATAGACCAAGAGCAGATGATCTGTTTGGAAATAACTGACAGTGAATGAACTATGTACAGTGAGTCTTGAAAATGCTGTAATTCAAAATAGACACTGTGTTAGCCCAAACTCATCAACACACTCAGTGCACTGGTGTAATAGGAGCAATCAGATATTTGTGCAGTGGAATGTGAGACAGGAAAGCTGCAGCTTATGTGCTTGTTGGAGAAAACCCTCAGTTTGGTGCAATCCACATTCTCCTTTCTGTTTCTTGATGCAGTGTCTTTTGGGGCTTGTAAATGTGAGGAATGAAGAAAGTCTAGATATATGTCCCAAACTGACCTATTCCCTCCCTTCTTGCCTTCTCAAATCATCCTCACCTTCACCTGTCTGAGGTGAGAGTGAATCCTTTGGCTTATTCCTTCTGTCTCATGCTTTTTATTGAAAGTGAGAGCCTTCCAACCTTTCTACTGCTCTTTTGTGTTGCTATGGCAATGGTGAGGCCCGTGCTTCTTGTCTGGTTAAATGTACTTTTAATTGCTTCAATAAATATGCTTTAAAAATGCACAGTGAAAGCTATTGTTAATGCTATAGTTATGTTACAGCACATTTAATAAAGAAGGTAAAAACAAATGTTAGTGAAAACTTATTTTTAACTGGTTTTGAAGCTGGTGAATTAACTTTCAGCACTGCACCTTTTGGGCTGTGGCAGGGCTAATTGCTTTGGATAAACACTTGTCTTCTGCTGTAGCCATGGGTAAATAGGATTGGCAAGATCTGCCTTTGCCATCGAATTCCTTTCCTTAAGATTACCGATGACTGTAAAATAGACATTTAGCCTAGAGTGAAGTACAGAGCATCTGAATCACACAATGTTCTAGAAAATCACTCAGAACATACTTCAAAATCCTCTAACAAAATTAAAAACTTCATGTGCTGTTAGAAAGAGGGCAAGAGATAGGGCTATTGCTAATGTTCTGTATTTCCATTATTATCCTACATTATAAAGCATAGGGAAAGCATGTGGAATGGCAATTAAATTTATTTTTAAAGGCCTCTGGGAGAACATTTTAGTGGCTACTGCTTTTGTTCTTTTCACATATGAAGAGTGAAATATGAGTTGGAGGGGGGGTGGAGGGGCAGTTTCACCTTCTGACAAGGAACTGAAGAGACTGGCAGTGGACCTGTACACTCAGTCTTTATATCCAATATTTTTTCCTAATACTGAACTGTGGAAAGGGACAGAAAAGAGCTGCAAAATTGGTTTGCAAGTAGGAGAAAACCTCCTGCAGCGAAAAAGCTACAGAGTCAGCATGTTTGGATTATTAAAAAACCTTTAGAGGAAGCTTGGACAGAGTGAATAAATATCTTCCTAAAGAGAAAACACCAGATTCCAAAAGGGCCTTTTGTTTAACAGAGAGAGGACTTAAGACCAAGCACACTCAAATTGAATATAAACCAGGTTATTAAGCTTGAAGACAGACTAATCAGACACAAAGAGAGTCTCCAGCAAGTCTTCATACAGGAGGACCTTTCTAGAGAAGGTTCAGTTTTGCACAAGATGAAGGGCAAAAAGTGGCAGCAGAAGGGGAAATTGTACAACATTTTATATACAGATATACCTACACTATGTTTATATGCTCACATCAGCACACACACATATAAGGCAGAAGTGATAACTTATTAAGTCTTTCTGGCAATAAACTCCAAGAAAGTCATCTCTGTGGCAGTACAGAGTTTGTTGTTTATGAACTTCTTACAGAAGACTTCTTAAAATAAAAAGGGTAGAAACCAATTATAAGTTTTGTTGAAACCAATTATAATTTTTGTTACTAAAGCTCTGTTAGATTCTAAAGCAATTATAAAAGAATTTGAATTTTGAATGTAAGTGTATAGTGGTTTGCCTTGATATGTGAAGGAAACGTGGTTTCTAGTAATGCAACAAGGATGGCAATTAAACCTTGCAGTGCACAAAATGTTTGTAAACAAGATAATGTTTTTTGGTTGCAAGGGTCTTTATATGCCTGCTTGAGTTTTGAAAAGTTTAACATAACCACTTTTTCTTGAAGGATGTATAAAATACAAGTTTTAATGAATAAATTAAGGCATATTAAGTAGATGAAATAATGAACCAGTGGACACAGTGTACAAATGTGTACATAAGTCTCATATTCTGGAGAAAAAATGTTCAGAGAAATGTCTCATAAGAAGAAGAAATTTTACATCTTCTCAACATCTTTTTGCTAATGCAGGTATTTAAAAGTATAAGAATTATGGAACATTTGGCTTTGAGAGAAGTTAAATTTGATTTTCACTAGCCATAAATAAATAATATATTTATATGAATAATATGTTTATATAAATACTTTAAAATATAACTTTCATTTATGCAAAGTGTAGTTTCTGTCCTGGTCATGTCCAAGTTTATTAACTGAAATGGAAAAAAGTGTTAAACTTACTTTATTCTGCAAAACTACAGCATTTCCTATGGCAATTTAATAATTTTTTTGCTTTCCAAGGCTTTAGCAGTGTTAACCTTGAATAATTCTTAGGGTCTGGTGATATTATAATGTAAAAGCAAAAGTAACCAGTTTAAAAAGGTTTAATGTGAAAGCATATGTCATCTGTTATAATTTAATACTTTTTATATTACCAGTTAGAGGAAGTGACCTAATTAATGAGCCGTTTCAGGTGGCTTGCCAACTTGCAGCCTGATTGTGCTTTCCCGTGGTGCTGGCTGCAGCCTTGGCAGCAGTGGAGGAAGGGGTGTGGCTCCGCCCTCTGCTCCTGTGGGAAGTGTAACTCCTCTGTTAGTTCACTGTTCCCAGGTAAGGATTGGGGCTGCCAAAAAGGAAGAGCCATGTGTGACCCACCCCACGATCCCCAGCATGAAAGAGATGTGTAAAGATGCAGAGGGTACCTGTCTCTGTTAATATGAGCTAATGTGATGGCTGCGAGTAGTTAGTGTTGCATTGAACAGTGCTACTTTGATGACTGTAACATGAGCTATTTAATTTGCATTGAATCATTGCCTTGCAGCTGCATCCTAATCCCTAAAACCAATGGATGTCTAATAAATCACAGGAACCAAAGTGGCAGGTAAATCCAGTGGCTACTTTAGAATTTGCAGTACACTCTAATCCTAGAAAAACAATTCTGAAGCAGGCTGAATAATTAATGGTAAATGATTTTGAGACATATTTTATCTGTCAGTTTCAGCCTATCAAAACCTTGGGAGCTTTTTAGACTTGTCTTTTATTACCAATAATTTCCCGATTCCTTTCTCTCAGTAATTTTTGGTCTGTCTTATAGAAGAGATTGCATATCCTTCGATGATCAATTCAGGAGTAATAACAGTCTGTATGTATTAAAATAAAGTATACCTTTAATGATGAACAGCTCTACCTGATTAAATCTCTGCCCTCCTCTGAATTATGTTAATCTTTGTCATTTGTCCCTGTAGATGATGCTACACATCGTAACTTTTGGGACTCAACTATATGAACTGGATCCATTCTTTTTTTTGATGGCAGACCTTCACTGCTACTGCTTGTTATCATTTCTTGGTGTGATCCATGTTTGTAAACTGAAATTTGAAGCCTGATACCAATCTTGTCTTTTCAAAGAGATTTCCATTTTGTGAAGTTTGAGACGGCTACTGCAGATGTCTAAGCAGAAACCAAGACTTGAGCACCTGGGTTCAGTTCCTGTTAAAGACACTAGAGGAGCCTGCTCTTTCTGTGGGGTTGGTAAGTGTCATCAGATCAGATAATTCAATGTGCAGTGGCTTGGATACTTGCAGGATACTTGGATACTTTTACAGAGCTGTTACCTTACTGAAAAATATTTATTCATCAAAATATTCTGTAAGAGAAGACTTTGTGAAAGTCAAATCTAAACCAAGAGGACTGAGAGAGTCTTTATAAGGCATTAACTATTTGTGAGGTGTAACCTGCCGTGGATAGTGCCCTGTGTCACAAACATAATGCCTGCAAACATTTGTTGACTGCTTGACTAGGAGCCTGAGTGCAGTCAATGAGGACTCTCTGGGCTGTGGCAACTGAAGGTTATGCTCCCCTTTCTACAGACCCCAGGGAGTGGGCTGGGGGCAAGGTGAGATGCACCTGAAACCAGTGCAGTCCATGCCTCTGTGTTCATATTAAGAATAAACAGAAGATTTGGTTCTCCAGAGTTTGTATTCTGATGCTATTCACTGACATTATATTCACTTAAATAAAGCACACTCCCCTCCCCACTTAAATTATATTAAACTTTTATCACCTTAGTGCAATTTCTCTTGACCACTGTCATGTCTCACGAGACAGCGGAGGTGTGCCCAGCCAGCCCTTAGAGAGGGGAGATTTTCTTGATCCTCAGTAATGTATTTGTCTGTCAGTGCCCTAAGGAAGCTGAAACCCTTAAGTCTGACCAGTCTGTCAGCACCCCTTAAGGGGGATTCTTCACCAAACAGATTCACAGTATAGGAGGGGGATTTGACTGCCCTTTTTGGGGCGGTCAAACCAACAGCATAAGGGAGACTCCTCAGCAGGCCTTTCCAACATGTTAGCTGCTGCCAGCAACTGCTAACACCTGTAAAGGACTCACTCTAATAGTTTACAGAATAACACTCTTTATTAATAGAAATTGTGACAGGTGAATAAGGTTTGTAGGCCGTCAGTGATAGTGTCTGACTGCAAAAATATACTTAAACTAGTAGTATAAAGCAGGCACACACACAGGCTCTAATACAAAGCAATCTACTAATATACTATAGAATAAGCACTAGATACATTTCTAAAAGCAGCATTTAGCACACATAGAATATGGTTCTTACCCAGTAAGGATCTTACCCTGTTGCAGGGGAAGATGGGTTTAGCCCGTTGATTGATTCCAGCAGTTTCGGTGGAATCTTCCTCAAATTATTCCCCTGTCCCCAGTTTCTTTTTGTTTAGGGGGAGCTTGAGTGAATTTAGTCATAAGTTCTTAATTAGGTAGTCATCCTTGGCATCCATCTCTCTTGGTGGACAGATATTATACAGTCTTTGAACTAAAAAGTGTTACCATGTTCCTCTCCCTGCCAGATGTTTATGGAGGGAGGCCATGGTTCCTCCGCACTACTTCCCTCCTCCATTCCATCTCCCGTAGCAGGTGCTTATCATTGTTTAGTGAACATTTGTGGGGCATGTTGACTATATTCCATGAGGGTATGAGCATTTCACCCTCTAATTCTTAACCTCCTCTCATTTTTAATCCTATCAATTGTTCCACAGTCATGTATTTTAACACAGTTTTGCTACTCTTACCCTTCCACTTCTTCATTATTAACAGTCACATTTTAGCAGCCATCTCACACTTAGCCCTTTTTACCACAAACCCTCCCCTTCTCCCCAAAAACCAGAAGCTCTTCTTTTTTATTTCTTTCTGCTACCCTATTCTAATAAGTAAACCAATAGACAAAATGTTGTTCTTCTTGGACTGGACATTAATATCTTCTGATGCAAATTAGCACTTCTGAATGACTCGGTGCAAGTCACACCAGCCCAACATCAAACTGGGCTGTGGAAACTCCTGTTGCTACGCAGTGTTTTTGCTAGACATTACACAGATAGGTACTGTGCTCAGTATGATGTACCAGTGTACTGGTCCCAGTTCCCTTTCTATGAAGTGCAAAAGAAACATATGATTTAAATTCGGCGAATACTAATAATCTGGCAAAGGCTGAGCAACCCTGAAACAGAGAGCTGTGGTTGCCCTTGATCAGAAATTTGTTCCAGGTGGATCTGATGCTCTTTATCCTATCACCAACCCAGAGAAATTTAGTGGTAGACAGTGTTATGTGTCAATTCTAGCTGCAGTATCTATACTTGAAATCAAACAGAAGAAATAAACTCATCCCCTTCCCCCCAAACACCTCTATTGTGGTACTACAGTGCACTGTCATTGTCTGAGCTGTGAGACTAGAGATTCAGACAAAAACATCTATTAACATTCCGAAGGCACATTTCTTAACTGCAGAACTGTTTCACTCAGTACCATGACTAAATTATTTTTATACAAATTACATTGTTTCCCTAATCACCTAGGGTACTTGGAAGACTTCCTACTTTTCTGCATCACACTGTCAGGTATTACTCAGAAAAGCTTCACACCAAATTTACTTTGGAAGGTGTCTGGAGTAAAAGGCCACTATTTCAACCTGTTCCTATGAGACCACCCGCAAGCCTTTTGCTGTCTGGAAGCTTGTTTGTTTCTTAGCTCATATTTGATATGAGGCAAAACTTGTAAGAATAGCTTGTGTTTTTCTAGCACCTAAAGCACATTAGACTGGATTTAGTCATTACCCTGAACCCTTCCTATATCTAATATGGAGATGCAGATAGACAGCTCATGCCAGCATTCACAGGGCTGTTATTTTAAACAGGTACTGAGGTGCTGGAGCGAGGTGTGTCAAGGCAGATCAGATTATACAGCTTTCAATATGCTTCATGGACCTTTTACTTGGGCACCATGGCTTCAGGCAGGGACAAGGTATTTCCTTGGCTTCAGGCAGGAATTAGGTGTTCTCTTTCTGCCTTTGACTTTTTGTTTCGTTGACTTATACAAAGTTAAGATTCTTGAGTAATTAAGTTAATTTCAGCACGTCCTGATTTCTAGATAAAAAACTCAATCACCAAAGCAGACCCTGCAAAGATTATGATTATCACGATTTAGCAGAATGCTGTCATCTCTCTTCCTTTAGGGATACATATAAACCAACACTTGAATCACTATACTGCCTACTGCACAGGGGGAGATGTTTTCTATCCTTCATTTTCTAACAAACCTACTGTGGAGCAAAGAGTGCAAAAAAACCCCATAAAGTTACAAGGCAAATTTCTTTGAGGCCACTAAAATAGCTTTGAGGCCACTAAAATCTGCACTTCCTGACCTAAAGCTGCCTTTTACATCACATAGTTTCTGGATAAAATACAGAGCAATCCAAGGAGTAAAGACTAGATAACAGAGGGTGTAGAGAAGATGGAGTCAGGCTCTTTACAGTGACAGAACAAGACAAAACAGTGGTAGATCATCCAAATTCAGACCCCATTTATCAGACTGGTTTCTGTAAGGTATCTAGTTGTGGGAGATGTTAGGCTCTGCACAATAGGCTCAGAAAGAACATAGATATCATGACGCTGAGGCCAGCTGAGATTGCAGAACCTCAGCTCTGTTGTAAGGACAAATTTAACTGCTGATAGCAAGAGGATGGCTTGTATTTTTTGCTCATCCTCTTGGTTAGAGGCACCTATTTTACACACCAGACAAGTAAAAGAAAATCTGTGCTAAATTACCTCAAAATATCATACCTCTAAAAGCACAGTTGAAATTCCTGCAGAAAAGTATGTTCTAGGCTAAGACTCCAGATTTCCTTCCCTCCCACCCCTCAACTACTTTAACCATGAGATGATTCAGCCTCTAACCCATGCATTGCCTGAAAACACCCTGTAGCAAAAGTTTTGTGTTAATCACTGGCAGCAAGTGCTGAGATCTGAATGCTGACAATGCTTTTAAGGGATAGCCTAGCTACATAGACGTATCACAATGTCTTTGGAGATTTATCTTGGATATGGAAAATAGGATGGTCTGGGAATCTGGTCTGACCCATTTAGAGAATGGAAAAGAATTTGTGATTGAGAGATGCACATACAGGGATATAAGCGTAGCTCTGTATTCTAATGCGAATGAGTAAACAGTCAGCAGTATAATAATCTGTAAGGCATTTGATCCCAATAAACCATCTTAATCCTCAAGGCTATTCTGGCAGTAAGAGATAACTGCACAGAAGCAGAAATGTTCTTAGCATAAACCTCACGTATCTATGTTTACTGTGTGTGTTAAGCAGTAACAGACTCTTCTCCCCTCCTTCCCAATACTGATGAGCACTTCATCTGTACGGTCTGCTAGCTCCCTACTTCACTAACAAGAGCCCTTTAATTTGGATTTTTATTATTTCCAGCAAGGGCTAAGACAAAAGAAAAATCAAATCACAGAGAAATGCTTAGGACTGAAGTTCCCCTACTGGCATGCCCTCTACTTCAATAAAGTTTCACTACAGATTTTGGTTTTAGTAGCCATACATGTGGTCCTGTGCTTTGTGGGAGGATACATTTCCACATCTCTGCACTTAACAAGCCTTTGAACTAAATGTTTTTGTGGCTGTCTCCTGGCTGCCGCATTGTCTTCATTGTTGTCTGCATTGCAGACAAAGGGCTACAGCTCAGAAATGCAGAGGCAGTGAAGTGCTAAAAGTTAATTAATTTGTTGTCATGACTGAAGACTGAATGATACTTTTGAAAGGGTGAGAGCAAGAGCACATTCTACCTCCAAAAATGGGTAGTGTCACTGTGTGTTATGTGACCATATTATGTTCGCCCCTCTCAGTCAAAGGCGTTAGTTAAAGCAGGGCACAGATGAGTGCAGATGCTTGCTATTCAAGGCACAGGGCTGTAAGGTTTCTTCTTAAATTTATTTACTTTTTTTTTAATAATCTTCAAGCCAGCACTTGTTCCTCTACTATTGGAGTCCTGGCACCCAAAGACACTTCAGGCCTGTCTGGTATCTCATGAATATACAGGCATCAGTGCAGACGTAGTACCTGCTGCTGCTGCTGACCTAGTGCTAGTGCTTTGCTGGCCTAAACTGTGAGGCACAAATGAAATGGGTACTATTATTTATAGCTCAGAAATCTTCAAATAAAGATGAGAACTGTTCCATAAGCTTTTTTTATTGATCAATTAGTTTACAAAATCTTTCCTTTTTACATGTATGAAAGGCCATTAGGTGCTAGGCTTTGACCCAGTTCGAGGTTGTAAGTTGAAGCCAAATTTTTTCCCCCTGACAAATGACAATACTGCCCAGGTTTAGACTCATTAGCACAAATGTTGCCATGTAATGGCGTTAAAATAATACATATATATTTGTGTTATGGAATCTTCAAGGTTTGTACCTGAAATTTGAGTTCCCCTCAGTTATGCAAATGACAGTGCTGAACATGGCAGCAAAAACATTACCCTAGCTGGGATCTGCTCTAAGTGGGGCAAAACAACCACTTTGCATCCGTATTTCACATTTAGTGATAGATTTAAATTGCTTTTTTAAAGCTAGCATTTCTAGTTCTACTTCATATTGTCTGGCAATGACTTGTAAGAATTTTAGCTTCAACAAATCTGTATCTGCACAGGTGCCACTGTAAAAAATGATCCTTAGCATATGAGATACATTATATATTATATATTATATCTATATATTATATCATACTTTTGATTGAGAAGCTGAGGAGTAAGGTATGGATCCTTTAACTTATATGGGGAAATCCAGGCATGGGACTCCAGCTGGCTTCAGAATTGCACATACTTTCCCTTTACCTCTTCTGCTGATCAGTTTGTTCTACACTTCATTAAAGAGCTGCTCCAGTGCTTTCTGAAATCAGTGGCAAAGCATTTCTTAACTTCAGTAGTGTGTGCTCAAGCTGCAATATATCTTAGTGCTAAATAGTAAAGTATTATGTCTGGTGTGTTCACCCTGGATGTGTATGTTAGGTGGAAGAGCCCATACTTATGTTAAATGCAACTGTCCTGTTGATAGATTTGGCTTATATTTAACCAGATACACCAGATATGCAGTTTATTTCATTTTGCCAAGAAAATGGGTCAATGAAGAAGAAATAATATGCAATCAGATATGAAAAATAAGAATTCTAAATCTACTTGTAAGTCCCTTTCTGCAGAATAAATCTTGAGATTATGGCCACTTAAAATAAATCCTGGTTTTGAGGGTCCAGAAACCTCAGGAGAACACAGAAGCCTTTGAGGTGTTTGAGAGTTTACTATACACTCAATTCTCATGTTAACAAGGCTTTGAGGAAGCGGAAATAGTCCTCCAAAAACTTCTCTTGTTACCAAGTAAGCTTTTACAGTGCATACCATCAGTTATTCTTTATGATCATAACGTGGCTAATATTAAAAAAATATAAATCTGTGAACACCAGGAGGTAAAGGAAAAAAGAGAAAATTCAAACCGTTTGAAAAGCAAAACTTGCAGAGATTCAGAGATTTATGGAAAGGGAGCACTCTCTGTTTACTGTGAGGAAGCTTTGCCATCAGCTTCAAAGGAAGTTTTAGTAGGTTCTGAATGTTTGTAATAGCTATGGCTCCATTTATCCAGATAACAACATCTTTGTTATCTAAAATCTTGGCAACACTATGCATTTCAGTGGAGACTGTGAAAGATAACAATCAACTTCAACTCCCACTGACCCAGGAGTCGAAGGGCTGTGGTATGGCATTTAGTCTTACTGACTATAATTATATGTAATAAAATTGTGTTCTCATTGATGCTATCATAATTTGTATAAAAAGTTGCTTGTAGCAAAATATTACAGATGCAGGCAATCTGCAGGAGTTCACAAGATGGTAAAGTTAGACTCTGGCAGATTAGAAGTTGCTTTTGGTGTTCAAATACATGCATATGCCTCTGTTTTTACCAGTATGTATAAACCCAGGACATTTTAAATATACAGTTGAAACCCTAATAGTTTCTATTTTTAAATGTTCCTTTCTTAGTTTAAAAATGTTTTATTCTCTTTTTAGAAGCTCCTCTATTTACGCCATTTGCTCTAAGTTTTGTGACAGCCAGCTCTTGATTTGGAGAAGCTAATGTTAATGGAAGGACTGGATGTGTTTTACCTCTGGCAGCACCACAGTGTACTTTGGAGGCATGAGTAAACAGTGGGAGAGTCTGGGAGCTTTGAGGGCTAATCTTTTTACAACCATGAATTTTCTATATAACCACAGGCAAGGATCTTTGTCTTAATTTATGTCCTTGCACAGGAGAGATACTAGTATCAGCTCACAAAGGACCCATGGATGTAAATTAACATTTGTAAGTTAGGGAACAGGAAACATGATTAATCATATGATGAAGAAGAAGTGGTAGAAATGAAATACTTACAGAGTTCAAATAGACCTACTGGAATGGAATCCTGCATAGTACCAGTAAACTCTAGTTCATAATGCATGTGGAGAAAAGGGCTTGATTCAAGTTACATAAAAAGAGTCTTAGCCCTGGCACAGCTCTGTCCATGCATTCTTGGTTTTGGAAATCAAAATCCTGTTCTTCACCTACTGCATTACTGGGTGCATGACTGTGCACTGCATGCAGGCTCTGTTTTTCCCACTTCATTTGTTCTTACAAATAGCCCTTGGAAACTGCTCCTCAGGAGGGGGTTCCTCATCACCCTCTGAGTGATCTTTTGATTATCTCTTTCCCCACTGGACTAAAGGCTTACTGTTATCGCCACTTGATAGTAGTAACAACTTTAAATTTGTGGGACAAACTGTAAGACAAAGAACTGTGAGAACTATCTCCACCAAGGAGGTAAAGCAAATACAATTACAGATGGTTTACAGAGCCTTTTCCCATTTCCACTCTAGTTTCTATGGTTTTGTTGTCCAGTGTTTTAACACTTTAGGTAACTACTCTTGAAATCCACATGATGAGTGATTTTTTTTCGCAGTGTTCTAAATATATGTATATGTATATATAATACTTTTGCAGTGAGTTTAATTTTCCATGTGCACCAGCCAAAGCTGTTAGGCATGATGCCTGGCTTGTGAGCCATTGAAGAAAACTGTGCCTAAGATTTTCCCAGCTGCTTGCTCAGGATTTTGCTGACCCACGCGGACATTGCCCCTTCGTTGTCTTCTGTGAACAGGCAGACAAAAGAGAAGCATGGAGTAGTAGATGAAACTCTTGCTGAGTAGCTTTAGGTTGCACCTGGTGGCAGAAGTACAGGTTTGTGCTTCTGTTAGGCTTTTACAAGGTGTGGAAATGTGCCAAAATTTTTTTTTTTTTTTGTCTGCTTCAACTGAATTTAAGGAAACAACATGCTCATACAGCTTCATCCTAGTATGCTGAAATGGATTTCTCTCCAGTCAATTTACAGCAGATCTAAGCCATCTCTCATTTTTACTCCCTCTCTAAAAGAAAGTGAGTTATATAAATCTCATGTAAGAGAGTATAACCTTGTCCACCACTTGCCAACACCATTTGGTACTGCAAAGCCCAAGCAATTAACACTAGCTAATTAACTTTATCTGACTACTACACTGAACAGCCTCAATTTTTAAAGATGTTTATATAATTGATTTCCCATTTTCAATAAGAATTAGCCACATTTATATCTTTAAAATTAAGCCTTTTTTTTTCAGCTCTATGCAGTCCAATATAATCTCTTGTGTGTGCTCTTTTCCTCTCTCATGCAATCCATGTGCCAAAATTAAAAACTTCAAATCCCTCCAGACCAAACATTTACTGAAAATTTACCTTGAATGGCACTGTATTTGCTGATCTCTGAAAGAAAACATGAACAGGCTCTCCAGAGAAATGGGGTTATCAGGAACATTTGGGGACAGAAGGTACCTCACTATGTGCAATGTGTATTGTTTGAAGAGGAAACAGAGTGAGAAAGCTTGCTATGTATGCATAAGGCAGTGTTTTAACAAACTGAACAAGAAGTTCTAATTTTTTTCCTCAATAATCCAACAAATGTTGCTACTGTGGGGAAACTTTCACCAATAAAGTGTAAGAATCATCCAAGACCTTGCACTCCGATCTCCTTCAGTTATCATGACACCCTAGGTTGCAATACTTCTTTACCACCTTGGCAAACGTGCTCTCAGAGCTCAGCTAGGGTCCCATCCAGTGAGCTGAATGGCAGGCAATAGTCTTTTTATCTTATGCTAGTACCTCTGCTAACCCAAGAAGATCCAATGAGGCTGACAGCTGGAAGGCAAGTCTTGTTGCCATTCCAACTCTTTGTTGCCACTTGCAGGTGTGGAGGGAAAGGCAGTGATTTGTTCTACCATATGAGAAACATCTAGGGAGCCAGGGCCAGCCTTGGCAGCTAGAGAGGATATATGATAAAATAGGAGCAGCTGCATGTCACTGTATGTTTGTTCTCTCAGGGTACTTGACAGAACTCTGTGATGTTGCACACTCCTTCAAGACTGATAGCATTAAAATCTCCATAAAAGTAACATGCTTAGCTTTGGCTCTAAGTGTCAAGGCACATTCATTAATTATAATCCATGTTTCTTTGCTTTCTTGGGAGTAACCACCACCTTATGATTGAAGATACTTCCACTAGGGATACTTCCACTACTATCCTTCTCACTATGGGAAGGATATTTGTCTTCTAATCATTATTACAAAACTGTCAGATCAGTAAGTTCTTACTTCTTAGGGAAGAAAAGCAGCCTGGCATAGCAACTGCAGAGGGGAACAGCATCTCTCCCCTCCCTCCCAGACCAGAGGCATGGACAGAAATATCTGGAAAAGGAACCAGCACTGAAGTTGCTTCTCACTAGTCTTTTTCTGCAATACCAGGACTGGGAAGGCTAGAGCCCATCTGTTAGATCTTCATGACTTGTCTCAGCACTTGTAAAGAACATCTGCAACTGTGCAATAAGCAGAGATGTGCTGAACAGTTTTGGAAGAATAGATCTAGTCATCTAAGAGAGGGATCTTCAAAAAGTAATGCAGCAAGTGGGATGTCACCAGTAGAAAATGCTGGGAAGAGGAGTAGCTGCAAGCCCTGGTCCTTGAAAAGAGCTATATCCCTAGCACAGTGATGGTGGTAAGGCAATTGTGTCTGCTCCAGATTTTGCAGATACTGGAGTGAGTCCAATAAAGAACCATGAAGATGAATAAGTAATTGGAGCATCTGTTGCACAAGGAGAGGCTGAGAAAGCAAGGACTGCTCAGCCTGGAGAAGAGAAGGCTTATGGGCAATATGTATAAATACCTGAAGGGAGATTGTAAAGAAGAGAGCGCCAGGGTCTTTTCAGTGGTACTCAGAAAAACAGTAAGAGAGAATGAGAATAAATTAAGAAATATTAAATTTCATCCAACCACAACAAAAATTGTTTACAATGAGGGTGGTCACACAGAGCAGGTTGCCCAGAGAGATTGTGGAGTTTATATGTGGAGATACAAAAAACCTAAATGGACATATTCCTGGGCAATTTACTGTAGCTGACCCTGCTTTGGAGTGGTAGTGCTTGGACTACATGATCTCCAGGGATCCCTTTCAATCTCAATGATTCTATGACTCTGAGATGAGCCAAAGACACACAATAATCCTAAGCCTTTCAGGCAGCAATGAAACCTCCTTTCTGACATTTTCATTTTGCCTAAGTAATAAAATGATCATTAGGTGTCAGACAAAATGAAAAAAAAAGCGTGACTATAGCCAGAGGGTGAGGGTAAATCAGGTTGAAATTTCTTGCTTCACATAATATTTCATAATGATATGAATTATAACAGGTTTTGAGAGAAGCATTGAGAAAAAAAATTTTTTTCAGAACACCAACTGCTTGGTGATAAGGAAATTTTCTGCAACATTAGAAGAGGCAAATAGGTTCAGACCTAGATCTCCCACATGCAAACTGACTGCTCCAGTACTGGAAATATTAGATACCAGTCATCACCCAAGAATTTAATGATTTTCAGAGTGAAAGAAGAGTGGAGTTTAGACCAGAACCTGTGAGTTTGATACTTGTGAGAATCCATAAATTGTTAGAATTATGATTCAGAAAAGAACTAAAACCAGTAAAAGAACCTCACATATATACACACATATATTCTCACAATGGAAACATATGAACAAAAACAACGTAGAAAATCACAGGGAATACCTTAACAATCATTTTATCCTGAATCTAATTTGTTTGTAAATGAAACCTGTGGAAAACTGTTAAAAAGACCAGAGGATTGTACTTAGAGGGAAAAAAAGGTGAAGTCATCCTCTGTTGAAGAATGAAAGGGCTGTGAAACTTTCATTTGGCTGACCTCCAGATGCCTCTGAAAAGTAAAAAAATCTTGCAGGTAGCTTGGGAAGATCGAGTCTGAAAAAAACTCCACACTATGACTGTGAGCTGAACTTCTGCACAACTTGCTAAAGCAAGACAGAATATTGGCAATTTTGCCTGATGGCCAGAATCATAATAGACTATTATTCCCCATAGGAAAACAAGGGACAGTCAGTAGCTGTCATTGGGGTTTTGGGACCCTCAGGGCCAACTTGGAAGGAAGCTAACACTCAGACCATCTACTTTAGGTACCCAAGTCTGATCCCTATCACATAGCACCCAAAGTATGTAAACTATGTTCCTTAGGTAGTACGTGGAAGTCATAGATAAATTCAGAGGATCTAAATTAGATCCTCATATAAAATGATGTGAACATTTTTCTGCATCAAACTGGCCATCCAAATCCCCAAAAGGATTCAGCTGCTGCAGCACATCAACCAGACTCCTCGCCAAAGAAGAGGAATCCAGACTCCCATAAACATCATGGGAAGAGTTACACACTTCAGAGGGAGCATATAAGAAAAAAGGCAGCAAATAAGAAAGGGCATACTAAGTCAATATCCTAGGTATGCTTTTATCTGAGATGACTGAAACCCATATTCCAGAGAACTATCCCACTGAGGTGGTGGTAGTGGACAAGGGGCTGGGAGTGGTGTGAGATAGACCCCAGACTCAAGCTGAATTTATAACCCTGCAAAGGAGAGAAATAAGATTCACTGGACTAATGGAAGAATGCAAACATGATCATGATTATGCAATTTGGTGGCTAGACACTCCCATGGGATGCGTGATACTTACAGACTGTTTTCATCTTTAAAGGTCTGGAATTTCCCTGAAGTCTTTTAGAAATAAAAACCCAGCAACATCCAGGGCTTTGGGAAGAACATTTTATTGCTAAGCATATCTTTAAACAAAATGCAACTAAGAAAAGAAAAAGAATCAAAAAAGGAAGAAGAAAAAGAAAGGAGGAAAAAAGTAATAACATCACAAAAACTCAAAAAAAAATTCTTCAGGTTGTCCATAAAGCAACAGGGATATGGTAGAAGCCCACATACAGAAATGCACATGTTCCCAAAAACTGTCCAATAGAAACTTACACAAAAAAGGAAAGTTAAATATTTTTCCTTTAACTTAAAAAAGGAAAGCGAAAAGGAAAGGAAGAAAGAAAGCAGGAAATCATTTCACAAGACTCCAAGACTCCAAGAACAGCAATCTTTTACAGACATCAAGATATAATCAACTTTATATAGTTTCGGCCAGTTAAGTCATCTAAAATCGTGCTTTCATACCTTTTTAAAACCTGTCTTTTTTTTTCTTTTTAGTATAAAAAATAAAAAAGAAAAAAAGCTCAACCTCACACACACGCACACGCACCACACACACGCACACATACACGCACTGAAAATATTTGTTAACATGAAAGCATCTTCTCTAAATGTTTGAGAAGACTGTTTTTTTTTTAATTTAAGTTCCCATGTGCGTGTGTGTATCTGATGACACTTCTTCAGAGTCAAATATTCATGCGACTTATAAACACCAGCAAGAGTAGATTTCTAAACCTAAACAGCTGATTAGTTTTCATCCGCATACAGCGAAAGTGTACATTTCTGATATTCCAGAGTTCTCAATCCTTCTTGGGTTTTGTTGTTTTTTTCTCTCTGTCTCTCTCTCCCTCATTTGCTTTTTTGCTCATGATAGACATGGCCGTCAAACCACCTCACTATTGTTCTGTACAGTAAGATAATCCTTTTCACAATAACTGGGAAAATGTAGAAACTGAACAACCAAATTAAATAAAACAAAGATAAATAAAGTTAAATAAAACAAAAGAAATTCCCAATTTAACCATAAAACAGTATATACACCATCAGGGTATCCATATAGAAATTATACTAGCAAAAAAATAGTAGTAAAATATGTAAACAAAATTTCAGATTTTTTTTGACACAGGTAACTGTGACAAAGTTAAAACACACACTTCACATTTTAAGGTTTGCTTTTGTTGGTTGTTTCTTTTTACTCTGTTCTTCAAGAACATTCTCATTCCACATTAAGACCATAACAGAACTTCTGTTCCAGTCGTCCCATCAAACATACCATGATAAATATATCTGTGTGTATATATATATATTATATTATTAAATTAATTTTTCTTTATTTTTTTGTGTGTCACAGCAGCTTTATTTATTTTCTTTTATATAAAAGAGGAGGAAAAGGGAGAATAGGGCAAATGGAAGGACAGAGATGACCTGAAATGTCAAGCTACAAAATTAAAATATTACATATGAAAACCAGTTATATGTCAAAAAATCTATGTATTTTGCATTCTTTTACAAGTGTCTAATCTTTCTGACATTTATTGGTCTTGTCACAAGTTGAACTCCACTGGTGTCCTTCTGATCTCTTTATGAAACTGATTTATCATTATTTTTTGCATGCATTGCAATGTCACAGAACCAGAACCCAGAGGAAGGCTCCTTTATTTTTGCACAGTATATTCAGCTCAGAATAGTTAATAATTTTTAAGCATTCTTTTTTGAATCTCCAAATCCTGTTAAACATACTTTGGCTGTGCTAATGCATACTAAGTGCTGTACTCAAATAAAGCCAATGGCTGATCAGAACAGACCCAAACCCATCTACTCTTCAGTCCAATTGCAAATACTGGAGCCAGAACCAAGGGAACCAGCTTTCCATGATAATTTTCTTCAGCACCACCCATGAGTCACTTTCACTGCATTGTTAGCAAACAACTTACAAGGATTCTAGAGGCAGCACAACCAGATATGCAGAGTAAACACCATGGGTAGCTTTTGAGTTCATATATGGCAATAGTCTCTCTCTTTTTATTAGGGAATTTTTTCCGAGATTTCTTCTCAACATATATCCTGGTTGACCCCCCGCACCATTCCACTCCATTCTTCCCTCCCACACCCAAAAGTAATCAAAAAACCCAAACAATAAGTAACCCAAGAAACAAAACCAAACCAAACAAAAAATCCAACAATCTCCAAAATCTTTTATTCCCCTCCTCCAATCTCGAAAAATTATATGTATGCTGGACACGGCCAGATAATTTTGTTCAATATTTCTTTGTTGTTTAATAATGTTTGTATTTTTTTAATTTTTCTTTCCTTTTTTTTTTTTTTTAAATAAGTAAACTGAAAAATTATTGATACAGTCAGAGATCACGAACATTGTTAAAGACTCACTTGGAGATATGAAACAAGTAAGCCATGAAGTCTTCTACTTTTGCAGAAAGTTCAGCGGAGGAGGAGATTTGGAGATGTCCAAGTTCACTAACAGAGCAGAGCTGTGCGCGCCATCTCCAGAACGCTAAGTGTGCTTTATAATACATTAGGGCAAAGTTTGCTGACTCCAAGCGATGACTGAGACATTAACAGTCACTGCTGAAATTTTTTTCCCAATACTTTTTCCCACAAACGATATCTCCCAATCATCTCGTTCGCTGCAATGGTTCTGATATTTCAGTTAAATCTCATTAAGTATTTATATATTTATATATAAATAAGTATTCTTTTTTACACATAATACTCTTTGTCCTTGTTTTTCTGCTTCTTGTGGCCGCTCTTTGAGCTCTGCTGCTTCTCCTTCACGAGCGTGCCGTTGCTCTGGGCTGAGTTGCTGATGTAGTTCCGCGTCTCGTCCACCTGATAGGACCCCTCGTCTCTGTTCCTGTACTTGTACATGGCGTACAGGAGGATGAGGATGCAGAGGGCGGCAGCAGCCACAATGCCGACGACCATCCCCGTTGTGCTGCTCGACTCGCGGACCACCTCTGAGGCCCCCGGAACCCGTCTGATTCCCGGCTCCGTGGGGTTTGCTGTGGGCACATTACGGAACATGGGGGAAGTGATTAGCGGGCTCTTCAGCTTTGTGCTGTCTAGCTCATAGGCAGTGGGCAACGGAAGCAAGACTATGTCAGGCTGGGGTTTGAGCTCACGGTTATTCATTTTGCCGGCTGGCAATTTGGGCACCATCCCAGTCGAGGACGAAGCTGTGGAGCGGATCAGCTCAGGGGACAAAGACGTGGTAGTAGTCCTACCAGTTTCGGAGACTTTGTTAGGTCTAAAGTCCTTGGATTCCCACTTGGGTGCGTGTGCTTTGTAGCCACCTTCGAAGATGGAAGTGGAAAGACTCTTATCTGTTACCAAGGAGAAGGTGGTGTAAAAATCTTCATCATCAGTAGGGGGTAGGTTAGAGTCAAAGGTTTCCCCTGAGCCATACCCAGATATCACCAAGCCATCATCATCACAACCATCGCTGCCTTGGTCCGACAAGCAAGGTAACCCCGCCTCAGAGGTCATGGACAGGGAATCTTTGGTGGTCTCAATAATGGTGAGGAGGGGGCGAAAGGTAGGGGGAAGTGTAATGAAAGGTGCACGAGTAGCAATAGGAGGGATATCTATAGGGTCTTCTACAAGTAGAGGGATAACTAATTCACCTCCTGGGATGGAAAAGAGAAAAAAAAGAAGATTAGTACATTTTAATGACACAATGAACCATTTTCTGTTCACCTGACTCAAGGGCAGGAGAGGATCTGGGCATTCTGAGAAGGTGTCAGGGATCAGGTTTCTCATCCTAGCTACACTACCAACATACTTTCCTGGGGGTGCCTTTCATTGTTCCCTCCCATCTTGTTTGGACATTGGTAAACTGCATGTTTCATTTCCTACCTCTGCTAGGTATGTACAGTGAAATACTCTGAATTCTTGGGAACCCAAAGTTTTTGATTTTTGGAGATACTCTCAAGTGACTCTGTGGTCATCAATTTTTGGTAGTGATCTTTCTTAAGCATTTGGTTAGAAGACTATTTAAATTAATTATTTTAGACTTCCATAGACCAACGTTCTCACAGATGTATTTTTTACTGCTCATCTTGCCAGTTTTTCCTCTTCTGATTCTTTTTGTTTAAAATAACAGTGCTATTTTCACTGCCATTCTAATCTGCTCACCTGTAGTTTAGAAGTTCTTTCCTAAGGCATTTCCCATTCATTCATTTCTTCTTGACCATTATCGGGCTTTTAAATTGTGGGAAAGTTCATGAAAGGAAGGGATGGAATAAGAGCCAAGTACTTACTGGGGTCCATGAGAGCTCTACTCAATGTTCATCTCTTTTTAATATTTCTTTCGCATTCTGTTCGACACTAGAGATGTCCCTTTCCTTCCATCTATTGGGGCTACTAGTGCCATACCATCTTCATCTTCGGTTCTTCTTGATATCCTTTTACTATTTGATTAAGAATTAGGATAGATTTTATTGTGATTGATGGTATAACTGAATAAGGACTTTGATGAACCAAGTCAGCACTTGAGCTCAGGATTGTACTGCAGAAGTTGTCTTCATACCTACTGTTACTTCTTGATAAGCAGAGAGTTGTGATCAGTTCTACTTATTTCTAACATGATGGTTACCTGCCTACAGAGAACTAAGAGCAAGGTGGGGCTTATGGTCTACTCTTGAACAACAAACTGTACCTTTGTACCTTCCCACAGTATAAGCTACAACTGAAACAAGAAAATTGGTATATTATTTCTGTGATTGGGATTCTGAGCAGCAATATTGCTACTTTTAGGGTAGCCCTGTTTTTCCGTACATTATAATATGACTGTACCTCTACCTTCGAGTTTATGGGTAATTCACACTCCATTGTTTTTTCTGATGTGGAACTTTATTTATCCAATTCCTTTAGTTATGATTACATAGTCTTCTGCTGACATACTGGTTGCCAATGCTTTTTTAGAGTGAGACATATTGCTTTTGAAAGTTCGTGTATAAATTGTCCTTTGGGTAATTTTTGCTGGGCTAGCCACTGGAGTAAGCTGCTTAAAATATACACTGAAGAGTTCAGCTGACATCATGAGAGTCATCTAGATCTGTTCAAAGGAGTATAACTCAGTAAGTATTTCTAATGCATTGAAAATTTTATTTATACTCACCATTACTTAAGGAAGGATATGTAAAAGGAATTACAGCTTCTAAATAAATAATTCTGGGTTTTAATTATGTATTAATAACTGATAATGAACAGTTTGGCATTGTTACAGTACTGAATGGCATTAGGGTCAAAATTCTGCTCTCTCAAATCTACCCCATATATTACATGCACTTGTTTCCCATTGAATTCTGCCAGTAATGTCCATAGAAGTTCTAAAAGGAATACTTTACAATCAAAATTCCTTCTAACTGTGAGAGCAATATATCTGAACAAATTACATATTGAAGATGGCAATATATTGGAAAAGGTACTGATCAGTTTGATTAAATCTGGATAGCTGAACCAGCAATATGGCTTATCCTTTTCCTTAATGAGAAACTAAGGGGTGAAACATTTTAATCAACTGAAAAAGTCACAATTACCTCAGAGGTACGAGGGTAGAAATTAGGCCAAAATAAGAAATGTGGTACTTTGCATACTGTCATGCAAAGTTAGTTTTAAGCTAAGATGCAGAGGGAAATTTCAACATGTTTAGTTTCCTGAGCTTCCTCGGTACCTTCATATACCTCTTTTGTTACTGGTTAGAGAATGAAGAAATAAGTATCAGTCGCTGCAAAATACATTTTTTTTTTAAATTATGTAAAAAAGCAGAAAATGCAGTCTGCCAAATGGCTACATACCATTTTGTGCTCATGCATCTGAGCTGTTTTCTGAGCAATGTAGAAACTAGAGCATGTAATATGATTTATATATGTCTAAAAGCCCCATGCATGGCTTGAGTAGAGCATCTATAATCTATGCAAACAGGTGGGCTCGGGATGAACTTCGACTATGCCTCAGGGGTAAAGATCAACTCTGAACCTGGTAAAAAAAAAGAATAAAAATAACAGTATTTAAGTCAGAATTGCATCAAATTGCATGACTCGGGAATTTAAGTTCCAGAAAGGCAGGGATAGGAAATGTTCCTTTTAAACAATTTTTTAAGATCATTGTTTCATTGTTAAAGAGCAGTATTCATCTGTGATTTTCATTCACCATCTGTGACACTAACTGGAAAAAAAATCAGTTTGGCAGCTTTTAATTGCTTATCTAGAGCTTTGAAGTGCCTTTGTTCTTAAAAGCTACTATACTGGCACACAGCATCAGTATGCAGTTGATCTGACATACACTGAGACAATATTTTGGGCAGTTGTCTTCCAAAGAGAAATTATTTTTATCCTATTAATAATCAATTTTCTGGAAGGAATCAGAATATCTTAGATTTAATAGGAAGACTTTCCTTTTGCCCCAATATCCCTTTAATTTAAAACTAGGTCATAGTTTTATAGGTTTTGTTGCTTTTGAGGACTTGAGTTAATGATCAAGACTACTGCAATTATTAAATGATCACAGTCTCTTTGAAATATAAAATAAAGCGGATAAACTTGCTATCATAAATGGGATTTTACATAAGTGATGGAGAAAATACTGGAGCTTTTTGATTCCAGAAAGTCTGTTGGATGGAAGACAATAGGACAGAATCAGGACTAAGTTTTTAAAAGTTTTCATCTAACAATATGTGTGAGAAGAGAAATAACTTTCATACCAGGAAGACTGGATTAAGTTTGATACAATGTTTTGACTTTTTTTTTTTTTTTTTTTTCTCTCTGTAATGGAAGAATCTGTGAGACTGAAAAAAAGCTGTGAGAGAGTAAGTCAGAAAAAGTAACCTAGGTATCAGATCTGGCTTCTTTTTGGCTGCTGTTAGGCATCTATGCAAAACTCACAGCAAACTTGAAGTCGTAGGTCTAACAGGATGCAAGCACAATGAATACTTCTTGGGGTATGTGATTTATAGAGGAATAAAAACAGCCTTTAAAATGGCATGATAAAAATGCCACTCAGCCCAAAAGAAATGTGCTATTTAAAGATACTAGGGAACGTAAATTCTGAAAAGCTCCCGGGAAAGTGAGAAATATGATCACCGATATCTATGGAGGGAAGCAAGCGCAAACTTTCATATCATGCCTGCAAACAACTCTGTTACTGGTACTACATTTCTATTTGTAAGAGACACAAGGGGGAGTCTGATGACTGAGGGAGCAGGAAGCTGTCTGGAGCCAGTGGTCCTTTGATGGAGAATTGGTGCCTCTTGCCCAGGCCCCAACTTGGTTTCAAGGTAAGCACTGAAAGATTTAAAGGACAAAGAGCCACTCGTTGTCAAGAATTACTTTATGCAGGATTTCGTTCCTGAATGGTTTGCTGTAGAAGGCAAATGTTTTAAAGATTTAGAAGATTTTTAAAGATTTCTAGAAAAACCTAGACGTGTTCCTGGAAAACCTTACATGGCAATCTGGAAAGGGAACTACACTTGAGACAGATTTTATGTTTGTCAAGTTTTTATTTTCTCATACCTACCATTTCTTCAATTGCAAAATTAAATGCTTTGAGACCCAAATAAAACTTAAAGGTTCAATTTCCAAATAGTTCTGTGCTTATGGAAAAAAAAGGCAAGGCTGGCATCCAGTTTGAGCCATGGCTTCCAAACAAATATTCATGTGATATTTAGATTCTGTTTGTGGACTATATGGGCTGTTTCCTGATAGTTACAGGTTTCTTCCCCCATTTTTTTCTGTTGGCTGTTAAGCACCAGTTAACAGTGTTCACCTGTATGCTCCAAGTTCAGGATTACTTTAGCAATCCAAAGATTTCACAAGGATTTTCCAGATTTATTTTTCACCCACTCTGTACTTTCTCTCCTAAGCAGGGAATGGATGTTTCCTGAATAGAAATATGTTCTCTTGACAACACAATGCCAAAGAACTAAACAAAAAAAGAACAGATAAAATGGTTTCCTCTGCAGTGATAATGATGCAAGACTAGTTTGCCCATCGACAGTACAGCCGAAAAAAACCAAGCAAGAACCAATAAAAAACTGAACATGCAACTGGAAGGACCACTGAAAGATTGGTGTTCTGTGAGGTGGGAAACCTTATACCAAGTAGCCTAATGCTTTGCTTGGCCTTCTCATTCACCAAAGTGTGCATACATTAATTAAAAATTAGCCTCTTAGCACATATTAGCACATATACTACTTTCATGGAGTTGTGCTTTTCTTTTAACTACCAAGAGCACTGGGGATATAAAAGGTCTGTTTTAGCCTTGGAGCTGCCCTGGTTTTTGCTTTATGAGAGTATTTATAGATATATAATTCATACCTCTGGAGCTGATCTCCAGTAAGAGTTCTCTACCACTGGAAAAGACAGAGTGTTAAAAATTTAATGGAAGCCTTATGACCAGTGAGGATGTTGTGGGCAAGTCACGAATGCAGAGGGCAACAAAAAATATGATAAAGAAAACAACACGAAAAACTGCAGCAGCCGCTGGTTTTCATCTTTAGAGCCACAACTACTTCAGTGGCGTCTCACGTGTCAGACTGGACAAAAGGCCCACAAAAAGGAAGCCCAAAAGATTAATCTTCTCCTGATGATGATAAGTAACACACCTTACTGTGTCTCTCTTTTTCAGCTGTGATTGAAGAGCTTTTAAATGCCATCCATAAAGGCTGCACAACTTATCCATTTCTGCAGGCACTTGAAATTCTGCATCCAAAGTTTGCAATTTTCATTTTATTCTTATGCTGTTCCTCTGAATTTTGGCTCCATATTCAGTATGAAATACTTGATGAAGTCCTTACCTTTTCCACCTCTGTATCAACACAATAATTCCTTATTAAAAGACTGAGTTCATAAATTTCAGTCTAATGGTATTTAGTTAATTCTCCTTTGAGTCCTCTGAGGATAAAAAGCAGAAATTATTCAGCATATAGTCTCTGATTCCCAGAAAAGATGACGCTAAAACCTAGTAGATGAACATTCTTCATGTTTTCTACTCCTGCAGTCTGACTTACTTGCAATTGACGGAGAGTAGTAGAGAGAAAAACATTATTTCCTTAATGGAATTCTGTAGCTTCTTATCTCAAATATCACCTTTTTCTTTCAGGAACTATGTAGTCCTCAAAGTGATTAGATAAAACTGGATTCTGGTGCAGTTGGTTGAAAAGCATTTCCTAAGCCCCTCCCCAGCTATATTAAAAGACATTAGCTAATGCAGTGTTTCCCAATAGATGGCTCGTGAGCAACAGGAAGGTACAGAGTTTGAGAGGTCATGAAGCCCAAGTTAATGCTGAGCTGTGTTTCATTCCTGTAAATTTTTGGTCACCTTTGTGGAGTTTCAGTGAAACAGATACTAATACCTTCCAGAGAGGACCTGATATTGTGTCTACGAGCAAGATTCTACAGCAAAACCAGGTATTTTGGTGCACAGACACTGAGTTGCTCTGAATCAATTGAAACATGCCCTCTTCTATCTCTCACCATTATTTTAATCTTTTATGATCAGCTCGTGACAGCTTCCTACTCAGCACAATTATCTGTTCTGTTTTCAGCATCTGTTGTTCAAGGAACTTGACAGTTGAACCTAAGATACCTGCTGAACCTAAAATACCTGCTGAACACGGCATTACTCTGCAGAAATGGTGAAAACATATGTCCTTATAAGCAAGTGCAGCTTTTTCTTACTTGTACTCACTGCTTTTTGAAGAAACTTATGCAAATCTCTTCTGTAGCAAGGAAATTTTAGAGATTCAGGATGTGTGTGACAAAGGCATCATTTCTGCATGATATTAACAAGTCTGATACCAGTCATGACATGCTGAGTGCATTTACCTGGTAAGAGTACACTTGAGAGTATCATTTAGACTGGATATCAGGTACATAATCAGACATGTAGAAAACTGATAGAAATAAAATAATTTAATGGGAATAAAGTAGGAATGACATAGAGCTGCATTAGGAAAACCCTGAGAACTACCAAAAGCCAAAGAAGTCCCATAATTTTTCACTTGACATGAAGGTTACACCACCAGGCTACATATAATTTAAGTAGCATGAAATAAAAGCAGCCTAACTGGTGATTTGTTTGGGGAAAGGGGAAAGGAAGCTTCTAGAGGGGGCCAGGAAAGAACAGGAGCAAACTACCTCGGACTCCTTCACCCCCTCCTGTGCACAATACAATATGGCAATTGACAATATACAAAGAGCACATAACATAAAGGCAAATACAAACTGATTAAAAAATAAATAAACTTATATATTTTCCTAAAACAAAACCATACACTAGAAAAAAAAATGCCACAGCAACAAGGTCAGAAAAAGGAAAAACAGAACAAGTAATTCACTTTAGCAGCAAAAGAAAGAATAAAACCTATGAGAACTGAAAAAAATGATGAAAACCAAAAACATTATTTCCTCTTAAAAAAAAAGTAATCAAAAATACATAAAAATATTTAGAAAGCATACCACATTGATTTCATAACAGTCAACTTACATCAACAAATTGCCCGCATGTTTTTTGGCATGAAAGGAAAAATTTACAAAAGAAAGTTGTGTAAGAATGCTCTTGGACAAGTAGCATTGCCACATTCTTGTAACTTGCTTTTTTCGTTGTTGTTTCTTAAAAACTTTTTTAGCAAAATGTTTATTATTTCTTTTTAAATATATTTGTTTTACAACAAAGGGCGATACAGGGAGGCAACAACACATACATCCACACCACATAACATGAAAAGAAAAAATCTTGCACCTTAACAAATTTGAACTTTTTTTCTGCTGTTTTTTGGTTGTATTTTTTTATCTTATGTAAAGTTGTTAGCATATTGCAGTTGAAAAATCCTGTACAATTTACTTTTGCTTGTTTGCATATCTACATATATAATGTTTTTTGAAAAGCAAAGTTTGTTGCTTTTTTGCCTTTTTGGTCAATTTGATATATATTTTTTTAAACATTTTCTTTTTTTCTATAATTTTTGTGTGTGTGTGTTTTAAGGAATGGATGACTGCACATAAAATTTTAACAATGCTAAAGAAAGGGGTGGTGAAGGGGAACTTATGAGAAGAAAAAATGCCTAGGGTGGATGGAGTGGGAGTGTAAAAATCTATGAGTGTACTACACAGGAGATGAAGATGATGGGAGTGAATGTGTAAGTCAGTTGCCATGTCCATGTAAGGGCGGTACGGAGTGATCTAGCAGCATTAGAGCTTCTGGCTGTAAGGAAGGGATGGGCAATATACAAAAACAAATGAGCATATTCATGCCCATCAACAAAAAGAAAGAACAGAACTCTAACATTGACAATCTCACAAACCCTAAGCTGCAACTTCTTCAACATGCAAGTTACAAAAAAAATTAATAATTATAGTATTAATATTTACATTTTCATTAAAGGCTTTCAAATTATAAAAACAGTTAAGACTTTTCCCTACTAAAAATAGCAGTAAAAATACATAAACTAATAATAATAATAATAATAGTAATAATAATAATAATAATAACCAGAGAGTAAAACAAAAAAACCAAGGAAACTAGTTTTATGCATTGGAATTAGAACAACTTCATCTGTAGTTACCCACAGCCTTCTTCTAAGAATCATCTTTTCTGAAGTCCATCAAATTGACATCAGTATTCTCAGCAATTTGAGACAATCATTTCTTGAGCACATCAAATGAGTGTTTTGAGTGTAATTGTTGTGTTGGCACCCCCTTCCCCACTGTCAAATTAGACTGCTTGTATATTCAGATTCTCCAGGGAAAATCTCAAAAATACAGCTGTAGGATTCTGCCAGTGAAGTAGTTCCTTATTTAAAGACAGAAATAGAGGGAAAAAATTGCAGAAAACAATTCATAACTCTTTTGTTTTGTTTGGTTTTTTTTTCATTATAAGATTGGAACAAAGCAAATCTAAGATAGAAATTCAACCATTGAAAAGAAACACATCAAAATATAACTATGTAGAGATATACTAAAAAAAAAAGCAAAAAAATGAAAAAGAGCACTTTGTTCCCAGGAAGAAGGGAGATAAGAGTAATTGTGGGGGTTTGAAATTTTATTTTTAAAGAAAAAATTATTCCACACACTTCCAAAGATGAACAAACCAGATGTACACATTGAAAGGAACAGACAAAGCAGTCTAGGGACACTTTCATAATTTAGATTTTTTTTTTTAAGAACTGGATTCTCTTTCATTCCATCCCCCTCCCCTTTAAATTTGTTTTGAATTGTTGGCCAAAACCCCACCACCCTCTAGTGTTGCTTTTTTTTTTAATAGATCTTTTTTTTAATCTCTTATTTTTAAAATAAACATGGAGGGGAAAAAAAAGGGAAGACGTGCAGTCTGGATGTACGTCATAAATAGACATAGAAAAAGATAGAAGAAATTGGCTGAGGTTGACAAATGGGTTATATAATAGCTTAATTTTACTGTAGGATGTTAATAATAATGCATGCTTAAAGTAAGTTGCATTTAGGGAAAGTAGAAAAACAGAACAGCAAGCAAGGACTTGGGGAGTGGGCGGGCAGAGGGGAAGGGGAGGGCAGGGGGTGTACCATCCATGCCTCTCCAGAAAGGGCAAAGCACATTCCAGTGGGTTCTCCACATTTCTGGGGGAGGTCAGGAGGGGAAAAGGGTGAGGAGAAATCATAAGCTATGCTAAGGACATACTCTTCACCCTGACTGTGACCTTCTATTTGAATCAATCACTCAAAATGCCTGATTCCATCCCTTGTTCTGGCTCTAACTTTCCAAGGCATTCCCAAAGCGACTGGCATTTCTTTCTTTGCCTGGGGACAGAAAATGCTGCCGCTGCTAGCATTAAGGTGGAGACTACTTTCTCCTATGCTATAAAGTTCAAGAAGATATTACTAATCAGTTCTGAGTCTTTACTAAAACTAAACTGGATAACAAATACTGTATGTTCTGGAGAGGTCCTCAGCTTCCTCTGAATTCACAGAATCACAGAATATTCTGAGTTGGAAGGGACCTACAAGGATCATCAAATCCAACTCTTAAGTGAATCCCTTAAGTGAATCCCCCATACAGGGATCAAACCCACAACTTTGGTGTTATTAGCACTATGCTCTAACCAACTGAGCTAATCTTTAATGACACACATGATGTCCATATTTTTCTTGTAAAAAGATCATCATCCTGACATCAGAGTCCTTCCAAGAAGGAACTCAGGACCCCTGAAAAAAAACGTGCTTTGATTGATGTTTTAGAAGACTGCAAAAGTTACATATAAGGCTTTGGACCCTGCCTACGATGAATCTCTCCAGGAGACAGGAAAATCAGGCTGTAAGCACTGCATATACTTTAGCTTTCCATCATGAATGCCAGCAAGATCATTTCATAAGCCATCATAAAGGTCATGCTACCACCAAGAGGTGGAAGTGGGGGCTATCTTGAGATTGAATTTCTGGAAAGAATGGGGCTATCCTTCTTGTAGATGTGGCCAGTGGTACTTTTGTATAAATACAATAACAAACAGGTAAGAAGTTTTGCTACTTATTAACATGAGGAACAATAGCACCTCTAAAGACACTGAGAGATCAGTATAGTGCCAGGGAATGTTAAATAAGCAATATACCCCACAAAAAATACAGTAGCCCATATTGGTTTTAGAGGCATTACTGAAAAATGTCCAATTCTGAGAGGAGTTATATGAGAACTCCTGCTTCAGAAGTGATAAGGTTGCACTGCTTGAAAGCACAGAGCAGCTGTAGCTGGAATGTACCATGCCTTTGCTGGAAGACTACACTGGACCTATCTCCTACATCCCTTTGGTAAACATGTTAGGAAGGGAAGAGGTCAAACCAAAGAAGAGGAAACCTGGTCAAGGTTATCTCAGGGACAGAACATGCAGGTTACAGGAAGAAAAATGTTAGTCTACACAGGAAATTTTGAGGATTCATTTGTAGATCAGAAAAAAATGATTAGAAATAGGAAAAATAATTACAGAAGTGAGACCTTTTCAGACCTCAGAGGAGATTTTTATTTAACGAGGTTACAAGGCTAGTGTCCCTGGACATCTCTCACAACCAGGATTCTGAGCTTCTGGTTTAATTGTACTTAGGGATTTTCACAAAGAGGCATTTAAGCTTTGAAATTTAATCAGTATTTGTCATGACTTGCAGCTGGATTTTCAGAGTAGTGAAATATTCCCCTTCAGCACATTAGAATTGAGTGCCTTCTCTTTGATGCAAAACAGACTGTAAGGCATGGGTCTGCCTGCCAACTGTGCAGTCTGTGTCAGGCCACTCCAGAAAATACTTATGTCCTATTTGACAATAAATGCCTAACTCATTGCATGAGGGTCTGGAAAAGCCTTTTACTGCCTGGAAGATCAAAGGAGCTAAAGAACCACAGCTGGAGTCAGAGACACTTAAAGAGATGACAAGATTTTGTAAAGGAAATCTTGATGTTAGACTTACAAGAGGATTTTAAGGGTGATAAGCAATTTTTTCTTTACTTGATCAATACGGAGGTGCTTGAATAGAAGCAGAGGTCTTTGGAAAATCTTGGTCCAGCAATTTGTGCTGAGGCTGGGAACACCTCCTCCATCTTTTAAAACAAATTCTAGCTGTTAATACTCAAAACTTGATGTCCTAATTTGAAAATTGGATCCTGAATGCTTCCACATAAAACTACAAGACAGTATTTCATTACCTAACATTTAGCAAATTATTCTTCAGAAAAACAAAGATTAAAAAGCATATCCATTGCAGCTTTATTTTATTTTCAAAAGCTTAAAGTAGTTTGAAGGACTGGGAGTAGAAGCATCTGTACTGTCAAGGCTTACAAGCTTCCTGTACTAGCTTCCAAAACAACCTGTTCATTCTTGCATGCTTTTAACATTTCTTAGAGTAGTATTTTTCAGACATCCAGCCAAATGAATGCTTAGCACACCACAAATAACAAATAGCTTATAGATTAATAGGACTAAAACACTAATTTTCAAAGCAAACCCTCATCCCTACCCCCAACTCAGAATAAAAATCTCTTCCTGTGATTCCCATCAGATATCCCCACTAACTTAAACTGCAAGAGAAGTGTATTGACTTAGCTGGTACAGTACAAAAAACAGGAAGATAAGAATAGCCTAAGAAGATAAATTAGTTATATCACTTTCCTTGCACCAGCTGTTTCTACTGGCAAAAAGCTCTCTCATTCTAAGCCCAAGTGAAGCTCAGAAATAAAAAGCTATCTATAGTAAGAACATCTACATGAGCATGACTGACAAAGTCCCACATGACATTTTGCTTGGGTTTGTGTATACGAGTTAATTAATGGGGCATCTTTATAGAAATGAGCTAGGAAATTTTCACCAAATATGAAAGCACATTTACAGCTATGGAAGCTAAGGAAATCATAGGGCTAAACTGCCACAGCTCTCTAAAGTAAAGAATTTTTCCGGTGTTTGCCTTAAGCTTATTATCTTTCCACAGACCTCCAAATCAAAGAGTATTTGATGCTTCCAGTGCTAAGCAGCCCATCACTGGCCCGAAAGCATTCTTCCCATGCATCTCTACTCAGCTGTATCCTTCTTCCATAAGAAAGATCTGATACGGTTTTTGAAAGACTCAAGATTGATATTTGTAGTCAGCCCAGCTAAGGCTTTTTTTATGTAAAGCCAAATTTATTTAATCCTAAAAGTCATTCCAGACATGGAAAGAAGTCTTTCTGAATCCTGAGGGATTTTGCAACCAGAAACCAGATTCTCATCCTGACAAACTCAGTAGCATAGTGTCATCCAATAATTTGAGTGGTAGCACGAATAGTAGCCAAAGTTTTCTGCATATTTATGGTATACTGAAGTGTACATAATTTTCTGATAATCTGCAAACATAGAGCAGCAAGGTTATATTAGTGTCTCTTCCTTTCTTCAGTATACAGTTATGAAGCAGACAGGTAAAAATACATGTCAACAGTTTGTCCAAATGCCAGCAAATACCTCATGACTACTACATCCCTTCTTGTTAGTTGTATCCCAAGAAACCATATGCTGTTGGACAGGTTGGATCAATAGGCTGAGACCAACTGTATGAGGTTCAGCAAGGCCAGGTGCTGGGTTCTGCACTTAGGTCATAAGAACCCATGAAATGCTACAAGCATGGGGCAGAGTGGCTAGAAGCAGCCCAGCAGAAAAGGACCTGTGGGTGCTGCTCGATAGCTGGATGAACATGAGCCAGCAGAGTGCTCAGGTGGCCAAAAAGGCCAGTGGCATCCTAGTCCATATCAGAAACAGTGTGGCCAGCAGGACCAGGGCAGTGATCATCTCTCTGTACTTGGCACTTGTGAGGCCACAGCTTGAGTGCTGTGTCCAGTTCTGGGCCCACCATTGCAAGACAGACACTGAGGTGGTGGAGCATATCCAGAGAGGGGCAATGGAGTTGGGGAAGGGTCTAGAGAGTAAGTCATATGAGGAGTGGCTGAGGTTGTTTTGCCTGGAGAAAAGGAGGCTCAGAGAAGATCTTGTCGGTCTCTACAACCACCTGAAAGGTGACAGGATTCATTTTTAATCACTTGGATACTAGGCTACATGTGCCATTTCTGTTGAAAGATCCTACAAAGTAAAATAATTAACCCCTAATTAAGCGCAAGGGCATTGCATTCTCGAAGTCTGCAGCTAGTCCAGCTGGAAGTAACTTAGTGGATAGGACTTCCTCTCTTGCTTTGTGAAGGATGGATCCAAAACATAATGTAAAACGTTTCTCTTGCAATTAATTTAAACTTCTCTTCTCATGGCAAAGTAGTGATTCTAGTTCTGCCCTCAATTACCCCTCTTCTATAAGAGGAACATTTCCTGTTCCTCTTAGAGACATAAATTAATGCTGGTAAGAACCTGAATTTGCAGGTTGTATCCAGAGATAGCTATTGTGTTTTTTATCTTGGAGTTGTAAAAAAAATAAAGCAAAGCAAAAACACAGGAAGAAAAGTGTTGTCTACCTCTTGGATGGCTGAATAATCTAGGATCATCCCAAGAATTACTTATATCTCTGGAAGACATTCAAGATTGAAGGTATTCTACTTTAGAAGTCTCCTCACTGATGCAACTACACCTTATTCTTGAGGATACATGGGAATGAGTACTACTACAGACCTTTAACAAGGACCTTTAACAGTGTACACACTGTACCAAGGAAAGTATTTGGCAAGCTGTAGAAGAAAACAGGAATGTTTATGAATGAAATAAGTTGGATTTATATCTTTTCAGCATTTCCTGGTAAAACGTAGAGTCAAGGGAATTTACAGTTTAATGGTTGTGAAGAAGCTTATTCCAGTAGGCTTTAACAAGATTCATTTACCTGTGTCTTCACAACTAAACTTACTTCTTTTACTAATCAAAGGGAATGATAAAGGTTATGATAGGGCACGTTGTCTTCTACTGAGTTTGAGCACTGCTACATTCCTCCTAGAGTAACTCAGGTGTAAGAGTTAAGAACTGAAATGACCTATTGTAGCACATGTAGAAAAACTACAATAAATCAGGGACTCTTATTAATCTCATCTTCCAAATGATGGCTTATCCAGTACAGCCCTGCTCATAATGTTATTTTCCTTATGCTACAACAAGTCTTTGGGAATCCAAAATCGTGTCCTGGGACTCCAGGACTTCAGTCTCCTCCTCAGCCAAAAACAACTCAAAATATTCCTCAGAGTTAATAAAAGGGTTGCTTCACAGCCATCCTAAAAGGCTAAGCCAAGTTCCCCATCAGCAAGATGAGCTGATGTTGGATACACTAAGGCTTTAATACCCAGTAACCTGTAGAGGAAAACTGTTACATGAGAGAGTTTCAGTGACGAGGAGTTCACTACTAAGTCAACCGCTGGCTTCTGCCAAATTACCATTGCAAAATGGTATAAGATCCTAGGTAGAAACGACGATAATGAGTATACATAAATAAATACAGCCACAACTCTTACTCTGGAAAGGAAACATAGTTCTGAGCAGTATGTTAGGTGTTGTTCTCTCACACCAGTTCAGAGGACATGAGACGCTCTTTCCTTTTGATAGTAATAATGTTTAAATGCAATAGAATCCCCTTGAGACCTCAAGCAGAGGTGTTTGGAGACAGAATGGCAAATTACTATTTAATCTGTGTTTTGACGTCAATTCTCCCACTAGGCAGCACTTGTAACTGCATCAGACAAACAATAGAGCTAACTAACATATGAGCTCTCTAGCTCTAAAGCACTGCAGGGGAGCCCTTTGTAAAGGAGCTTTCTATATGTGAGCTAGTTCTGTCTATCATTTGGAAAAGACAAGAGGGGATAGTGCTGTGATTCAGGCATTTGGGGATGGATTTTTGGCAGGACTTCTTGTTTGTTTTTACAGGCAAGTTTAATACTAGCCATGAAGTGCAGAAGCATAAAGAGAGCGTGCCGTTTTTGAAAATTTCCTTCTGAAAGTTCAGGATTACAGCAGTGAAAGACTGCTGCAGGCAAGTTTGAATCCTCTTTTTGAACATACTGAATGACTGGAATAAACTCTACTCTGATTCAGAAGCCAATGCTTTAAGCTGTTTATCAGAGGTTGCATTATAGCAAGTAAGTGGCTGCGAAGGATATTTGCTCTGTTTTCATAAAAGATTGGATTAGAAGAGAAATAGATCTCATTCCAAAAGTTAACTTACTTTAATATTGATGACATTAATATCTGAGGCCCCTAACATAAGAAGGTCATGGACCTCTTGAAGCAATTCCATAGGACAGCCACGAAGCTGAGGCCTGGACTACCTCTCCTGTAAGAAGAGGCTAAGAGAGCTGGGGCTGTTCAGCCTGGAGAAGAGATGGCTCTTGGGAGACCTTACAGCAGTGCTCCTGTCCCTGAAAGAAGCCTACAAGAAAGCTGGAGAGGGACTTTTTATAAGGACACGTAATGATAGGACAAGGGCTTTGAACTGAAACAAGGTATGTTTAGATTAGACATTAGGAACAAACTTGTTACTGTGAGGGTGGTGAGGCACTGGAACAGGTTTCCCAGAGAAGTTATGGATGCCCCATCCCAGAAAGTGTTCAAGGCCAAGTCAGAGTGCGCCCTGAGCAACCTGCTCTACTGGGAAGAGCAGGTCTTTGCTTTGGTGAGGGGGTTGGATATAGACGATCTTTGGAGCCCCTCCCAACCCAAACCATTCCATCATTCTATAATGATGATACTTGTATCTATTTCAGAACCACAGGTAAAGATAATATGTCCATGACTAAAGCTGAGGAGATGAACACCAGAATTCTTCAGGTCCATACAGATTTTAAGAGCTTTTTGAACAAAAAAACCAGGATGACTGTTCTCTGCTATTGATTATTTCTGCTTAAGGTGTCTTCGGAGTTCTTTCTCCCTTATCTTCACACCATGATAACTTATATCCCAGTATCCCAAATGTTTAATTGTGTTCTTTGTTAAAGAAGCTGGAGCACTACCTTTCAAAATGTGGGGGTTTGTTGTGTGGTTTTGGTATTTTTTCAAAACAATAGTTAATATTCAATCTGACCAGGGCAGGTCAGACTGCTGTGGAATCACTGTTTAAAGAGATATATAGTCATATGCTTGAATATATTTTCCATATTATTGCTTACTGTATTACCTGAAGTCTTTACATTTAAATTTTAGGGTCATTGTTAGAAAAATCAACTCAAAGATTACTTTGCATAGTTATTAACCATCATGTCTGAGCTTCATGGTTTAGTAATTCACAGGAGCATAACAACCATGAATACCTGTGAAATGAAAGTTAACTGCAGATCAAGTCTAATAGGATGGAAACTTAATTAAAAGAAGCTAAAAAAATCTTATCATATTAGGCTTTCCTCTGCTATGAAGTAAGACGTTATATGGTTAGATTTTAATAGGAAAGTCTATTACTTTCTCATAGCCTCTAATTTCCTTTATCTGTATGAGCCACAAAATTTTCTCATGCAGAATTATTTTTCTGATGAAATAATTATTTCTATTCATATTTTCATTCTAATTGATGGTCTTAAGCACAATCAAAAAAGAGATGGAAATGGAAATATTATGTTAATAGAACAAACACTTTATTTGGGCAATTCTGCTAAGGGCAAAACTTGCAGCTTTGAACTTCGTGAATTAAATAAAAAGGTGTTCAAATTCTAACCTTAGTGCCCAGTGATTTACTGGCTTATTAGCCAGTATTAGCACTATTTTGAAGTTATAAGAAACGCTTCACCCTCAAAAAAAAAGACTCATTATAAACACTCGAGCCATCTAGGTCCTCGCTTGCCTTTTGCAAAGGGCCCTAAATGGGAACAGGCACATGGACCAAGATTATGCTGGAGAAGAACTGGCAGATTTGCCTGTTATTTCCAGTGCCTAAACAATTCTTGTTAGTCTTCCATGGTAAATTTAAGTATTAATGCAAAGTGGCTTCTTTTCACAACCTTCCACTGCATTGAGTTATTCATCAAAATGGAAGCATGCCAAAAGCCAAATCATAAGTTGCCATTGCCGCATTATATCTTCATCACAATTCCTTATTATTGCCTTATTTCACTGTCTGGTAGGTTAGTAGTGAAAAATACAGAGAAAGGGAACCAAGTGGCAATTCAAACATATAACAGTAAAGAGAAGAATTCAGCACAGAAACACTAAGCTTTGAGATAAGCTCTGTCTTCACCGGTAAGGAGGCAGAAAATGGAGTTAACTAGAAAAAAATACCTCATTTCTGCTCTTTCCTCAGCCTCAACTTTCTCTTAGAAAAATATATCTCACTTCAAAAACTCTGCCATGGTGTTTCCTGCTTATTATGCCTCAGTGGATGGCTTTCCAACTTGAAAAATATCTGATCTATATCCAGCTCTAAAGATACTCTTCATACCAACTCACTGCCAACCCAAGTTTGGTATCTAAGAAATGAGTTCAGCTCTCCTATCATCACTCATAAGGAAAGATGTATGCCCTCAGCAACCTTTTAGCTACCCTATTGCCTTCAGTAACTTTACAGAAATATGACTGACTGAACTTTTAAATTGGATGTAGGTAAATGACTCCACAAGAGAAGTGAGAAACAGATTGGAACCTATCCCCTAACCCTGGCACTGAGTGGGCTCTACAGGGACCATCAGGATAAAAAAACCATTAAAAATCAGTGGACTGGACCCTAGAAGCAAATACACATATCAGTGAAGAGGACGAAAGACTTTTTGTTTGCTCATCTACAGCATTCAGGTATAGCTACAGTTGAAATTATTCTCTTTGCTTTAAAAAGTATGGATTTTCATAATTAAAAACCAATTTTATTCAGAAACATTTCCTCTCCTTTATTAGTGAAATTCTTCTTTTGAACTCAACAGTAATTTATCTGCCTTCCACCTCTGCAACTGTTGCATGCCCTACAAATACTTTTCTCCATGCATCTCTCCATGTTTCTCTCCACTCAGGCTAGTTAGTGAGTCAACTAAGGAAGCATCCTTCTTACCTCTCTGATTACAATAATTCTGAAGTGCAGACAATAGCATTCATCATTCTTACTAAATACCTAAAAACCACTTTTCAAATCTGAGATAAACAATGCTACTGAAGTCCTAACAGTACATTTCTGGTCAAACACCTTACCTGCCATACAGGGCTAAGTGCTCTGTCAGATAAGACCAAGAAGATCCAGAACACTATCAAGTGCAGAAATAATAATGGAAGTTGCAATGACTTACTTTAAAGACACATCATATGTTCTAAGCAAAAGGAGGGTTTCTCTCTGCTTCTTTCATGAATACTAATGTGCAGAGTACAGACGCGTCAACTGGGCTCAAAGAAGTAAGTGAAAGTCAGAAGCTACCTGATCTCAGAAAACCAACAGGCATTTCTTATGTATTCAAACTGTGTAGAATAAAGTACAGCATTGTAACAAAATACAGTAAAAAATGTAGATGATATGCACCTTATAAAAACAAGCTATTGTACTTGACAGATGAGGTTTGAAACGTTCCAGCTAAAGTCTCTCTTATACGTTAAATCATCTAGATTTTTTTTTCCAGACTGTGATTTAAGGTCCAGCTAACTCTATATAGTGAGGGGTTTTTTTTTTCACATATAACTACAGAAATTTAGCCCTAATACTATAAACTGCTAAATACTTTCTACTTTCATTAATCCTAAGTCACTCAACATCTCATCAGGCTGCCAGTTTCTTCAGCCATGTGGTTAATATAGTTAGCAAATAAGCAAGCACAAGCATATACACAGGAATCTACACACAATTTTTTGAATTTTTTTACTATGAAAGTATTTAATTTGCACCCAAATTCCGAGCTGGTATGGAGATTCAAGTGTTGACTGCTTCCTTTTCCAAAAGAAAAATCAACATCCCGTTCATAAATGCTCTGAACAAAAGCTTTGGAACAGAGTTATAAACAAGTGAGGAATGTGGTGGAAAAGTTCTGCAGTTGGTATTTTAAGCCTATTACCAAACATAGTCTCCCAGGAATTCCTTGTACATACAATTTTTTTTTTTTAAATTTTTATATATGCAATGAATTTCCTAACTCACTCTTTCTGATTTCATGCTCAGTTCTGGCAACCATTCCTACATTTGAAACTTAAGAGCATGATTTGTGACACACCTGCAGCAGTTTTACACTGATAATAATGCTTATATGCATTATTGCTAACTTAAATTAGCAGTAAATGAGAGGTAGAGCATGTACATGATTTCTTACAGTAGAATCAGAGAGACCTGAAATATGATATACAGTCCATCTCCTGGGGACAAGTACAGCATATTACCAGCACTCTGTTTTCACACCTAAGATATTTGATACAACTATTGGAAATCTGTCATCATATTGTGTAACTAAATAATATGTATGGGGTTTTATATATGTATATACACACTTACACACATATATATGTACTATGTATTACACAGATATAAATGTTTATAAACCCATATATATAGATATATTTCCCTTACTTTCTATTTCCAGCACCTTTGCCAGTGCTCCAGTCAGAGACACAGCGCTCAAATTTATTGGATTTTATGAAATGAAACTGCATTTGTCCTCCCTTAATCCTTTCTTGCAAAGAATCTCACCAGTTCCCTATGCTTATTAAGCTTCCCAACTACATTCAGAACTCAGGACGTGTATAAGCAGAGGCTCCGCTGTAATGGAGCACAGAGATAACAGTGGCTTTGTCAGTACTACCCCTGAAATGATGTGTACAGTTCTATGCATTTCATTACCATAACAGCACAAGACAAAACAAAAGAGAAAACTGATAAAGAGCTGCTGTTCAACAACGAACAACAATCATTGCTCTAAGCTGATGTCTAAAATCTTTAACTTCACTGTAGATAGCTCTATTGTCTTGGTTTGCATTTGCTGAAATCTCCCTGAATAAGAAAATTGATGCAGTATGACACACCACAGTAAAAGTTGTCATTGCCCTAACATGGCTGTATCCCGAGAAAAATCACCTCCTGGTATGTGTATTGGACAGAAGGTTTAAGAAATCTGCAGGATCAAAAAGCAGCTTTTGTTTAAAACTGAAGGAGAGATTACTGAGGTTAGAAAGTGAAAAATGAATTAAGACTCCAAGGTCTTATTTCAAGTCCTGCATTCAGACAGACCTTAAGGGCCTGGTCCACAAAAGGATTAACTATCTCTTGTCAGCGTATAAATCTAAAATTTAGATCTTTTAAGCAAATGCTCAGCTGCTCTAGTATCCACAAAGCTCCTCCTTGCTGCTGGAAAAATTATGGCAATAAAGCTACAAACCATTGTCGGAGCTTTTGGACATTCACACATGCAGCCATCCCCAGGATCTAACTACCAAAATTCATTTTAAACAAGCACGTTGAATGTGCAGCTGGCATCAGAGATTAAATCCCAATAAAATACAATAAACAATATTGCTTTTATAGGGATTTAAAGGCAAAAGCAGTAAGTATCAATAGCAACTGATATTCCAATGAACATCATAAAGCTGGGCCTTCATTAAAAGTCTGCTTTTACAGTACTCCAAATGGCTTTTACCTCATTTGCTGTTCAGACTCCTAATTAATTAGCTTTAATGGAAGCTAAGCAATTTTTGGTGTGGAAAAAGAAATGAAACTGCTCAAGTTCCTCGGGATACTTTAAACATTTCGTGTGAATATAGAGTTCTTACTTGAGGACCGCCAAGCCTGGCAGCTTGTGTTTGGACATTTACCAGCTATGAGACAGGCCAACAGAAAACTTGCAGCTTGTCATCAGGAAGGAAAGGTCATCTGGGGGGCAAAGAAAAAAAGTCTCCAGGAGAATAAAATATCTACTAGTAAATGAGGTGTAGATGACTGAGATTCATTTTTCCTAAACTATCAGGTCTTCACGTTTACTATAGACTGCATTACCAGAACACTCATTCTTTAGCAGAGAACTGTGTAAATACCTTTTCAGAGGAGGCAAGATAGGGAAAAAAATACTGCACCAGGTTTCTCAACTCTTCCTGCATGGAGGAAGAATTACTACTAACAGAGTGAGCTAGACACACAAATGGCTGCTTTCATCTTTAAACAATCCTGTTATTAGAATAGAGGTGCTGCAGGCACAACATCTGCAGTTTGTTTTACCATCTGTTTCTAAAAATATCATCTTAGTGAAGGAGACTTTTTTTCCTCTCTCTTCAAAACAAATTTTGTTTGCTTTTTCTTTCCAAGGGAAAAGTGATGGATTTGGAAAACAGCATAAATGGAAAAGATCACACAGCTTCAGGGATGGACTTTACCATTGCTATTTAAAATATAACGAGAAGCTGTGAACAAACCAATTGAAGATTCTGAAAAATACTGGCTCAACTCCTGTGATAAATGTAATTAAAGGTTTTAGTCTTCTAACACAATTCATACAAAGCTAGTGACAGATGTTTCCTATAGAGAAAAGTATGGTTTAATGTTCTGAAAAACCCAACGGGGAGGGGGAAAAGTTGAAAAACTGAAGAGAAGTAGTAAGAAGCCCTCAAGTTATTTACAGGTGAAAGTTACTAGTCATATTTTCAAATATGAAAAAAAAGAGACAAATGAAGTTTCCACCCAATACTTCAAAACTTTCTACTTTGTTTTGTAATTAGACACTTCCCTAGAATGCATTTTTTTTTTTTTTTTTTTAAGCATCAATTTCAAAATGAAAAGGCACTGCAGGGCAAAAGTCGAAATTTGCATTTTAGGAGTTAAAGAACATTTTCTTGTTTTGCATATGACACAAAGAGTTAAGAATAAACTAGATGGAATTCCCACAGTACTTTGCCTGCACCAAATCTTAAGTTTTTATTAAAAAAAAATATAACTAGGACATGAACATCTTCAACTATCTTCCAGTCTCCGAATTCCTTTTGGGCTTATGTGGCATGTTTAAGCACACGAAGTAAAGGGTGTGAGGGACGGAAATGTTAGAAGTTAATGATTCAAACAATCGATCATTTGCAGAAGCAGCAGGTGCCTTGCTGAGGCCAGGTTTGCAGCCCCCAGCCGAAGGGGAGGAGAGCTTTTTGGGTGAAACCTCTGATCTTCCTAAGAACAGCCCAGGGGCAGACGGGATGCACACCCACCACTGGAGGATGATCATGACAAACCAGCCTTTGTTTAGCAACAAGCTGGGTCTTGAGTCAGATACGGAAAAAGGCTGATAAGAAACAGATTAAGAAACAGACCATGCGAGGTGGGATAATGCCTTTTATCATGCCAGTGTCCTCCCTCCTGATGAAGCTCAGGTGTAAAACTCGCCCCCTCACCCTTCTCCCCTCCGCCTCCCTTGGAAGAGGTGTCGGGACATTTGCACAAAGCCTGAAGGTATTCATGCTTTCTGATAAGGCACAATTGGCTCAACTAGCAGGCCTGAGAAACCACAGTCATGTCTTAGAAGGGGTCATAAACCATAAAAGACCCCCGAAGTGCCCCTAGCCTAATATCTGGCAATTTCTATGAGAGGACTGCACATGATTCACAGTGCTGCAGGAGAATGCTATCCATCAGCTAAAGGAATAAGAACAGATCTGGTACTGTGTCCAGTTTGCTGCACAGAAAGAGTACTTTATTCTGTTTCACCTACATTACATATTCTCACTGCACTGACTTTCTCTCCAGCTGCCAAACCCTCTTTAATCCTCGCCACAGGTCTGTGAGAGTCCCCAGTACCCTGACAGAGGCAAATGATTCAGAATCTCACCAAAGGCACCTCCGTGCTGCAAGTTCAGATGAGTGCTGGAGGTCCTCTATTTCAGACTGTGTCAGAACTCAATTCTGACAGTCACACTTGCCTTCACTCTCAAAATACCTCCCCAAATGCTGGGATGTACTACCTGCATTCCGAGTTATACAAAAGCCAAAGGCTTGTATTAACCGAATTGAAAAGGACTATGAGAAAGAGGAGGAGGCAAGATTCAATCTATTTGTTCCATATTTGCTTGTAAAGCTCCTAAATGAGTTTATTCTACTATTTCAGTTCCCCAAAATGCTTCTTTTAGCCAGAACATAAACATGGCATTAATAGATGTATAAATATACACGTTCCAAGAGAGAGCATGCATGCATCCACATGTTTTGCAGTGTATTAATGATCTATGTGTTAGCACTAAAAAAAATTAGCACACAGGAGAATTACAGATTTTAGGGGAAATAGCAATCTCCAGGCACTCCACAGTAGACTTGTTACTGCACAGAGAGAGGTCAGGAGAAGAAACTAAAATTATACTTTGATACACTGGAAAATACCCTGAACTATTTACAGAATTATTTTTGCTTTTTTCATCTGTCAAATACAAAATATATGAAGCCCCCAAGATTTCAGCAGTGAAAATTAGTAGTTGCTAAAACTAGTATCTAAAACCTGCCATACTGGTTTCAGTATCAAGAAAAAAAGAAGGATTATTGACATCTATTAAAAAAATACAGTTCATGTGACCAGCAGCACCTTTGAGAACACCTTTAAGGCACCCTCAGGTCTAGGCATGATGACCAAAAGAAATATTTAATATAAACCTTAAGAAGCAAAAGTGTATCTCTGTCCCTAGTATTTGTAAATATTTTCTAGTATTTTCTCTCTAACAGATATTATATATCTTTCAGAAATCAAATAGTTTCTTCTTGTTTGAAGGTAACTACTCAGTTGCCATAGATATTTAAGGGTCTAATATACATACATTTGCTTTTGATGCAAAATCTATTCCTGAGTCACGTGCTCGCTCTTCTTTCCACTGAATGTGTCACTGGCTATTTTTATTTTCTTTCCCATATATTTTATGAAGCTGAAAATCAAAGCTAACAGGGACAAAAAGCAAGTCCCAGCAGGTTGAAAATATCATATCTTAGTATTTTAGACATGTGTCAGCTTGATAACATAGGCACAGCACTAGAGGGATTGCCAGAATGTGACAGTGCACATGGCTTTGAGTTTAGAGAACATGCTTTAAAAAAAGACTGGAAGGCAGCAAGGGCAAGGTAGCCAGACTGTGGATCTGATCCTGATCTTCTTCTGATCTTAAATGCAAAACCAGGGAAACTTACACCAGCTAAGTTAGGCTGGAGAAACTATGAAGTTTTTAAAGCAAAATTCTGATCAGAAGGGAAGTCCAAGTGATGTAAATGCTGATATAAAAGATCTATATATTGCTGTCCACTCATGACATTAAATTATGTAGCCTGAGTATGGTTCATTCCATTGCATGTGTTAATTCTAGAGGAAAGAGTGATATTTAATGAAAATAATGTCACACCAGAGATCCCTGACATGAAAATACTTGCCTTTTGTATCCCTTACTGCATTAGCAGATCAGGAGTTGTACCTACTGTATAAAAATATGCAATAATATTACTTCTCACTGCAAGTGAAGACAGTATTAAAACCTAAACAATAACATTGTTTATTTGTACATTTTGGTAGTTAGCAGTACTGTACAATTTTGGTGTGTTGAACAGCACTTTGCACCTGAATATCGGAGTCCATTAAAATACTAATTAAATCTCCTTTCCCTTCACCTCCACCTCATTTAGCTAGAAGTATTTAATTTACCCTGCCTTACAGGTAGGCAAATGAACGATATACATACAGAGTCACAGAAGGAATCAACCACAAAGCTGGAAGTGGCACACCAGAGTTCAGTGTTTTTATTCTTGGCTTAAACAACTGAACCCTCAGTTCTTCCCCTTGTTCAGTAACAAAGGTCACAAAAACTGAAGCCAACAGTCTGCCATGAGACAGAAAACAAAAGTAAGAAGTAATTTTACAAGTGCCAGATATCCATATCGATATTCAGTGGGATAAAACAGGCACAATGGGACCTTCCACAGCATGCCCCACACCTGAGTGAGCCTCTCATTTCCTGCAGCAGAGGGACAGTCAGAGCCTAGCAGAGGCTAGTCACAGGCTACCTAAGGCAAGCAAAAGTCACCATTCAGCAGGACACAGCCTGGAGGTTACTGTCCTGACACCCAGACACTTGATTTACTCATCACAATACTCCAATCTGAAGGTTACCCCGAACTTCATGATGCAGGGGGCTAAAACTCTGATTGTTCTGCTTCAATAACCTGCCACTTGAGCTAAAAAAATCGTTCTTTCGCTGTTAGTCTCATAACAGGACTGTTCCGATCTCTCTGCCAGAGGGCAGTATTACACAAAACTATGAGCTTGTTGATTATAATACAATTTTATAAGCAGTTGCTCTATTTAAGCAATTGCCAAGATTCAGCTTTAGATTCAGTAGGAATTACTAGTTGTGAAAAACACAGAGATCTAAAATCTAAACGAGCCAAGCTTTAAATATTGATTCATTTAATAACTTCACTCAGTAATGTTTCTCAGACTATATATGAATTAAGAAAACTGAACTGAGCATAAGATCATTGGTTCCCGCTGGTGACAGAAAAGCTATCTTCTTTTTATCTCTCTGCAAGTACAGGAAACATATCTCAGTTAAATTAAATGAAATAATTCAATAATTCCATGTTGGAGACTTGAACATGCCCCTTCACTTCCCTCTTCTGGTAACTCTTATCTTAAACAAGTAAGTCTTATATCATGCTCTTGTGAGAAAAGTTCATAGATTTCATCATCTCATCTTCTCTTCAGAACAAACTAATTCCTGCAAAACAACTGGAATTTTAGGTAGGCTAAAGATAGATGTAAAGACATATGCCATTAATGTAGCTAGTACATTCATCAGGAACTGAATTAAGGATACGAGGAAATGCACTACTGTACAAGCCAAACAATATTTTTTTCTAAACAGTGCTTCAAGTCTAAGTAGACACCTGAACACTCAGCTTGTTTTCTTCTGCCTTGTGCATTATTGCACACTTATCATGCATATGACAGAAGACACTCCAGATGTGTTTCCACAGTTGTGTTCAAGTTATACAAGAAAACATCAGCAAGCCAGTTTTCACCAGTATCAGTGAGAGGCAGACAGTACACAGAGACAAACAGAAGACTGACCCCACAGAGTGAAGATGCACTACTCTTAGAAATCCTAAGTACGTTCCTAGATTTTTGTCTCCTACCTACAAATGAACTATGAACTGTAGATTTTAAAAATACATTCACACAGATATCATTTCAGTAGCATGTGCGCAGTGATATCCCCTTTCTAAGACTGCCTTTTATAACAAGGTCTAGGTACACCCCATTTAACACAGAGTCTGCACCCTGTGTAGCGTTGTCTGGCACCTAAAGCACAGATAAGAGAAGTTCTTACTCCAACACATCAGCATGTACATACAAATCCCCTAAAAAACTGCAAAAGAAGTCACTTTAGCATTATGTCAGTAAGCCACTTCTAGGAGTGAAATGATAACAGAGTTTGAAAACTATTGAAAACAGAACAGCTGCAAACTTGGATTTTCTTATGAAGCTGTGTGGACATCTTGCAACATTCACCTTGAAGCCATAGGGAGACACTCAGAATGTCATTCAAAGCTTGATGCCTCTTTGTGGATCCCCCTCGGGCAGGTGAGGAGGGGAAGAGGGGAGGGGAAAGGGAATAGGTATGACAAGAGTGCTGAGGAGCTGAACACCAGCTTACGAACAGAGAACAGAATCACGTAACAACACTGGGCCAGTGGACTCCAAGACACAGTGACAAGACAGATGACCACAAAGAAGACGCAAAATTGCTACTTGAGAAATAAAAAAAAAAGAAAAAAAAGCCCCATAAAACAAAGTAGATACATAACTCTGAGGCTGCAAGAAGCAGCCGAGGATACTGGCATAACTCTTCTAAAAAGAAGAAATTATAATGCAAAGTAAAATCAAAATTATATCCCCCCAAATCATACACTACAGACTTGCTTGGTTAGCCTGAATGCGTAGCTCTGATGGAACACAAGATGGCATCATCACAGCCCATGCACCGGTTAATGAAGGCTATGGTTAGTTACATCAGCTAAACTACGGCATGCCAGAAAAATGATCTTGCACTGACCCAGAAATAAAAGATAAAACAGACACTCTGCATTGCAATAAAATTCTTTTTATGCCATCTGCAGTTTGTAGGGCTCTTTACAGTGGAAGAATTTTTCCTGGGAGAACTCAGGGGTAAAGGGGAAGGTTTTTCTTCTGGGTGATTTTTTTCCTGAACTCAATTGAAAAAAAAAGGGAAAAGGTAAAAAATGGGATAGAGATTTTGCAGAATTTTAAAAGAGGTAGGGAGGAGATAAAATAAGAATAAAGGAAGGGTAAGACTCTTCATTCTTTTGCACACAACTTTCTTGGGATGTCCAAAAATTTGGTTTTCTTAAGGATGGCAAGAAAAGATTTTGTTGCCTTTATTGTTTGCAGATCTATATCTCATTCTTGAGATGACTAAATCATTATTTTATTGGAATAACTCAAAAAATATAAATTGAGAAGTAGAACGATGATTTTAAAAATTAAAAAATAGCGGTATGGCACAATTACGAGCCAAAAATAAAAAATAAAAGGGAAAAAATATAAAATAAACTAAAATATCAATCACCAAAAATTCATGCGGCACAAGATGAGGTGAAACGATAGAAAATGTTCTTCAAATATATACAATGTATATATCTATCTATATATACACGGAGTATGTGTGTATATATCGATTGATATACCTGTATAATTTTTTTGTTCTCCCTGCCCCACCCTACCCCAAGGCTAATTGGTAGATGAAATTATCAATTAAAAGTAAATAAATAAATAAAAGGAAGAAAGAAATAATTCTAACAGAAAAGAAACTAACGTGCTTTGTTCACCAAGGTATAACAGTATCATGCATCTGTCCACACCAGCGAATGCCAGGGTTAGATGAAGGCATGAATTTCTGTGTAAACATGTGATTGGATGATAGGGGCTACTGCTGATATTGGCAATTAATTACTTTAGCATATAGACATTTAGACATATATGCACACTGTATATATAGTGCATATATAGATAAAATATCCTCATGGGTGGGGCCTTTGGAGTTTACATAGGAAGAAAGACCAATATGCTGAAAACCAATCTCAGTATTCCTAATGTTGGAAAAAAAAAAAAGGAAACCAAAATTCCTGTAAGTTACCTGCATGATTGGTTAGTTAAACTTGCTCATCTGGTTTTGTTTTGGCTGTAAGATCGTAGCTAGGAAATTCCATCAAACATGCAATGTTATTACACCCTAGGTCACCTTTGGGTCCGTGTGGCATTCAGCCTGTGAGATGGGAAGTCTACTTCTCTGAGTACTTGGAGGCACACACACAAGTTTAAATGCCATTTCTTGATCACGACATCAGAAATGAAGCACAACTCCTGCTTGTCAGAGGGAGAGACTGGGGTAACTGGGCACTGGATTGTGAGGGATGCTTCTCTTCGGAGAGCAATGAAAATTCCCTAGGTGCTTAAAAAAAGGTTGATGCAGCTATGGAGGATAACAGCCAGATCAGCACTTCTCTCGGTTTCTTCAATTTTCTTCACTTTCAGCATCCTCGTTTTTGTACTGTACTGGTTGTTTGTAGACTCTTGAAAGAGAGATTCTGCTTGTTTTCTGCAAATGAATCTCTAACCCAGACAGCCTGCAAGTGGATGGGTACAGGCCAGTAAACTATACAGACACCATACCTGTAGGGTATGTGTCTCCCGTGTGTGGATATGTGTACAAAACACTGTAATTTCCAGTGCAAAGAACTGTAGATTTTGGTATCTCTACTGCTGTCTCTAATCCCTCATAGGAAAAGCTTACCAGTCTGATTAGACAATGGCAGCCTTATGATATATGAAGCCTTTGGGGAAACACAGAATAAATCTTTCTGTAAAAAAATCACATAAGAAATTGATGGGCTGATGAGAAGGGAAAACCGGCAACTGCATCATGGAGGAAACACAGGATGTGTCCAGCCAGGGAGCTAGGATTAAGCCCTACACACAATTTCAAGAGGCTGTATTATGGGCCTCAGGCTAATTGGTGAGTGTTTGGGTCTCACTGTTTTGAGTAGTCCAATGAGCAGCTTTGGCTACGATCCCAATCAGCCTGACCACCAGCATCCAGCCTGCCTGGTGCCAGAGTGCTTCCTTAACAGGAACAAGGGCAATGGTATGAGGAGACAGCAAAAGCTGCTGTCAGGAAAGCATAATTATAATCCTCAAGACTTTGAAATCTCAGTAAAATGAGACTGTAGTGGTGCTCCTCATCGGACTGGAAAGAGATAAATGCTTGCTTTCTTCATGATTGCACAGGCCTTCTTAGTCCACAAAAAAGACATTTTCCTACATATCTTTCATTCCCTGAGAGTGGCTGAGTGACCAAAACACCACCATGGAGCTGTGCTCAAAAGCACAATCTCAGGACCCCAGCTTGAGCTTTGAAGAACTTGAGTATTTGAGTCTTGGATCTCCCTGAAACAGGCCAGAAGAGAGTCCTCAACCAGGGAAAACCATCATGTTTCCAGCACAGAAACAAGAAGCTTTTTGGCACAAGCTTTTTGGTACTGGGACAAGCATCATTTCCATAGGGACAAGAGAGGAACTGCTCCTGACTCTTAAGTAAATGCTTCTTCGGGTCAGATGAACAGGTATCGTTTACATTAAGCCATTCTGGGAGATCTAGAGAGATAAGGGTATCTAGACTTGTTTGTAATAAGATGAATAGCAAGTATTTTTTTATCCCTGAACATGCAATGGTTTCTTTTGCATTACATAAAATATAAATGGGTTTTGCACGGCAGCTGTCATTGCCATCACCTAAAATAATTCCTTATATATGTGTGTACAGGTGATATCTGTTGGCTACCTCACTCAGGAAAGGTCCTATGATATCTCCTGCTTTTTATGTGTGTCTACAGAAATCCTCAAAGAAATCACTTTTGGAAGAGGGGTAAAAAGTGGTAGCAGGCCTGCTACAGTGAATGTCTCAAGCCAGCCTGGAAAATCCTGAAAGGAGTAGAGTGAGGAAATTGCCTTCACACCAGCTCCTTTTAAAGAGATGCAAGTGTTCAGATGCAGATCGTATACTTAAAAGATTCAGGTCTTGGATTCAACAGTGAATCAATAGTAATTATTTAGTGGCAATAAGATCTTGCCAAATGGCTCTCATATGATATTTAGCTTCAAAGAGGACATGATTTTCAGCTTTTGAGTACATCAAAAACAAAGGCTTCAAAAAGACTCTGTGGAATACTGCCTCGGATTCAGGACCAGGACCAAAGTAATCTGTTTAGATATTAGGATTTGATTCTGATCACATGAAATTTGAAAATTTCTGATTTCCAGGGCCACGTTCTCTGCTGCCCTTGTCTTGGCTATTGCACAAGAACAAGCAGGTTCATAGTGATGTGTACCATATCTCACAGCTGCAGCAGTGAGTTCAGTAACCTTTGCATTACTGGACTGTAGCACTGAGGGCGATAGAAGGCCAAGTCCTGGTGTTTGGCAGAAACTCAAGAGCTTTAAAAGCTACACATTATCGGAGCAACAAAAAGGAGACTGTGCTGGGTTAGGTCATTTAATTTTCAGTTTGCTGTAAAAGGGATCAGGCAAGCCAGAAGGCAGCGACCTGTCAACAGAAGAGGATGAAGCAACTTCAAATGAGCCCAAGTAAAAAAACCCAAACATAACAATATTATGTTTAAAAAAATCCAAACCCACACACTAGAAAATACAAGCAGGATAATCTGGATCTTTTCTTCCCATGATGTATATATTTAAATACCAGATCTTGGCGTTTGACCAGAATCCTGACTTGGCTGGTGAAGTGTAAAGGCAAACATATCTGCTCAGCCAAGACAGCACCACTGGATTTCGATAAGCCGGCTCAGATTGCTTTAGTGCTCCACAGCAGAATGGGCTGCGTGAGTGCTTTGGTACTGGCTGTACTGCAGACACTGGATGCTCTGGGAATGCAGACGATAAGTTAGACAAAGAAAAAGAGAAGCACCATAAACCTGTTACTTTTCCTTCATATTATGTTGAAATTTGTAAAGTTTATGCAAAAAGGACTTGCATATTCCTCCTCCTTCTGGAGACTCTGTACACCAGCGCTTCTGAGAGCAGGAAAACTCAAAATCTGGAAGTGCAGACTTCATCAGCAAGGACCATCTGGGAGACTTATTTTTACATATAGTCAAGCTAACCTTTATTCTCAGTGCCATAGTAATTCCCAAGAAAAGATTGAGGTTTCAGCAGCTATGAATTTCACCTTCCTATGCAAGAGGAGTAGGGTGCAATAAAAGATACTGGATGAAACTAGAAAGAATGTCTAGTAGTTTAGGAGAGAACCTTCTGAAGATTTTCAGCAAATCATATTATTTTACACAGCAGATATTCAAATGTCTGTAGGCACTTATAGCTGACAACTGTAATGTTTAGCAGGATTTTCAAAGGCAAGTAATTTTTACAAATCCAGTTTGTACGTGTTTGTAGCATTAGATTTCTAACTCTGTCAGGAAGGAGGTATTTTTAGTCTGGAAATGTTGCTCTACAGCAATCTGAACTTTCATGCTAAACCCGTTTTACCAAATTTCTCCTTAAACTTTGATTTTTCCACTGGCAGCACAAGTTGGGAACAACATTGCCATTACAATTTCTAGCCATTGAAGTAATTGTGATTTCTGAAACAAAAATGACAACAACCTACAAGAGGAGGAGTCAGATAAAGACCTCATTTTGTCCTTTAATTGAAATACTTGGCAATCAGAATATAAATAAGAAAAGAAGTCTTGACATGTTAGTGAAGCTTTAAAGCAATGACATCTATCTATTCATTTATATATCAATTGTGGTATATTAATCCTTTTAGCATGGTCCTATTAATCTCATGCCTCACTTCCATTATAATCACTGTGTTGGCATTTCATCATTACCTTTACTTAAACTCTCAGTACCCACACTGTTTATACTTCAAAATCTAGTATTATTAATTGAGACTGCTTTTCTTCCAGATGGGGAGTTGAAAAACCCATAGAAACCCATAAAAAAAGAGATGGGAAGTAGACTGAGCTATCTGTTAGCATCAGTCACTGTTTCACTGCCTTTGTTGCCATACAGGGAAGTCAAGGTATGATGGAAATTCCCAGCTACAAGGCAATGCCAATCTCAGGTTACTGCAGGACCAAGTTCTACCAAAAATGCAGGTACAGTATAGTGAATTGAAAAGAAATGTGAAAGCACTAGCCTTGGGTGAATTTTAATGTTATTATTGTGTTACTCAAATGGCTTCAGGACACTAGAAACAGAACATTTATAATACTTTCTTGGGATTTTTTTTTAAGGAAAAAAAATCATCCCAAACAAAACAAAGCAAAAACAAACAAAACAAAGCCAAACAGAAGAACCCCCCCTAAACTATTATGTTTCACTTTTAAGGACAAAAAATTCTAAACTTCCTCCTTTTGTTTTAAATGTACACAGAAATTCGATGATGTCTGTTCTCTATTATAGAAATGCTTAACTCATGGCAAGCCTCAAAAAAAGAAGACTTGAAAAAGTCTGTAAGAAATAAAATAGACTGCAGTTGCCTGCTGGATATCACATCATATATCTCACCAGAAAGAAAAGCCATCAATATATCAAAATGTATCTGAAAGGGAGAAGTTGAGTCAGTTCCACATGGCCAGTCCTTCTGACTCTTTAATGGATACATTTTGAAGCATCTCTGCAGATAACAAGGCAAGAATTACTACTAATTTTGTTATGTTAGAACTATGTTTTGGTGCTTCCCAATTTCTTTGGGCTCACAGAAAACAAAATTAGTATAAACACATTACCATGTTAACTGTATTCAAAATCCCATGGACAACTGTAACCTTTAACATCTATCTTCAGAGCAATTAAGAAAGATTAAACATTGCTAATAACCCATTTTTGTTTCACTTTTGTTTCTCTTCTGTTTTTCAAATGTTCACCCTCCTCACTTCATAAATCTCCATTATTTGTCACACTCCACATTGATATTTTTGTTTTTCCACTGTGTCAGTACAGTAAATTCTATTTCTGCAAACAACTCTATACAAACCAAATAGCAACAACATATCTGTGTTTTGCTTCTGCCAAGTCCATGGGATCTGATGCTTGGCTGTATATTTTTATTTTATATACAGTGTATATATACATAAATGTATATATATACACACATATACACACATATATATACATATATAACTATATATGTATACATTCACACACATATAAACATATGTATGCATTGTTTTTTGCAAATGAAATCAGAAAGCAAGCAAAACAAGACTGACCTGACTTACCTGTACTGGGTTCACAGTCAATGAAATCTTCATCGTCACTGGAACATTCAGCTGATGAAACAATGTCATCTGTTGTCTGGCATATGAAGGAAAGGAACAAAGGGGAAAAAAAAGTAAGCTATTTGCAAGTCAAGAGACAACTAAGTATCCAAGAAAAAAAGAGCTTCAGATTTGTAACTTTTAAAATATTTAAAGTTGTACCAAGCACTCCAGATATGCCGGTGTAAATGTGCCTCCACTGAGTTGGAATCTCCTGTCAAAGGAACAGTGCTTATTCAGTGCTGTTGAATATTTCAGGTGTGCACAGGTGCTGTGCACCTGCTGGGCCATTTAGGTCAGCAGGCGGATCACAGTGACACTGTTGAACAAAGCACAGTGGGCTATGATGTTTTTTTGGCTGGCAAAGTGCCCTCCAACAGCCACAGTAGATGTGTCTAGTTGGAAGATGCTGGGCTCCTGAGTAAATACCAGTATCACATAGAGTCAGACAGAAGGCACTTACTGAGAGACTTGCCATAGGAAGCATGTTCAGACTGAACATGCTTTCTGCAAAGAAAAATATATGAGATAGACCCAGATACTATGCATCACTGAGGGAGCTAGCAGTACTCTTTGCTACAAGTGATCCATCACTGAGGCTGAGGTAACTCCTGCTCTGTTAATGCACCTCTTGGGCTGGGAATCTGGTGGTCAGTAAATATCTGTGCAGCCCAGTTGTTGCATGATGAAGAACTGCTGCATGTCAGGTATGCCCAACATGCAACCTTACCTGCTTGCTTAACAAGTGAACAGAGATGTGGCTGTAACAAGGTTGATCAGCTAGAAAGTCTGTTTCTTAAATGCTTAAGCCATACTATGACTGTTCACAACTGTTACAAGTTTCAGCACATTCTTTCAGCACATTCTTTTGCATTTCCAGCTGTTGATTTTTTAATTTTGAGTGTGTGTGTGCTGGTCTAATTACTGAGCAACATGTACTGCAGCATGTTAGAGAGAAGTGTATTGGTGTCTCTTCCCAGCAGCATCTCCTGCCTGTAATTGCTGCAATTAGTTGAATTAGTAATGCAGACCATTAGGGAGAGTCTGTGGCAGCCTCTGGATAGAGGTTGTAATGTTCCTGCACACAATACAAAATTACCACAGCTCAGCAGCATTGGCTCAAATCACGGCTTCTGGTGATACTGTCTCCCTTAACAACTTTTCCTTGAAGAGAGCTGCCTATTCTGTTGAGCAGTAGGATCAGCGGGTTAACTCCTGAAACAAAACACCTGGAATGTTCCTCACCAGGCAGGAAACATTGCTGAACTCGGGAGCAGGGCAGCTATACTTCAGTACTCTCGGTGAATATTCCCAGGAATCTCACATCACGACAAGACTTTCAAATCCTTATTCCTGAAGAAGACTCTCCAGCTTAAATAAGGTCTCATTTACATTCCTGTGTCTGCTAAGGCTTTATCCAACATGTTCCCTCTTTCCTTTAAATAAGTGTTCCGAGGTCTGTCTTTCTTTAGCCTCCTGTGCTCCTAGTGCTATAAAGTACCTCTGACCCCTGTCAGAAGTTCCTCGCTCTCCCCTCTCTCTTTATTTGAGCTAAGGGGGAAAAAACAGAACCAAAAAATCAGTCAGAAAGACTGAACCTAACATTTCTTCAGTCTTTAATTTTGTGGCTTAGATTGAGCAAAGAAGGAAAAACAGGATTGGTCTGCCGTAAATAAAAATTGTAAAAATAGAGTATCTGTAGAAAAATAGAGTATCTGTAAAAGAACAGCCATGAAGTAAGGCAATCCCTATTGTCATATCCAGCATTGCCATTTGGCAATGTTTTGCAGGATGCAATCTTGGAGTAGTTTCGTGCTTAAATACTTTCAGTAAATACTTTTATAATCTTGCCTCAATGGGGAGTCAAGATTAAAAGGGACGGGAGGCAATATGTACAAAGAAATTTCCTGTCTTACAATGTCAAGGTCATTTTTTTAACATCTTTCAGTCATAGAAAGTGGAAGAATTCTGCTGACTTCTCTCTTAAAACAAGCTGGCTTTAAAATTTTGTCTGCACAAGAAAGGAGGAATGTATAAAATAGAAATTTATTTTTACCAATTTTTCTGCTCTTGTCACATATATTTTAGAAAGTGTTATTTATCCTGATAAACTTTATAACTTATGAAGTAAGCACATCTTCCAACAGTGAAACACAGCTGTAACTGGGTAGAAAGATACTAGTTTTTACTTGCACCAATGTATAGTAATTTAGCACAATTTAGTAAACAAAAAAATATGGCATGAAATCTTTATGCAAGTCAAATGTAGTTAGTGAAACTGGAGGTTTATCCTGTAGTTGTCTAAAGTTAAGGATAGCACTGTAAAAAAAGAATAAAATATCCATCACTACTAGAAGACCTTCCTCAGTCCTAAAGCCCTGGCCTGGCAGTTGGTTTTGGTTTCCAGATTGAATTTAAAGTGTGCAGATTTTGCTCTTAGTTGAAGATCTGACAATTCACACTTCTCATAGAAGAACAGTGATGATTTGCTCCAGTAGTAAATAAACAAAAATTATAACAATGTGTTGTTGTCACTTATCAGCAGCTATACCTATTCGATTACCCACTTACTTGCTCAGATATAAGGGCTTCATGCAACATTAACTTGGAATCAAATCCAATTGAATTGACAATGTGATTCAGTATTTGTAAAGAATAAGGAGTTTCTTTATAACTCTTTTTTTCCCCTCTTGCTTATTAGGGGCATCATATGAAAACAGAAAGGTAGCATGCCCAGAAAAAAAAAACAGGTCATATTGCTTAACACGATCTTGTTGGTTTGGGGCTATTTTTGGTGCGTTTTTGTTTGGTTGTTTTTTTTTAACTGGGCAACTCCTTGCAACAGGATACTGTTAGGTAATAAAACTTTAGATGCATTTTGGAAGTGATCAGCCAAATTAAAGGTAAAAACATCCTTCCAAGGCTATTAAGTACCCTATACCTAGGTCCCTGTGCCAGGACCTGAAAAGTCATGAAGTCTGGTCCTTGTTTCTCTTCTTGATCAATATCCCATTTAATAAGCAGCTTAAGGCAGCACACGTAACATATCTATGCTGCACTCTTAGATATGTGTACCAGATTATCTGCTATAAAATCCTCATGCAGCTTGCATTGGTTCTGAACAGAGAAGGGCAGAATCAGCCAGACTCAGAAAAAATGCAAATGTGTGATGTGCAAAACTCTGCCAACTCAACCCTCTATCTGCACTTTTTCAAGACTGGTTCCACAATTGATTTTATCAATTAATCTCCATCCTTTCTCCCCATCCCTACTGCAAGCTATTTCACTTGTTATTCCAGTTTTTCTTGCTCTGTGATTGCTGTTTATCCCATGCTGCTTCTTTTGTATGTATAAAAATGAGGGTTAGAATAAGGAAAAAGCCTCTAGAAGTGCTGTTAGACTTAAGTCAAGGTCATTAATGAGATCTCTAGAAACCACTGAAAAGATAAGTACACTAATCTGTCTTGCCATTTCCTATCTTGTATTTTTAATCTCGGGACTTTCCATCACAATTCATCACTAACTGATTTTCTAGTCCCACCACATATTGGTTTTCCATGCACCTTCCGCTCAAATATCAACATCTGAATCATCCCAAAGGAATAAAGCTATTTCAGTGAGGAAGAGTAGCAAATTCCTGACCACAGAAGCAGAGTCAAGGAAGCATCCAGAAGACCATTACTTCTTGTAACAGGAATTTGTACCTTTCAAAACCCTCCTGGAGCTGAGAATTTTCACCAGAGGATTACTGTATTTGGTGTTTCCACAAGACAGGTGAGGCTAAGGAGCAGAGAGCCTAGAAATCTCTCCACTAAATTTCTTCACATCCCATTGTAAGGTAGTAAGCAAAATCACTATCCCATTTCTGGTTCCCTTTTCCCATTTTTGAAATGGTTCTGATTATACTCACCCATTGGCCCCAGGGCATATAAACAGATTAATTCTTTAGTGTCTGCCCAGAGATCTAGGGATAGTAAATGCTAAACATTCTTATGTACGGGCAACAGGAAAGTAATGAAACTTCTCCATATGCTATGATGGAAACAGCGTTTGTGTTTTCATTGGAAAGAACATAAGAGAGAAAATATTTTCTCTTCCCCATATTAGCTAAATTCTATATTAAAAATAATAAGTCACACTACACTATTTTAAAATATGTATTTCATTTTTAAAGAACCCCGGATTTGAAATTACTTGGCCTGTATTAAAGGACATAAAACTAAAGATAGGTATTATAATAACTTTCAATAAAATCTCTCTCTGGCAGGAACCCTTTTTATTCCTTCCTCTGAAAGATTTTTTATGGCATTTATATTATTATTTTTTCTCTCCCTCTCTCTAGCGTTTAATGAAATTGCCTTGGAATAAAACCAGGGTAGGAGAAAGTGCTAAACTCTGAGTCCACCCCAGAGGATTTATGGGCATATTTACCTTCAAATTCTTTCAATTTCACTGAATTGGCTCCCCATTCCTTTCCATGAATTATTAGTTCTGTAATCACCTCCTCCTAATTATTCACTCTAAGGGCCTCTTCAATCTTGCCACGGTGATGGTTCTACATCTTTGTTCATTACACTGTATGTACTGGTGTGGGATGTATAGTGCAAAGAAATTTGGGATGGTGCAGCAAGACCTGCTCAAGATGACTCCATTCCTCTCCAATCTTTCAATTGCCCAAAGCCCTAGTTTATGTATCACATCCATAACCTTTGCTCCTTTGTTCTATATAAAATGGCAGATGCTGAATCTTCCTTTTCCCAATTGCAAACGTTTTTTTGTCACCTTGGTCTTTCGGTGCACCGCTATTTGAGAAAGATTAAGCATGTTGGGTAAAATAAGTCCTGTCACAGAACACTTTTATGAAATTATAAACAACACACCTAAGAATGATGGAGTTTCCCCTTCTACTAAGAGAGGAAAGACAAGGACCCATAAATTCAAACCCCAAACAAATTCCTGCAGAATTACATACTTGGCAGTTGCTTCACTTGGTAAAGTAGGATTCAATTTTCCTACTTGCCTTTTTCTTGAAATTCTTCCGCACACTATACATACTATTTCCAATTCAACACCATTATTTGAAAAGCAACACTTAATGCTTTATTGTGAGAGATCTGTAAATCTATTTGCCACCAAGGAACCACAATTTACAGTACTTCTTGAAATACAACTATCACAAAACACCAGGCACAAATATCTTCCCAAGGGTGGAGGAATACAGCTGTATTAACCTGGGCACTGCATTTGCCTTTCACACCTAAAATGTATGGAGCTAAAAGTCAACAAATGTTTCATAAATAAAACCACTTGACTCTCTCCATTGCTTCTATACTACTATATTTTCTAAATATCTCAAATTTATTATGGAATATGGACTACGTATTGTCTTCTTTGTGTAACAGCATACAGTATGAATGCTCCCCCAGAATGGCAAAAAGTAGTGATGCTATTCTGTCTTCTAGAGACCAAGATGTTTCTTGACAAATAATAGGTTTAAGGCATTTGCTGTCTTGCCAAAAGAAGATAGTAGATGAAGTGTCTGTCTCATTAGGTATCATTTCTAGCTTGAATACCTCAATCTTTCATACTTTGGTAACTGGGCTTCTTAAAAAACCTACAACTTTTTGTATTCTGTATCTGTCCTTTCTACATGTTACATTTGTTTCACACTTTTTATTTAGTCTTTATTTGCAAAATACTCTGGAGTTCATTATGTTATAGCAGACCTCAGGGACTCAGTCTGGACAAATCCAAGCTGCCACATACAGAAAGAAAGAATCTTACATAGCATACAAATGGAAAAATATTAGAAATGTTGCAAAAATCATAATGAGGCATTACAAAAGAAGCTGCAATTTGGGACTGTATAAACTTTTGAGGAGAGTCCTGTATCCACTGTCTATTGCTAAAGAGTATTAATACTGTCCATCTCATTAGCACTGGATAGAGTATGTATTTTCTTATCATGGGACAGACACAGCCAGATATATGTGCAAGCCCTTTGCACCCCCACACAGTGCTGCTGAGGTTCTGTCTGCCTCTGCAGAGGCAATGCATCAAAACACATGAAACTAATAATTTTTTTTCATATAGCCCATTTGCAGTATATACAAAAACAAGAGGGCCAAATCCTCTGTTGGTTTAAATTGGCATTGATTTCAACCAGACTACAACAACTTGCAGGAAAAGTGAATAGCCCATTACATTTAGTTTTGGGCAATTCAGTGCCAAAAGAATAATTGGAGTCAATTCAGAAAAGAGCCACTGAAGAGAGGAAAGAACTTGAGAGATGTATGAATGAGACAGGCTTCATAAAATATCAGAACTGGACTTAACAAGGACTAAAAGTATGATAAACATCCACAGGTGTCACAGAGGACATCAGGAAGAAAGATTAATTATTTAGGGCGCTTTAAAAAAAGAGTGGATAAAATTAAGCAAAAAAACCCACAAGTGATCCTTAACTATGGAGAAGTGCCCTCAAGGAAATACCGGAAACCACTAGCACTGAGATCAAGCTGTTGCACAAGCTATCCAGGTAGAAACACCATTAGTGTATACACTCTAGTGGGGAAGAGCTTGCCCCATCTATATTCAGTCCAATCTAATTCACTCTAAATCAAGTCAGTATTTGCATCCTCTCCATCACTATGTAATATAAATATGCTACACATTTCTCTCTGTCATTCCAAAGCAAGCAGTAAAGGTATCCCAAACAGCCTTTCAGCCAGTTGTGCTCAGAACAAGAATCACAGAATATTCTGAGTTGGAAGGGAACCTTACTAGGATCATCAAAGTACAACCCCTGACCCTGCACAGGACAGAACCAAGAATCACAACAAGTGTCTGAGAGCATTGCTGAACTCTGAGAGCTTCCTGGACTCTGTTAGGTTTGGTGCTGTGACCACTTCCCTCAGGAGCCTGTTCCAGTGCCCAACCAGCCTCTGGGTGAAGAAACTTTTCCTAATATCCAACATAACCCCCCCTGACACAACTTCATGCCATTCCCTCCGGTCCTGTCACTGAGGCTGGTAGTTTACCTACCAAGAAGCTGATAGGTAACCAGCAGGCATGTACCCTTCAACAGTAGCCCAGCAAAAGTGCATCTTCTGGCAGCATGTTTCCAGGTGGACATAAAAGCTGATTTGTTGCCAAATTACACCATTAAGTAGGGATCATGAGAGCTACCCCTTAACAAAATCAGCCATTTGTCCATTACTATGGCAGACAAGAGACTAAGGAGCTAGCCAGTTAAGTAAGAGAAAGAAAAAAAATAATCCTCCCAAATGTATGTCAATCCAGGATCATGGGCAGTCATGTTTAAAAACAGCCTTGAAAACTTGAATTAATCCTTTGAAAACCAAAAGCCTGTCTCAATAAAATCAATAGTTCATTAAGACTGTAAAGTCTGAGTATTCTCAACCAGGTTTGATGACAAATTTCAGAGACTCTGTTCTGTGCCAGAGCTGTGCAAAGATAACAGGAAAAAATCATGTTTCTGTCTTTTGTCTCTGTTGGCAGTAGGAAGGATGATGATGTTGTGAGGGAGTGTGAGCAGAGAGAGAGAGAAGAGAGGGCAAAGAAAGGAAAAGTAAAGGGAGGGCAAAGGGGGGAGAAAGGGAAGTAGGGAGGATTAATTCATCTGTTGTTCAAGGCACCCTGACAGGGGAAAGAGAAGTATTGAACCACAGCAGCTTAACCCAACTTCAATGTACCTTCCCAAAAGCATAAGGAATGTAATTCTTCATGGTGTTCTGCTGATAAGCAAATCCTTCTAAATCCTTTCAATTTATTTCTTGGCCTAAAGAAATTACATACTATTTAGGAGCTAAATAAATAAAATTTCACTTCCACGAATCTAGATTGGTTGTTTATTGATTACATATACCCATAGTCACTTGCTTTTCTGTTTTGTTTTGTTTGCTGTTGTTGTTGTTGTTTGTTTGCTTTTTTTTTTGTTTGTTTGTTTTTTGGTTTTTTTATATTTATTTCCTAACAGAAAATTGGTCTTTTTGTCTTGAACTAGGAAAGGATCAACTGACAAGTCTTTTCCAGATTATTCAGTGTAACCATGAAGATTTGCCAGAACTTTGAACTGGACTGTAAAATACCATTTTAACACAAAAGATACATCTTTGATGTGAGAAGAGACTCTTTTTCCTGCTTTATCATCCATATGCTCCTTTCCATGTGCATTTTCCTCTTCCAAAGAAGTATCTTGAAGATCGAAGTTGTGTGTTTACGCACTGAAGTCATTACCTGAGCACAGTGTCCCTCAGAGTGATCACACAGGAAGAATTTTCACAGAGTGCCCTTTTCATCACTTGATACAGCTTGTTCCCCTTCCCTATTATAATTTTATTTCTTATTGAAAGAAACCTGTTATTTGAAACAGAAACTGTCAGCCCTCTGTTTTAAGCTATGGTGGAATGAAGTTGGTGGTGATGCAGGTTAAAACTCCCAAGGTACACTAGGTGTATGCATCATGAACTAAAATACTGTAATAGTTTAATGCTAAAATCAAACCATTACAGCTTAACCCACTATGACTCCCACTCTGAAATCAGTGAGAGCTGCTGTAAGGACAAAATGATGAAATTCAAGCACTCCTTGGGAGTCTGACTTTCTGAATATCACATCAATCTACACAGTGTTTCCCAATCCTTGTCCAAGAGTCTTCAAATGGAAGACATTTTCTCTTTGAAATGGTCTGAAAATAGTTTCAGAGTGGTCTCCCCTGTGCTGTTATCCCCCTCAGAAGAACCAACAACCAGCTGAATGCACAGGCTTCACTTTAGCCCTCTTTTCAGCCTTTGCTTAAAGCAGGACATAGGAAGCAAAAGCTGAATACAGATTCTCAGAGGTGTGCAGGAAAAAACTAGCTTGTTTCCAGAATTAAAAATCTTGCTGGTGTGGGCTCTAGCCCTTATGTACTCATTCTGATGTATTAACTTAAATAGCCACAGAAATAATTTTATTAATATGCTGGGCTATTATCCTGGGCTTGCTGAAAAACAAAATGTTATCCACTTCACCAGCGGAAGGGCAGGGCAGATCACTGGAAAGCAGTAACTTCTTAAATTGCCCCAATTCAAATTGCCAAGGACATTGAATCAGAGCCCCCATGTTACTTGATTTTACAGTCCTGATACTGTCATAAATTCACTATTTGACATCAGCAAAATTGCCTCCTTTCCTCATGCTTCTGTTTATACTGCCATAAAATGGTGAGAAAACAACTTCTCTGCTTGCTTGGCATACAGTCAGAATTTTAGTAAACATTTTACATTCTCAAAGCAAAGCCTAAATACAGAAAACTCCTTTACATTTAGTAAAGGGAAGCCTATGTTTCAGAAAGTTAGAGACTCAAATGATCTGAGATGAATCAGCTGCCCTCTGAAGACTCAGCCTCTAGTAAGAGTAAATGGGTTTTTCTTTGCGTGCTAGCTGGCACTTAATAACTGTGTCAGAAGAATATTTTTCATTTACACTTTGCTCCTTTGCTGGAAATCAATATGTCGTTTGCTGGCATTTTCTCCTGGACATCTTTATTTAGCTTGTCTTTTCTCCTCGGAGGGGAGGGAGTTGTATTTGATTTTGTTCTGTTATTGATTGGATCACTCTGAGCAAGAAATAAATAACTAAGCACAGAACAGTAGCTTTAATGACAATCTCTTAAGCCTCAAAATCTGCACACCGTCTTGTACTGCCCCCAACACATGATTCAGAAGAAACAAATCTGTAAAGTACAGTAACTATGTAGCACAGAGGCAGTCACATATGCAATTTAACTGGCATTTCTATTTATGTGATCATTAATAAAACCATGCAAGTCCTGTTTCTATTAAAGCAGTATTCCTACTGCTGTAGTACCTACTGCTGGGATCTCATAATCTCTTACAAATGAGGCTTAACAAGAAATTAAAGATATGGGAGATCTTCTCCCAGCAGACATTGTTCCCTGGAGAAAACCTAAGCAAGTTCACATATTAAAAATTGATGGCAGTGAAACCTAATAAGTTTATAAAAGGCTAGCAAGTTATGGTGGAGAGGCAGTTGCTCTGCCCTGGCACTGAAGTGCCATGCCAGCCCACAGCATCCCTCCCAGCATTAAATGAGAAGTGATGGGCAACCCAACCCTAGGAGCTGCACAGTAATCACCCATCTTTTTTTTTTTTTTTTTTTAATTGTGGAGTTCTCTGCCTCCTCCCCTGCTTCTCTCTTAATTTCTGCTCCTCATTATTATATCGGCCACAAACAGTTGGCATATGCAACTGTAAAATTCATAAAGAAGAAAATACCCTGATCTTCAGTCCAAACTGTGGCACTTAAAATCTAATGTGACAGGGTATGTTATTCATAAAGTAACAATAAATGTAATCACTCTGAATAAATGTCCCTTAAAACAACTTCTGCAATTATTGTAAGTACCTCTGAGTGCAATAAGATAAACAACTATCTTTGAATATTCACATTAATGCACTAGACTATTCTTGCCAGACAAATATTCCTCTTTCTCTCCAAACATTAACCCACACTTAGAAAATGGCATTTAAATACTGTTACTCACAGGATTTACACATTAGCTCACAAGGGGAAGGCAATACCCACGCACATTTAAATGCAAAATAAACATAATGTAGAATAAATAAAGAATAAACCCTGGCACACTAGGTACAGACCAGCACCTAGAAGTGCTCCCTGAAAAACATTACCGAGAAGAACATTTAACAAAGGAAAATAACCCCTAAATACCAGTATGTAAGCATATATACAACATACCTGAGAAAAAAGGCCCTAAATAGTTTTAATTTATAAGCAGTAAAGAAGTTCATAGACACAAAAAAGGTCACAAAGGTGGCTGTGGTAGAACTCATATTTCCCAGGAACAGTGACAGCCTCTTAACCACAAGTTCATCCTTCTTAATATAGGATATAAATGATTGTCAGCAGCTAGTACAGAAACAGCTGTATACACACCAAAAGTTATATATTACCATTAACATATTAACATACTGACATATCAACATTATCACAGTCAAATCTAATAAAAATTAAGCAGTTCTAGACATTATTTCATCCAGCAATATAACTGCCAAATATCTGATGCTTAAAGCCCATGCTTTTCTATCATTAGATTTTTTCCTTTTGAAATATGAGTAGAAATATGAGTAGACTAACAACTTACTGGATGGAGAGGGAACTGACTTCATATCACATTTTAGCAAAAAACAGGTAACAAAAGAGTAAACAGGTAAATGAAATCAGTCCCACCACCACCAGGAATCATGGGGTGAAATTCAGTAAAGTTAGAGACAGAAGTTTATCTAATCATAACTTAAACAAGGAAAGAGATCTACTCCCATCAAACATATACCCATCAGCATAAAAAACATACTTCGCCATCCAGTACTGATGAAACCAGGTAAACTTTAATCTCATGAGCTGTGGAACATGACAAATGCCTCCTGCACATTAAACTTGAACTGAACTTCACTGAAATGCCACATGAAGTGGTCCAAGCTGCAAATGGTTGTCACGCAAGAAAATTTTGCGATTGGGTAGGCAGACTCCCATGCACAACAAACCTGGCGAACACTTATCCCCGCTGGGTGTCTCAGCAGCTCCTGCCTAATCAGAACATTTGCTCTCTGTGAAGTATAAGAAGGCCACTTTCCTTGCTTATTTATTTAGTTTTTTAGTGAGTTTGATTAACTGTAGTAAAGGCAAATCAATCTTTTGTGTTTGTGTAAAATGGAAAAAGGAACAAAGTTAGCTTTAACAGCCTAATAGATGCTCAGCTGGAATGCACTTACAGAGAGAGTGCTAGACAAAGGAATTCAAGCAACTTTAAACACCATCAAGAGCATGCTGACATCACCTATACTTCTACCTGTTTAAAGGGAAAACAACAAACCCACACCACACCCAGTGAAGAGGCTTTCTGTTTCTCTGCAGTTCTATCAAGGCATCAAGTACTACAAGGTTCTTCCTTTTGTCCTTCAGATTTCCATGGTGCAAACTGGGAGATACTAGGAAACAAGTATGCAGAGAAACATAATCAGAGGGACAGAGGACATGAAGTTCTAAATCAATAAGAATATCTCTTCCACTGTCAGTAAGCTTGCTTCTAAACTCAGCTTTGTTGTAAAGTAATATTTTTGACAACAATAATCTCTCATAGAGATTGTAAGGTAGCATGAAATTCATGCCTACTAAGAAATGAAGGAGCTTCTGCATAAAGAATTTGAGTGAGACACTTATAAGTTGAAAGTACCACTCTGAGAAAGTCTTTTTGTCATATATTCTAATTACAGTGTTGACAACAGTGGAAATCACAAAAGAAACTCTGCCTGATTGTATGCAATGCTCATTAAAAGCCCTTAGTAATACACAGAAATATCCAGGCCTTCCAGACTATGGACAGCCAAGTTTTAGCCCACAGATGATTTAACCTTAGTCTTAGCAACACATAGAACAGGACAGCTTGAGCAGGATAGAGCCAAAATCTAGCAAGAGGTATTTGTCCCTATATGTAAAGTACTCCAGTCCCTGACTGGACAGATAAAAGTGTATGCCTAGGTTTCTTGCTACATCAGTTTCTGCCTTTTCACAAGAATTGCAAAAGCAGAAAAATCAGAATTTTTGTTTTATGACAAAATCTGATGTTCCCTTGCTATAACAGCTATAGCAACAGCTTGATGGTATGTTTCTAGTCTCTCTTGGGAGGAAACAAGTTCACTTTCCCTTAAAATTTCTTTCTCAATGATATCATTATTGTAGCTATCCAGAAACAAATCATAGTAGCCACTGACGTTAAAAGGTGGTGCCTTCTGTACTTTTACCACTTGATTTTCAGACTTAAGCCTTACTGACATTAGAGACATTACTGGCATGACAGACATGAGGGCATATCCCAGTTGTCAGAGCTGCTCCTTTTAGCGCTAGCAATACTGACTGAAGAAGGGGTTTTGCTGGAATAGTTATACCATCTCTGTGCATTGCAAGCTAAGCTGACAATAGCTGGCATATTTATATCCATATCAGGATTTTGACTGGCAACAGCATGTAAAATCAAAGCATATGGATTTCTGCACTCTTGGACACTGCAGTGACATTGTCAGAACTCCAGAGTATAGCACTGTATTACTCTGAATGCTTCAGATGGCAAGAGAGTTTTTAAAGAAGCCTGTAATTGTCTCCATAGTTGTTAGCAGACATAAAACATTGCAAATAAAAGATTGTTGTCAGTGAGATTTTTTTTTGATTCAGAAATCTCAAGGTCAGAGGAGTCCATTATTTTCACCTAGTCTGATCGCCCATTTTCCACAACTGGAATTACACGGAAGAGCTGAGTGCTGGGACTGAGAGGCTGAGTGCCTCTGCCACTGATTTGCAATGACTCTTGGCAGGGCAGTTAACCTGTCAGCACATCATGGATTAATTTTTAAGATAGTAAAGATGTACATGTATCTCTTGGATGTAAATGTTTATAAGCTACTCTGAGAATACTTGGAGGAGAGTGCTGTGTAAAGCATCAGGAGAAAGATTATAGAATTACAAAATTGTTTAGGTTGGAAAAGATCTTTAAGATCATTGAGGCCAACCACTAACGTAACACTGCCAAGTCTACCACTAAACGGTGTCTCTAAGTGCCACATCTACACTTCTTTGAAATAGCTGCAGGGATGTTAACTCAATCACTTCCCTGGGCAGTCTATCATGATTGTATCCAGCTCTTTATATTTTGTGAGCAGAAAGACCCATGCTGTCAGAATGGAAGAAACTGTTATGCAGGGCTGAGGTAGGAGGGATCTAAGAAACATTTCTCTCTCTTTAATGTTTCTAAAATGGAATACAGTATTGGAAATGACTGCACAGTCCTAAAAACTGAGACTCCTGCTTAAGAAGGAAAGGAATTTCCTGCAAATTCCCCTCATCTGTGAAAAAAACTTGCAGTGCTCATCTACAGAAATAAATGGCAGCAGAGCTTAACACCATTCATCACCAAAGGCGAGGTGGACCACAAGTACTCATCCCACCAGAACACAAACTTTGCTTTCAGAGAAAGCATAACTTTTCCAACAGGCGCACAGTAAAGCTCTGTAACCTCTGTACCAGGCAGCTTTGAATCTCAGCAACTCATAGGTAGTGGAACAAATTACCTGGCTGGTCCCAGGATATCCCTTTTACCTGTCTCCCACTTACCCAGAATATACAATTGATCGAAACAAATGCTACAATCTGACACCATGGAGCTCTCGACAGCTGTCAACTCATTAAGTTCTATTCACTGCCTTCCCACCTCCTTGCCAACATATTACATAAATTGCTTTTTAGCTGGCAGCCTTTCCCTTTGTCTGAATCCAGTTTGCACTGAGTATGTTTAAGTCTATTGCTTTTTTAAAAAAATGAATTTATTCCCTTCCCTTTGGTAATTTACCTTGCTTTGCAACAGTTTGAACGGGCTGCAGGATACTGTTTCATTATCAAGCTGCAACTGGAAATGAATATTTTATAGCAGCTGAACAGAGGTTTGGCTGTAAATGACTATATCCTAATTAAACAAAACAAAAGGAAGACAGACAGAAAAATTAATTTAATTAATGAAATATTGATGCAATTTACAGACAAAGGCCTTTCCATTCAGAAGAAATTCCTGTAATGTGAATTTTATAGAAGGAGTCGGAGGTTCATTGCCCCCTTCTCGAATTATCTAGTGATGTTTCTCATATGTAATTTTTGCTTTTTTCAGACTCTTTAAAATGCCTAAAGGTGTGTCTGGTATCTGTCCATATAAAATCACAATAGAAGTGCTTCAAATGCAAATATATACTTATAATGAGTGTGCAGTAAGCACATGTAAAAGTAGAGCGTAAGTGTAGTCATGCTAGCTCAAACTCCACTGAAGCCTTGATTCCTGCCTCTGGCATTAGTAGTTATTTATGTTTGTTCACAGAAAAAGGATAAACACAAGAGAAACACGCAGAAGTACTTTTCTGTCACATATGCTAATTGAAATGGCAAGCATCAGTTAGGAAGTGGTTATACCTGCATCTTTATGCTGCATAGATTTTGTATTTCATAGTTCTTAATGGGTTTCTTTACCACATACTGACATATTAGCTTTTAAAATCTATTTATATTTCTTTTCTACAATATCATATTGCAGTGAGCTCCCCATTTTGTGTAAAAGTACTTCCTCCTGTTTGATCTCAGCCTGCTCCTACCTTATTTCACTGCTCAGTCTTTCATGAGAAACAGTGATCAGTCATTGCCTAGTCACAATTTCTCTGAACCGTTTTGGAGACCCCTGTTATCACTGTTTGGTAACCAATTTTTCAGCTGAAAAATGCCAGCCTATTTAACCTCTCCTTATGTGGAAACCACTGCATATGCTTTAGCTTCTTTGTTTGTCATAGATCAGTTTTTGAGAGCTAATGGTCAAAACTGAGTGCAAGGCAGAAGGCAAGGCACAACACAGATTTACACAGTAGCAAAATGATATTTTTAATTTGTTGTTTGTTTTTCTTTTCTCTAACAACTTCTAAATTTTGTTTTGCCTTCTTGAATGCAAATACGTGTCCAAAAGTAGCCAGATCTGGCCATTTTTCAGGGCAGAAACAAATTTTCAATGTTCAGCATGATTAAGCACATACATATATCAGTGGCCAAAAATGCATTTTTTTTCCCGTTATGGTCTCAGTTTCTGACATTTTTGAATTAAAGGCCCCATAACAGAAGAAATTTATTGATTCTTGAGGTGCTTCAGAATGCCATCTATTGAATTGTATATGGAGTGGGATCTACAAAGAAGCAATAAAGCTTTTGAGAGGATGCTGGCTTTCTCAGGATGCTGGATTTCTCAGTCATTCTAAGTCGAATGAGACTCCTTTCTGATGTTGCAGAAGGCATCTGTGTGAGCCCAAGGGATGCCTGTCAGGTTCAGGGTGTCAGGAGGCCAAAGCACTGCATTGTAATGTGTAATCATTCAAAATGGAATGAAGCAATCCTACTGATGCACACAAGTAGAGAGAGAGAGAACTCAGTATTAGAAATAGGAATGTGGAATGTATACTCATACATTCCAGAAATGAGGACACTGTAGAATCTGCTCCAACTTGTTTCCTTATCGTTTTTGATGGTAAATGGTTTTTATATCATATATGTTGTAAAGTGAATCAGGTTTAAATACAATGTCAAAATGTCACAGGAATAAAATTAGATGTGAATGGACTTGAACTTTACAGAAAACCACAGCTATACTTTGCAGCCCAACAGACAGTCAAAAATAGGAAAACTATAGCATATGTTCACCCACAATAACCTTTTCTCTTCAAACCATTTGTATCATTTTGGGTGAGCATGACACTTCACTCTGGAGTGACTACTGTCCACTGGGTATCAGTGACAAAATAGTTTTAAGAAAAATGCTCTCATTTAAAGTTGGTGAGATCAAAAGAATGCACCCAAATAAATACAAAAATTACACCACCAAGCAACACAGAATCTGGTTTTTGTGAAATGAAGTCTTCAGAGACCTGGGGGAGAAGCTATTGACTCTTGCCAGACCAACCATAATGTGCCGAACTGAATACCAGTACACAAATCTTTGAAAAGGAAGAGAAATCACTGACCTGAAAACATACAACCAATAATGTTCTACAGTCATAGTTTCTTTAAATCCTATAACATGTGTGAATGTAAAGGACATAAGTGAAAACACAACTCCTATACAATTCCATGCCCTGCCATTGATTTAAAGCAAATATAATTTCTCATCCACTTCATCAAAAGAAAGAAAAATATACCAGGAGTGAATGAATGAAACAAATGTATCACTGGCATGTTTGGAAGGGAGACAGAGACCTTTTGCAGACTTCACTTCCCTCTCTCCTTGTGCTATGATTTGTTTTCTATCTAGGATCTAAAGAAAAAGTGCTAAAGGAAGCCTTAAAGTCTCCATCTCTCACTCAGTGTTCCAGCTTCAGCCCCAAGCTGTCAAAGCCCTCCTGCTCCTAGTATGCCTCTCCCTCCCTTGTAGTATTACTGAGCTTTGGCCTCCTACTTTCAATGTCACTCCTGTTTTTCTCTGCCACCCTTTCTCTTCTAAAATCTGTGGAAAGTTGAGTGGCCCTTCAATACCGACAAAAGATATTGATTGTGACTCAAGCACATGGGAAAGACTTCTTTAAATTACACATTATCAGAAAACATAAAGCTTATATGTGAAGATACAACAGCTACTACCTGAATTTTAACAATAATGATATTACCCAGAACCTCTAATCATATCAAGAACCTGTTATTAGATACTACAGTACAAACAGGATAAAAGAGACCTTGTTTAGGCAAAGAAGCAACATATTTAGTATGGCACCCAAGGAAATAGCACCTCAGTTACCTCAGTTTTATGATAAATTCTGATGCTAAAAGATTAGCTTTTGTTCTGTGCTGGAACATCCCCAAAATGCCCTTAAAAACAATCTCAGAAACATAATTAAATCAAAGTATCAGTTTTCAGATAATAATATTTTTTTAATTTGCACCTAAATTGAGATGTATCATTCAGTGTGTGCACGACAGCAAAGCACCCACTAGACACCTTGGAGGGTGTAGCCCCCAGAAAAGGATCCAGGCTTGACGTCCATGCTTCTGAATAGCTAAAAGCAGGGAAATTTCTCACTGCATCAGGAGCGTAGGAACAAAAACCTACAGCATCTCCTTCACAGAACAGTGCAACCTGCTGATTGCAACCTGCTGTGGTGAGAGAGCCTCTCACTCCTTCACATGACAGAATAGAGAGCATGATATGACCAGAGGGAAACATGAATGAAGGCGGGAAGACAGCATTAGAAAATACCACTTATATCCAAGATGGATGAAGGTGTAGAGGAAGTATGGGCAGAACAAGACTGTTTGCTAAACATGGATTCCTTAATCTTGTTTTCCTTAATCTGAATTTCCAAAGAAGCTAACAAAGACTTTGTTCAGGAATGTAGTTAGTGCATATGTAACACTAACTCAGATTATGCCTTAATAATCTACAAAATAACACTAAAGATTTTATTTCTACTTTCAGGGCCTTCTGGCAAGAACAATTTCAGGAAAAAAAAAAAGAGTAAAGAGAGAATAAAAATGTAATTGTCTGCCTATCAGCTCCACTATCATAATTACTTTCAAACTCTTGACATGGGTTGAATCAGATGAACACCAAATCAATTTTTGCAGCCAGCAATCATTGCATTCTTAGTTTATAAATTAAAATGTCACTGGTAGACTGAGTACAAAATAATGCCTGTTTCACTATTTTACCCTGCAGAGAGAGCAACTTTTTTCCCCTTTTGTTTGTGAGTGTAGCTTGTACACCCTTAAGCACAATTCAGCACATTACACTCATATAATTCAAACCAAAGTTTGCACAGTTGGATCCCACATAGGGAAGCACGAGAAATTATACACCATCTATGGAATGAGGTAGTGTTATCCTCCTGGATATCCTGAGCTCTAGTCTAGATATAGGGAAATGGTTCCATGAGTTTTTCTCTTACATCTGCATGATGTGTAGCATGGGGGATTTGCTGGCTTTACACAGGTTCAGGGGAGGAAGTGCCTTAAGGCTCCACTCCACTGTCTTCCCCTTCACCCCTTCCTGACGTGCAGTGAACCTCATCAGGCTGAAGTGAGTAAAGGCTCCCCAATACCAGGAAAATTCTCAGAAACTATTCAATGCTGTGATTTCTCTAAGGAATAAAGTGATCAGATTAAACTGATGAATCAGTAGCATATGCTGAAACCTGACCCATACTAATAAAGTGCTTAATTTCCTGTTACCTTTTGCGTCTCATTTCTGAGTATAAGTAGGAATAATTTAATGGGCCATTCTGTGCCCAGTACATTGCCTGTCACTTTTTACTCTCTATTTTAAACCACAAACTCTGCAGCTGAGGGGCACAGAACCAGGCCAATGAGTTTACCTCTCACATAACTAGAGTTATCAAGATAAATCATTGTTTTCTCCTTTTTAGGGGCTTTTGTACTATGTGTACACTTTAAGTGACTTTTTAACTTAAAGCACATTGACTTGTCTTTGCCTAATGATTGAGATAATTTTTCCTTATATAATGGGACTAGCAAGACCCCAAATTCTCTGTTTGAACTCTATCTTTAACATCATACTTACTTTCCAAAAGATAAAAAATCAAGCACCTTCCTCTCTCAGCCACCCCAGCAGGAAAGGAGCTGCAAAGACCGATACTGGTTGAACTCCCAATTGCTTCAAAATTCTCCTCCAAAGTGTCACCTTCAAATACCCCTGAACAATACATCCAGCTGTACTAGCAAATCTAGCTGATCATTTTAAGGGCATTTCTGTAACAGCCAATGTCATTATTCCGAGTTTTGCCTCGAGGGATGTCTTTGAAGAGCTCAGGATTTTTCTTCTGCTCTTTCAAGCCTTCAGAAGCTGAGCTATAAACTCATTGAAACCTGACTATAAGTATCCTTATTTAATAAAAATAGGAGTGCCTATCTCTTCAACCCAACCAGTAGTCAGTATATAGGATTTCTGGAGTCTTGCATTTAGGAAAAGTCTCCTCTCTTCCTTGCAGTTGATTGCTTCTCTGGTTCAGAAAGAGAAACGTCACTCTAAGTGGAATGGTTGGCTCTGCCTACTCAGTGTGATAATCTGACCGCATATGATTTGATTAACCAAAAGGTCAAAAGGTCTTATATGTTTATCAATTAGTTGCCTGCTACTGTCTGCCATGGGGAGCTCGGCATTTTTTTGCAAAAGCTTCCTGCTCACTATGCCACCTAAGAGCTGACAACTAATCACACTGAAGTGCATCAGAGCTGTGAGACAGCAGTACTCTCTTAACTCTATGATACTGTCATTAGTACAGTACTAAAACGGCAGTAGGTGCAGAGTCATCAGGTACACATCTCACAGAAAAAAAGAAGGAACCTCTGAAGACACAGGAGCCACTACTCAGCTACTTCAGTTCTACATCATCTAAAGCCATGAATAAACTTATTCTCCTGAACCAGGTGACTCCTATTTTGGATAGGAACCACTGCTAACTTCTAGTTATAGCTTATTCACAGTTGGGTTCCAGGCATATTGGGCCATGCAACCCTTTGGTTTAAATAAATATTTTCCCAACCTCCTCTTTGTAAACATGGTACAGTTTCAGAGTGCAATCACATCTCTTTTATTCCTTCAGTATGCAAGCTAAAGTAGCTAAATTGTAATAAATCTTGTCTCCTAAGACTGAGTTCCCATTTACAACTTTGTCCCCCAAAACCTTCTCTGTACCTGGGCCAAGTGCTTCCAGTCATTCTGGAACATGAACAGATATGCTTTGAAACAGCACTGTGCAAACTTGGAGATTTTTTTTTTTTTTTAATAAAATACTTTGAAGAACAATCCTTCTGTAGTAAAATGGTGGTATGTTTGTGTGAAGAGGTCTTTATTTCCACAAGTAGAGGAATTCAGCCAATTATGTTCTGTCAGATAGAAAATGAGGTTTGCTACCAGTTTTAACTCGGTTGCTATTCAGAGACTACCAAAGAAACCTGAAACCAGTTCTTAAGGAAGGGATTTCTAGTGGCTTAAATGCAATGAGGCTTAAGGATCAGCCCCACATACTCTTGAATGAATCCAAAGCAAAGCACCTACAGAATGGCTGGAAACAGAAATGTGTGCCTTGTCTGAGCACAAAAGTAAGTAAAGAGATCAAGCTGAGAAAAAAAGGCAGTTACTTTTCAAATTGCCATCTTTTATCTTGGAAGAAAAACAAAAACTGTAACTGATAACTGTCTCGATATGTTATCAGTTATAATAACTACATTACAGAGATGCAATACAGAGAAAGTCCTTAGAAATTCCAATCTTACAAATCAAATATAATGAATAAGTGAGAAAGCCCCACTTTCCATTTCCATTCTGCTCTCCTTATCTGCCATGCTAATATTTAGAAAGTAATTATTGCTCTTGATGATAAAACTTTTTTTTCTCCTCTTGAAATGACTGATTTTTCTTTTGAAGTCTGCATCACCCTGAAGGGAAAATACATTTCTCAGTGTTTTTTTTTTTTTTCTTTTTTTTGCCTAATAAGGAAAGGGGATTAGAAAAATTAGAATAAAATTACAATAAAAAGAAAAACGGGAAAGCCAAAGAGTGAGCAAGGAAAGACAGGTCTTTTTTTTCTTCTTCTTCTATATGAGGAATGTCTTTAGGAATTCATGAAAAGGACAGAGTGAAAAGTTATGAGCTCATGTCAGTAGGGTATGACATCTCATGCTGCAATCTGGAGATCCTAAAATGAGGTAAATGGGCACTTCTGACAGTTTATTGCTGGGGAGAGGTTAAAATGAGTTCTGCATCACCAGACCAGGCCCATCAACACTTGGCATCTTCATTGTACCACATTACATACAAATTTTTTTGCAGCATTATTGCAGCTGGGTTAGTTCTCCAAAGTGAGCACAAATGTATCTTCTCCCAGAGTTAATGACCAAGTCAATCTGGGAGGGAGGGAAAGGAATTCCCACTGTAATGATGAAGGGAGGTGGGTGTACCTCGATAATTGTAAACTTCACCAATACAAAAAGATTAACTATGGAAGTTTAACTACAGATGCATACTTTTCCTATAGTATCCCCCATAATAAAAGGCAAAGTATATAAAAATTAGTATACTGTAGGATATACCAAAAGCAAAATACAGACCCATGTCATTGCTCATTCCATAAACTTCTCCTATTAAAGTGACATATTGAGACATTGGGGGGTTTGGACTTACAGTATACTGAAACCACCAGTGAAAATCTCTAAGAATCAAAACCCACACATAGGAATGCTCTTATCACCACATTACTCCCTCCAAACCCCTGGAACCAGTGTACGTGATGCAAATTAGCTTGGCCAACATTATATAGAATCTTACCACATAATTTGTGCACATGCCTCCATACTGCTGCAATGTGAACTTGGTGGTGCTGAGTTAATGGTTGCATTTGATGATATTGGAGGTCTTTTTCAACCTTAACGAATCCATGATTCTGTGATTACTGCATTCTGCTCCCGCAGAATGGAAAGCATACGGTGTGCACCATTATAGATGAAAGACTTTCTCCATAGTCCCTACATGAGGCTGAAAACGTTGAAACTAATACTTTAAAGCACTCTTTGGTAAGAGTGGGCAAAATGCCATATGTCAAAGACATTTCATTTTTTTAAAAGAAGCCCAAATTCCAAACTCATCAGTGGTTGCTTCCATTGTGAAGGAATAATAATAAAAAAAAAAGTATGAGTTGTGAGTTCTCAGAAAATGACATACTGACCATGACTCTCAGCTAAATTCTCTGATAGCTGCTGAAGCAGCTACTCAAGCCAAACTATAATTCATAGAAAAAAGCTGGAGGACAGCCACCTCTGGATGAAGTGATTGGCTTATTTCAGAATTTGTGAAGTATTTCTTCTTGACAGCAAGCCATGCTGACTGTCCTTGGGGAGATGCTAAGAAGAAACCTTGATCAGAAGAGAGACAAAGCATCCGTATTGGGTTGTGTAATGGATGGACATTCAATCCCTTTGTATCTGCAAAGTAGCTAAGTAAAATCTGCAATAAACCAGATGTCTTCAATTGCTAAAGAGGCTGAGCATATATTTCTTGGACCTGTTGTTTGTGGTTGGTAAATCATCAGAAAGTTTTGTCATTGTCATCTTTTTTATTTTAAACACATTGCTTTTGAAGTTAATAAAATTATTTGTTTCTCCCTTGTGCTGGACCATTTGCATAATTATAAAGAGGGTTCATGGAAGAGAGTCAATCAGATTATTCCCACATGCAAATTAAAGATCTTTCAATTAACATGGCAGAATGTGTGTGAAAACCATGCTAATGTAGCAGAAGATATCCCTAGTGGCAGTTCAGCAATCTGCCTGCATGCCAAGGCATCTCTCTGCTTTGTCACTGGTGGCCTTTGCTTGGGCAAGAGGTTTGTGGAGCAATGCAGAAAAAGGGAAGTTTATTACAGATCTTTACTGCAATGTTAGTGGTGGAGTGGGAGAGCAGTGCTCTACTCTTAATCTTGTTTCAGGGAAAAGTCAGGGAAAAATTTTAAGAAGAATCTGATTTCCATAAAGCTTTTTCACTCACTGATCAGTTTGCTTACAGTTCGTCTAATGAAAGATAACTTCCCTCTCCTGTCTTCAGTAATAACACACACACACTACTTTCATAAGGCTTTCTTTGCTTCCCTGCTTGCAAGTAATTGCCCCACAGAACAGCTACTGAAGAGCAGACACGAGCAGAAAATGACACTGGATACTTAGATTACACATGATAAAAAGCAATTAACTCAAATCTTTAGACTTCATATATACAAGCTGGAGTATAAAGATGCTAGCTATATGGTCCTTTATGGAAGTATTACTTCTTTCTCTCAAGCATGGGAAACATTAAAGACCAGACACCAGAAAACAGATCCTTGTTTGCTGCTGTAGCACCCTGTTAGCTTTCTAATCACTGAATAAATTTTCAAAAGCAGCTCTTGCACAGGAGAGATAACATGTCTTTGTCTTCTAGAAAAATAAACTAAACTGTATTGTTTTAGGTGGTAGTTGCTCCTTACTCCTGATTTGGGACTCAAATTAGGAGCCTGTAAATCTGAAAATTGAGAGCCCCTATGTGAGCATGTGAGAACTCTCCCATGAAGTTATCTGCTTCTCTGGTGTCATTCTGATATGTTCCCTGGCAAGCTGCAATACTTGTAGAAGCTGTTTCTCAGGGAAGAATTCACTGTTTGCCTTAAAAAATAATAAAAAAAACCCAACCAAAACAAACACCTTACAAAACCCCCAAGACCTGCTGTTTGCTATAGGTAGGAAAAATTCAGCAGAATATTCATTTATTTGGATGACAAAGGGATGTAACAGCAGTGACTGTCACAAACTCCAAACTATTTTAAAGAAAATGAGGAAGTTATCTTTGCTGAATATACTCAAATTATATTTTTTTAAACCCCAGACACTGTCTAGTTAAAGGAATGTGACTTGCACAAACAAGAATAATCTCCTACTAACTAATCACAAGGATGAACTGGTAGTGGCCTTGGTATTAGTATCTCTCTCAGTTTTATTACCTTCATTACCAGACAGCCAACTGGGAGGTCATCTGCTTCCTAGTACTGAAATATCATGGAGCACAACCTAATTCCATGGAATAAGTACAAAACTGGGAATCAAAACACTTACTGTAAGGCCTACTGCTTTCTCCCTGGATTTGGCAGCATACTGGTAGGGCTGAACTAATCATTCTCATCTCCACTTTTGGGGAAAATCACTTCCCCATTCAGGTCTCAGTGTTCAAAACTCACAAGGGGATAGTAGTGTGCGTGAATCCAACTGAGACACAAGATTTAGAGAGCTGCAAAGTTTGCAAGGAAGCAACCGTAACTCCCACATTGTGCATATAACCTCCAAATAATTGGAATTTCCATCCACCTACCATTATTTAAAAATAAAAAATGATAATCATAAAAAGCTGATGTATTTGTATTCCTCTGCTTCTCTATTTGACAGTTTATAAAATGGTTCAAACTGATCAACACTTTTAAATGTTATTTTTGTGGTAACAAATAAAAATCAGGAGTTCATTCTCAGCAGGCTATTAGTTTTATAATTATTATTAATACTAGTTGCTCTATTATGTAGCACTAGCAAAGTAAACTCAAGCTTTTCCAGCACATTTTAGCTTTAACAAAGGAATTACTTGAGTCAAAATCGTGCATCAAATTGAGCAACTTCTAGCAAGAATTATATTTCTGTCTTCAAGTCTTTGTTTTTCAAATAGTAAGGCATAATAACTTCTTGAAGAATTAGTAATCAATGTGTCACTCCTCTAAGTAATTATTTTACTTGAAACAAGTAATAAGCCTGTGTTCCCATTTGAGGGCACATGTAATTGCAATGTATTGTTAATTCTGCAGTCTTTTGTATAGAATGAATATTCAGCTTTAATAATCATGGGAAACTATCAAACTATCTCTAGTGTATGCTCTTCGTAGAAAAAAAAGAATGAAAAAGTTATCACACTGAGTATCTTTTAAAGTTTCAAACTTCAGAGAAAAACACCATTTATTGAAATGCAGTCTGTGTGAGACATCTGTGTGCATACTCAGCATGTCCCAAGGTTTTTTTGTTGTCGTTGTTGTTGAAAGAAAACTATAGGTTTAGAAAAACCTGGAATCAGATGTGCTTGTTTCTTTATGCTTGTCTCTTCCATTGCATTCTCTGTCACACTGGAAGTAGGGCACAAGGATTTCTCTGCCTCAGTTTCACTGCCTTTAAAGTGAAGAAAACTAAAACCATCTTAGGGGCAGAGAGCATTGTCGTCTTGAGTTATTATTTGCCAAGTGCTTTAAGATCAGTAATACATGTTCTTAGTGAAACACAGAACACTGTTTTTAAAAGATAATAAATTAAAATGAAATATAATAAAACTTTTCAGCTCAAGAAATGTCTTAGGACACATTTATATCATATTACACCCTGAAGCCACATTTTGAAATAAATTTTCACATTAAATGAAACATATATTTTATGCTATGCATAAACACTACACCCGAGTATGGGACATGACTTGCATCCTCAGCAGCGTTCAAGACCTGATGGCTACGGCCCTAAGTAACCTGATATGACTAGACCTGCTTTGAAAATGCCATTGGCATACCTCCTTGTTAGGAAGAGCCTTTCTGGACTGGCCTGAATATTCCACATGTCATAGGTGTGAAACTCATATGAACACGAAAACAGACAGGACATCAGTGAAATCTAAACAGTCTAAACAACACCTGGCAGCACACAGGGTGCAGTCAAGGCTGTATTATGAGCCAGTTCTGGTGCCAAAGATGATTAGACACATTACCTCATGACTGTGCCCCTGCAAAGAAGTCTTTCCTCACAGCTGGACTTCATCTGTGGGCATTGTCCTGTGTTAATGCAGCCAGATGGCCTTTCTCCTGCAGTGAGCTCAGGGAATGTGCACAACTGTCCCCACCTGAGTGTGCAGTGCTGCCTGTAATGTCTCAGAAAAGAGACCATTTACAGAAAAGCACCATTTATCCCAGACTACGAAAGTACAGGTGTCACTGCTGTGCCTCTGTCATAGCCTCTTGAAGCCCTGTGCTTCCAGCACCGTGCTGGGGCTTTAATTAACTGCTGACAAAGAGAGAACATCAGCTCGTCAGCCATCAGGAAAGCCTGTGATCACTCATCATGCCACAAGACCAAGATGAAACCAGGTCTCCAAGCTGGACACTGATCTTATTGCTCTTATTTTGTCTCTTTGTTTGTTTGTGGTTTAATGCCTCTATGGTTAATTTGAGAGCGATAAATAGCTTTTTGAGAAAACTAATTTGTGCACAGCTGCAATTAATCAGAGTGCAGAGAAGAGTGCACCAGAGCTGAACGCCCCGCTGAAACAGATGGTTGTGCTGCTGCCACACACCCCTGCATTCCTGCGAAGGTTAAGCCAAATTGCAGAGCCCTGGGAATTTGAGCTCACACACATGCTGGCTTTCCCCACATCAGGTCTGCCAGGGAAAAGCTTGAATGATTTTCACCTGGAAGCCTCCTGGGGCTTGCAGACATTACTCGAGAAGTTTAATAACCACTGGCAGGGAAAAAAAACAAGAAACAAGCAGTCCACTGAACTTTTCCAGCTACATAGCTGAATTTATCATCTAGTCCTGTCCCTGGCTGTCTTCCTTATATTGCCTGATCCTCAAAACTTTCATGGTATGAGAGAAAAAAGTAGCAGCCAGATGGTAGCTGCCGTTTACAACAAAGCAATCTGAGAAGAATCCAATAGTCTTAGTTGTTTCTACTGGTTTCGATTTGAATGCAATAACAAGTTAATATTCCCAAAGACAGAGAAGTTAAGGTGTATCGTTTTTAAGGTTCTGGCTTGCAGGGTGACTCCCTGCAAACCTTGGGACTGATCTACAGCTTTACTGAATAATGTGCTGATTCCAGTGGAAATTGTGAGAGCTGGTGTGAAACACCTTCTCTGAAATGAGAAAAAAATATCATTCTGTGGCACCCAGCATGCTCAGGGAATGCAATGGCTTCTAAGATAGTTATTAATTATTCACCACCACCTAAGGTGCACTCAAGAGTTACCAGGAAGAGGTTTAGCATTGACTTTGAAAATCTTGTCATTTAAGACAAACAACAGGTGAAATCCAGAAAGATTATGTTCGAAACACGAACCTCTTTTTAATACGTAGATGCTCTACATAATCACTAGAAGATGACTAATATCCTTTAGCTATTACTGTTAAAGTGAGTCTTAAATGCAAAAGAACAGTTCTTGTGCAAATGCCATAGCTATTACAAGTGATTCTTCAAAGGCCAGAGTAAAAGGTCCTCCCACATATGCTATTATATTATGGAAGATAGTCCCAAAAGAGACTAGTGTGAGACATACAAAAAACACAAGACCGTGTAATGTCTGCTTTAATGTTGTTGACTTCAAAACTGCTAGAATCAATTTTCATTACTTGATTGAGTAACAAAAGGCAACATGGAAGCCAAATTCTGACTGTATGAGCTTGCTGTAGCCACGGTAAGAGGATTTTATTGTACTCCTCATTTTCCCTCATTTGCAGACTCAGAGTCTTGCAGCAATGCCTTGAGTAAGGCAAGCACTTCAGCTAGGAAGTAAAACCAGGTGGTCTGACGAGTTAAAACCTATAAATGTCCCTCCAGTAAATCCACATCAGATAGTTAGTGTCAGGTTTCTACGTCTTTCTTCCTTGCTAACTCATCAACGTCTTCAACAATTTGCTATTATCTTGGCAAGGAGGGATGAGAAAAAGGACATTTGAAAATGGTTGCTTAAAGACATAAGCAGTGTGGCAATGGGGGAATTCTAGTAGGAGGGCAGAAATATACCTGCATAGATCTTTAAGGAGACTGAACTTGTGAACCTTGGTAGTAGAAGGGCTTTTTACAATTCTGCACAAGTTGTGTGTCCTTTTCCTTCTGGCCAGGACCTTACTTTTCTAAGATGCAAAAACTAATTACAGCGACGTCTCCAATAAACCCACAGACAGTGTCATTATTTCCCTCTTTTACACAAACTACATGCAACTGTACTCAACAGGCTATTGTCTTTGGCAGCTGTTGCAGGCAAGCAAAAGGAGTGATCATTCTAAGATTACCCATAACAGTGTTGATCAAAACAAAACCAAGGCCCAGATATAATGACTGACAGTTCTGAAGGTACTGAGATGGAGTTTTGAGCTGAGAAGTCGAGAGGATTTCCATATGGACAATAACAACTGCACATGCAACATCAGCTAAGGAACCAGAAACCTAAGCAGGACTTCCCATGACACTTTAGAAATGATAAAAAGATGTGTTATTGCAGATCTTACAGAACAGAGGCATAGTGTCTTCTATTAAACTTTTCCAAACACAAAGCCAATATCAAGTATAATTTTGTTATTTTAGTTAGAGACAGAACTCTAGACTTCTAGTTTCTGTTGCTGGTTCTGATACTAAACTTCACCTTATAGGGCCACCACTATTATAGCATCTGACCAAATTTTACGTTTTATGCCCATAACTGATAGTAAAGACTATTAACCTCACTTTCGGGAGGGGGACTAAGGTACCAAAAGGCTATCTTCCCTAAGATCATATGGGAAATTCATAACAGGAATGAACTGACCCAATTCTCCCATGATTCAGGTTTTGAATTTTCTTTGCTCAAATCCCCTCAAATGGCCATAACCTCAGTTAGGTCTGGATATAATTGTATTTTCACCAAGATAGGTAAGAAGACTGAATCTTAAAGCCTTCTGAGCTGCTAGAATGAGAGGCACTACAAGAAACTCAGTGTACTATAATAATCACTGGCCTCCTATCTTGCAGTAGAAAAACAAAATAACATCACTACAACATATTATTCTTTAGATAAAATGCTCTTCTTATTTCTAATATATTGGTGATTCTGCAGTGCTCAACTCCGTAACACTCAGGCTCTCCTCTTTACTCTCCAAGCTCCATGCCACAGTTAGGATTTGCTCTGTAGTGCCTCACAGTGAAAGTTCTGGATGGGTACCTGTAGGCAGTCAGCAAACAGTGGCAATAAAATCAATCTCAAAATTTATTGCTACAATATACTGATTGTCTTCATTCCTGCTTGTGCTGAACGGGCTGAAGATACAAAAAGTGGGGGATATTGTATTGGGAGTAATATATCAGCATTACAAAGCAACCTGATCAATCCCTACACAAGCGCATCAGCCAAAACCAGCACAAAGGCATAGTGGCAGGTAAAACCCAACAGCCTAACTGTGACCACACTGTGTTCTTACTGCCTGTAACGGGGCAGCTGATGCAGAGTTCAACACTGAGCCTGGGAAACTCTGCTGTTATGTGACAGTGGTTCTCTCAAGTGAACTAGAAGAAAGAAATCCCTCAGGTTAAGGTAGCAGGAGCAGCGCTATAGCCTGTTTGAGATGTACTTTTACAATAATAGAAGAGGACTACTGCTACCAGCTTTTGAAACAGGTATGGGGAGCCAGCACATGGCAGCCCAGCAAAACAAATACCCTCATTAAGAGCTATTTCCATTAAAGCTATCATCACTCTCTGCCTGCAATTTACATGAGCTTCTCCTATCCACATCACCGCTGAAAAGGAAACGGTGTGAAAGGGAAATGCACTGATTTGAAATAAAAGTTGCACAAAAATCCTAAACCAAATTCAAGTGCTTGCTGTTAGATCAATTAATGAATTCCACTGCCTGTTGTAAAAAGGCCCCTTTGTACGGTTTATAATTTCCCCACATTTTCCTATAAAAGACAAAGAGGTTGAGACTTTCTGGAGGTGAACCTTCTGCCCTTACGTGCAGATCACAGAAAGCTTTTTAAGGGCCCTGCCAAAGTGACCTGACTACATCTGTGTGTGCGCATGGGAAACTGTGTCTACTACATATGCTAAGTGTGGGCATGGACTTACATGTGTTTCTTAGTGATTACAGTCTGCTGAACAAGACCACTGCTTGTAAAATGAGTTTGCTGTCCCTGAGAGCACTGATCTGTGTGAGGAAGATGACAAGGGAGAGTGTAGTACGCTGACACATAAGTATGCATGTGAAGCTGAGAAATAGTTACAGCAGACAGAATTACATGATTGGGAACTTTTCTATCACTTTTTGGTGTATGCTCTCTAGGCAAATGGTCATTTAAAGTGTACTGTAAGGCATCATATGTAACTATGTACACTTCGATGAATTTATTGGAGATCTCTAAGAAAAGTTTACACTTTGCCCTCTCACCTTACATGTTGGCCAGTATGGGTGGCACCACTGTATTTAAGGACAAGTATTTTATGTAACTAAATAGAATACCCCTTCTCTTCCCTTGGTCTTTCCAACTCATCCAACATCAGATTACTGAATTACTATCTTTGCAATATTCTTGTTCGTGAAGCAGATATTTTGGGTTTTAACTCCCATCATGCACCCAGAACATGCATGAAACATTTGGTTCTTTGGGCTGGTAAATGATGGGAAACCTTCCCAACACCAGCAGAACTCTTCTCCCTGCAAGAAGTAGGCAAGCTGAAAGGAGTTAGACCAGATACATCTATTTCAAATCAAATCAAAATGAAAGTCTTCAAAGGCAAAGACATGGACCAATTTATGTTTTAAGTGATTTTAATCCTGTGTCCTTCCTGATCTTGAAAGGAAAGGAGGCTGTTACTCATACTTTGCTTTATCTTCCCTCTAGTCCAAACTTCTGCTTGATTCTTGCGAATAGCAGCCTGTGTAATGTCTCTCTTTTGTGACTGGCAGTCTGTAGGGCAGAAGGCAGTCTGTAGGGCAGGAAAGCAATCCTTGCAAATGAAATTCACCTAGCATTTACAAACCAGACAAGAGAGAAGAAGGATAAAGTGAAAAGGAAACCTTTTTTTTTTTTTTTTTTTTTTGTTTCAGCAGGGAGCAGAGCACAACAAGGAAATAAAAAGATGAATAAACCTGTCATAGACTTTTTCTTTATGGAGCATAGGCACAGTTATTAGGTACCTGCAAAGAAGGCATGCTGGATATATGACTCCTAATACATCGTCCATAATACAGCGCTGTGCAAGAGGCATACAACTTTTCAAACAGTTGTCAGAGACAGAAATAAATACAGTGCCTTATTGGAAAAAAATGACCAAAAGGATTAAAAGTGAGCATTGGGGTTGTCGTGGGTTTGCAGGCAGAAGTCAGAGAGCTCTCTCTGACAGCTTGCTTTCATACATGCTACTTGTCAGAAACAGGAAAATTATTAAGCAATTATTATTATTTTTCCCTTAATAATCTGGATGAGGTTTTTACTGCTCATAAAATGTGACAAATTGATAGTACTCACTAGAAAACAAAGGCTGCAAATGCAGAGCTCTGCCAAGCATATCTTCATCCACAGTTGTGGTACCCTTTATTAAGGAAGGGTCACACCAACGATTTGAAAACCCTGATCTAACTCATCTGAACGTCCTAAAACACCACTGCTAATCATCCTCACTGCTAATGTGTAACTTCCTACGTATTCCTCTCCTCCTGCACTTCTGATAAAGTACTGTGATCTTCATCCATATTTCTCTCCAGTTTTATATGTCTGGGGTCAACTGCACATTCCACCATGCTCTGTAGCATGCTATCTTATCCTAAAAATTACCAGAATATCCTAAACTCTGAGTTATGCAATAGCTGTAGTATCTCCTATGCAATAAAGCTAAAAATTTTGTTATACACTGACTCCATAGCAGAGTCTTACCCTTCTGCCTGTCTGCCTACTTCCATAGCATTGCAGATTTGGGGGACAAAGAAGTATCAGAGTGTATAGGTTAGTTCTGGACATATTAGGCATATTAGGAAAGCTCAGGTTAGAAACAGAAGGTGTTTTGTATGATGCTACAAATGCTGAGTGGATGATGTTTTGTTCTGTAAATTTGTGCAATAATACTTCAAACTAAGTAACAGCAAAATTTTAAAAAGTATTTACCCTGCTAAAATGTCTTTGCTGTTGGATTGTTTGTTTTGGGGTTTTTTTGGAGAACATTAAAATATTATCAGTGAAAGCTTTAAGTGACAGCAATAAGTAACTTCTAACAATTATTGTTTATGCCTTCATGACACCATTAGACCATGATGTCTCCATGCTAACTAATAAGAATCGATTCTGCAATAAGAAACTTGGAAGATCTTTTTAATCCTTTGTTCTCCAGTCTGCCATTTGATATACCACAATTCACACAATTCACTACATTGCACATCCTAGCCCAGATTTCTTTATAGACAGCCTCATTTCAGACCCTGACCTGAAAAAGAAAATAAAACAATTTGCAATGATGGATGATCTCAGTAGTGAAATTCCATCTGATCTGATGCTAGAAGCAAGGACCATATTACTGACTCAAGATACGTAAGTTGGTTAGGATCAAACATCATAAACCCCAAAGCTTTCAAACAAAACAGAACTTCCATCTGAATAGGACTTTTTTCCCTGAGATTTAGATAAGCATTTGTCTTATCCTTATGCATGAAGCAGCGTTTATCAAAGCTCTGGCTGGAAAGACAAATGCCCTATCACTGCCAAGGTAAAACAGCTGACAATCCACCATCATTGGCAACACCTCTTCAGTTTTACTGACCTCCCTCTTCCTAGTGTGATGTCTTCCTCTGATCTTTCTCCTCCTTGCTTCCCATATTCCTCTCCATCCACAAAATCTTTCACTGTTTCAATAAAACAACAGCCTAGCACAATTACCACCCCTTTCTTATACTACACTAACATGCTACAAAAAATATAAGTAACTTCAGTCTTTCTATACCCTAAAGTAATCAAGAAACTAATCTCTGCCCCCAGGCCTGGCAATGGTGATCCCTAGATATGTGATTTAAAAAAACCAAAAAACAAGTTGCAGTAGGAACAGTTTAAATTACATCAAAATAAAAAGTTGCATTACTTTCCAGCTGGCTCGTAACTAAAACACAATTAGATGTAAAGTAAGGCCAGCTTTTAAACCAGCATTTCTCTTTGTCATGGTGCTGCCTGCAGATGTTATCAACCTCTAGCTTTTAGCTTTTCTTCAGTACTGTACCACACTCAGAAACATATAAATATGCAACTTAGCTTTATGGACAAGACCAGGGCAATGAAGCAGGAATTTGTCCTCTCAATAAGGGTCAGTGACAACTTCATATAATTAAGTCCTTCATTCTCTCTGCAGTTAAGCTTTATTCACATAATTTTTTAACGTAAAATAAACAAGTTTTATGGGTCATTACTCAGACCGGTATGCTGCATACTGCACCTCTTAGATTTCAGGCCAGAAAAATGAAAACAGGAATGGCAAAATTACGTGGCTGCAAGCATACAGGGAATTCTGTGAAAAGTTTAATGGCATACATTAAAGTTTCATACTCTATCTTCCAAAAAGTCTTTTGAATTACGACATTACCTTTCTTCACTCCTCACCCCTTCGCCACCGTTTACACTGTACCGAAAAGAGCATCTTTCAGATATCAAATTCATTCAAAATCACTGCTACCCTAACTTCATAAACTAAATGCTGCAAAAGTGAAACATTCACTTCCCAAATAATCTAAAAATCTAAACTTGTTTTTTTCACCCTTTATAATACAACACAATTTGCTGTTCACACCTGATGGGTAGTGCTTAGGGAAGATGCTCTTCTCAGCACAATGATGGCTAGACCACTTCCTTGCTAATGTGTAATTCCATTCGGAAATAATATTTGTTGGGCTAATTCTAACTTCTGAGAGTAGAAGTGAATGTGTTTCTGCAATTGCATTAAAATGGTCTATGCACTTATTTTCCTTTAGCTTCTAGATACTGCTAAAAAGCTCCTCCTGATGCAGTACCCACAATTTCTACAGTTTCTATCCAAAAGAAAAGCAGTTTCACTTAATTACCTTCATTGATGGCTTTGATTAGAGCATTTTGTATTGAGGTAGTCAATTACTGTATCTCAAGCAGAGTTCCTAATTTCTTTCACCAAGGAAAGTAATTTGTACAATCATAACTACATCTTCAGCATCCTATAGGACCCGTCTAATTTCTGATCATCTATTTACAGACTTGCCTATTCGGAAGTATACTACACAAAGGTAAAATCAAAGAGAGAGAACAGTTCATCCCATAAGGTAACTGAAGATGTACCACAAGAAGTATTCAGTGATTAAGTAAATGCTTCACGTTCTTGGATAACAAAGAGTCTTTCAACATTTCCAGAAAAGCAGGCCTAACTTCTTTATTGGATCAGTACCTACAGAAGTCTGAACCGGATATGCTGTATTTGTTGCCTTTTTTTTTTTTTTCCTCCTTGGTCTTCGGGAAAACGGAGATTAAAAAAGGCAACTCTAGAAATTAAGTGGATTTGCACCTACTTAAATCTGAACCACCAGCCTCTCCTGTTCTAAACTGCCATGTGCTATTTCTGCACATTACTACACAGCTTTTGCACTCTGAAAAGAAAGATGACTATGAAAAATGAGGCAAATGAAGCTTGAACAGACTAGAAAGACAAATATGTAGCCTATTAGGGACCTAAAACATTTAGTTCATTCCCAAGGATGGTAAAAAGTTATAAAAAAGTAACCCAGAAGTGCAAAAATATTTGGGGGAGCATTCACTTACAACTGTATCACACTGGATGGGACAGAATACTTTCTTTTTGATAATTATTTCTCAATGATTGTTGCAGATTGAGAGATACATTTACAAATACACATTATAGGGGTTTTTTTTAGCTTACAGAAGCTTGGAGCAGAAGAGATGCAATGTTTTGACTTACATGAAGAACCTTTTCACTACAGAACTGTAAAGAACAGAGACATTTTTGACTCAAAACTATTTCTGCAGTGTTGTGCTACCGATTAAATGCCATAAAGGATGAGAGAATCTCATTCTCTTCTGAAAACTCTTCCCACTTTGAAATTTGAATGCTTTCCTTCCTCACCAAAAAGAAAACCCAAACTATTCTGACAAGAAAAGCCTTAACATTGTACTTCACTATCCAGAAAGAAGGGTTCTAGTATTCCAGCCTAAAATCATGCTCTGCCAAGTGCAACTATTTAAATGTTACATATATATGTTGAATAGATGGGGAAAGATGAGGTCAATTCACATAGACAGTGGCCAATTAAGTATATGGAGTTAACAATAATTACATTAATTATACCAAGCATGATTAGAGGTAATCACAAGGCAAACACATCTTTGTTCAATTTGTAATTGCAGCAATTGTAAAATTCAGAGCAATTTTTATTAATGCTGTCCAGTAGCAGAAATATTCTAGATACTTTGAATGCCCACAGATTATTAATTCAAAACTAGCATAATTCCATATAATTTTACATATTTCTTTACAAAAGAAATATTCAACTACTGTGAAACTTAAAATAACAGAAGCGTATGTGCAAAATAAATTGTGCATTAGAACAGTGTGTATATTTGAAGAACAAAGGTACTTATTCACACAGACTAATAACTTAGTTTCAGTAAAAGCAAATATACATACATATGCAATATTTCTTTGAATAAAGCTAAATGGAAGGTTTAAGACCTGTGTGGATTTGAAAGACAAAGCTATTTTTTAATTTCTTTCATTAATGAGAAACAGATCAGGGATTTACTAGCTATTAGTAGGAGCTTTTGTACCATTCAGGTGTGCAGTTCTCCATGTGCAATGTACCTAATAGGCACTGAAATTGCACTATCCAGTCCAGTGCAAAAATACTTGCAATTTAAATGAGTAGATTTGGATACTAGAAGCAATAAGGCCACGTGATGCTGCATACTACATTGGCTAATTTTGTCTGTTTCTCAGCCATGTAAAAATTATCTGCATGAAGCCCTGGGCTGCTATGGTTAAACTACTCCTAATATCCATGCACATTTGTTCAAAGCAAAGTTACCTATTTCCGTATAGGACTACAGCATTCTGTGGAGGTATTTACAATGATTGTACCAAGGGGAGAGGCCAAAAAGGTGGAGTTAACTGATGTACTGTTTATTGGGCTCGGTTTTAATAGCAGTCAGTAATCGCTCAGAGCTATTAGCTCACAGTAATAGCTCAGAGTGTTTTGTAATGCAGCAGACTGGGTTTGGAGTAGGATGTGAAGGAAGACCCGTCTGCTTTGTGATCTGTTGACTTGAGCATGCAGCACCTGGTTTTGCTGCAGCTCTGAATCACATGAGCCATTAACAGAAAACAAAGTCATAGAAGTAAAAGACAGAAAAGCCACAATACATCTTGGAGTCAGTCCCAGCTAGGACAGGCTCCTTTACAAAAGTTCAGGCTGAAAGTGGTATAGAGTAGATACTAGCAAAAATGCCAAGAAGAAATCACTTGCAGAGAAGAAGAATGAAAGATAATGTCTGCATCACATCTGCAACATGACGCTTTAATCAACATTTCATAAGCCCTGGCACACTTAAAATGTCAGTTTCTGTTCAGTATGGAAAATCTGTGGGGGGTTTGGAATCACAGCTATGGATGAGACACAAAGATGGGACTACAATTAGGACACAGCTGAAGTAAAATCAAACTGCCTTTCCTTTTGGCCATGTGAATCATGACAAAAATAGAAGCAGCTGTTACTGTTGGTTTGGTCACACTGGGGACAGCTATTGCCACTGGCATGAGTAACTGGCTAGCTGCTAGCATTGCTGCAGTGCTTTGGCTGGCACAGATCACCACTTTCCTCTCTGCAACAGCTTTATAAAAATATCACTGTTTAAGAATATCAAGTTGGTTCAATTTCTTAACTGATTTCTTTCTTTAGAAATAAATACCCTAAGTGTTTTTGGGACTGAGCCCCCTCAAGACTCTGTTATATAAAAACTAGATCACAGAAAACAGAAGTGAAAGGTATGTATTATGTATTTCAACATATTTATCCTATTACTTAACCCACTCTTGCCTTCCTCGCAGCCAGGGCAGTACAGTCCCACACAATACATTCAGCAGTAACCTGTACAATCCAGATTTAAATTTGCTGAGCAAGGATGTTCTTTTCTCGGGAGACTATTCCACAGTTTACCAAGTCTTGTTTTTATGAAATTGCTTCCGCTTTCAGCCTAAATTTATTTAATCGTAGCTTCAGCCCAACATACCCAATCATATGCCCTCAATGCATCACTCTAAAGCATTTATACTCCTTAAATGTATAATGTCAATTACAGTGTTCTTGCTTCAGTATCATTTAGCAAACAATGCACATTCATAATTTGTGTCCTTTCTCATCAGCTCATCTTATGTTTTAATTTTTACCTCAGTTTTTCCTATTTAGGCATCCGAAATGTCACACAACAATATCAGAGGAGAGGCAATTCTGTTCAAAGTTGTTTTGAAACTCCTTGTTTGGGCCTGACAAGCTCTGCAGATAGCCTACTTACAGGATCATTTGCTATTTACATAGCAGTATGGTACCTTAGCACAAATAGGCTAAGAAGAGCCTTGTGTTCCTGTCATCATCTACAGCATCATCCGCTGACTTGGTGAAGCATCTCCATTTCCTCTGTACATATCACTAGCTAGAGGCTCTAATTCAGCTACTGCTGCACTAAATTCAGGAGTAGATATAAATAGTACTATGGCTACCTAATTGTTTAATTTTTTGTCGGTGTGACTCATACTGCACCATCTCTGGAACATCACCAACCCCTTTAGTGGCTTGTGGCTTAGTGAAAGTACTTCATGCATCAGGATTCAAGCAGTTATGGGTAGTCTCTGTAACAGACACTTCAGAAACTTAAAAATCCTGTTCCTTTGATAGTGTTATAGAGGCACTTTGTTTCATATTTCTTCATATAAAATTGTTTCAGAGTTTCCAATACATAAGATGTCCCAAATGACCTTTACCTACTTTACCAGAACTGCCAAGAACATTGCCCTTAGAGGTACAGCTAAAGAACACTTTAAGTTTTGTCATCTGCAAATTCCGGATACTGTAACTTCTGACCTCTTGAGAGTTGCTGTATGCTTACGGTCTGTCCCAGGAAAAGTGTTTCAAAAGGTGTAACAGGAAACAACATGGATAAAAATTTAATTTCATAGCATCAGAAGCAGCTGCCTCTTTGTACCAGTGTGTGTATGCACTATATATTAAAATATAAGCCCAGGAATGTACACGGGGATTATTAGAAAGTGAAAATAGATTTTAAAGCATTTGAGGTTGTAGATGTTTGATATGCTGAAGCTCTGCTACAGTAACTGACTGCAAGTCAATTAAGAGAGGCCCTGCAGAGAAACCCTGACAAATTAGACAGATGGGTAATCACCAACCATAGGAAGTTAAACAAGGGTAAGCACTAGATTCTGCACGTGGGACAGGGCAACCCTGTACGTGTGTATAGACTAGGAAATGGGAGGCTGGAGAGCAGTGCTGTGGAAAGGGACCTGGGGATCCTGATCGATGTCAAGTTGAATATGAGTCAGCAGTGCCCTGGCAGCCAGGAGGGCCAACCCTGTCCTGAGGGGGTATCAGGTAAAGCATCACAGCCGGTCGAGAGAGAGGATTGTACCGCTCTGCTCTGCACTGGTGTGGCCTCACCTTCAATATTGTGTGCAGTTTTGGGCACCACAATATAAAAGAAGATATAAAGCTATTGAGTCTCTAAAGAAGGGCCATGAGGATGGTGAAGGGCCTTGAGGGGAAGCCATATGAGGAGGGGCTGAGGTCACTTGGTCTGTTCAGCCTGGAGAAGAGGAGACTGAGGGGACATCCCCCTGTGGTCTTCAACATCCTCATGAGGAGAAGCAGAGGGGCAAGTACCAATCTCTTCACTCTCATGACCAGAAACAAGACCTGAGGGAATGACATGAAGCTCAGTTGGAGGAGGTTTAAGTTAGATATTGGGAAAGGTTTTTCACCCAGAGGCTGTTTGGGTTTGGAACAGACTCCCCAGGAAATTGGTCACAGCACCAAGCCTGTCTGAGTTCAAGAAGCATTTAGACAATGTTATCAGGCACATGGTGTGACTCTGGGGGATGATCCTTCACAAAGGTAAAAGTTGGACTCAAACATCCTTGTGGGTCCTTTCCAACTCAGCACATTTTGTGATTCCATGAATATTAAATAAATAATTCAGAGAAGAACCTAATAAAGCTTTAGCCCTATTTATGGCTTTCAAACTAATTACATACTTTACCTTTATCTGATGCTTATATTTATTCATTCTTCATGTGAGGAGATTAGAATTTGTATTTACATATGTCTCTAATATAATTTTGTATGCCAGCATATATATATATATATATGTGTGAAAATGGAAGGAGGCAGGACATTGAGGTGCTGGAGTGGTTCCAGAGAAGGGCAACAAAGCTGCTAAAGGGTCTGGAGCACATGTCCTGTGAGGAGGGACCTGAGGCTGAGGTACCTGGGTTTGTTTAGCCTGGAATACAGGAGGCTCAGAGGTGCCTTTATCCCTCTCTACAACTACCTGAAAGGAGGTTGTAGCCAGGTGAGGGTGTGCCTCTTCTCCCAGGTAACAAGTGACAGGACAAGAGGAGATAGTCTTAAGCTGTGCTGGGGAAGGTTTAGGTTGGACATTAGGAAGAAATCCTTCATAGAAAGGATGATTAGATATTGGAATAGGCTGCTCCAGGAGGTGGTGGAGTCACCATCCCTGGAGGTGTTTAAGGAAAAACAGGATGTGGCACTTAGTGCCATGGTCTAGTTGACATGGTGGTGTTTGGCCATAGGTTGGATTTGATGATCTCAGGGGTCTTTTCCAACCTAAATGATTCTGTGATTCTGTGAAAAAGAGTGTGTAAAGATGAGTTCTTCTGGTGCTGGTGAATGAAGAATTTGCACAATTGTGTGAGCAAGGGTAAACGTGAACAGGAACATGCAATGAATGTGTGTAAGGCACAAAGTTAAAAGAGAGACAGGCATATGAGTTCAAGTATAAATATAAATAGTCAGTTCCCTGTTTGAATGAAAATCTAAGGTAGGCAGAAGCTTAGAAAGGCAGTGCAATTCTATTTTCTTTTGTGGAAATCCTTTTGTAAACCCATCTCTCGGGTTTTGATGGTTTTTGGAGTACTTTTTATATTCTTGCTCTTCCACATGCAGCAAAATATGTTCTGAAAATGATAGTTATCTGTGAACTCAGCAACTCTGCCAACTAGAAAAACAGCTTTCAGCCCAACAGCCCTTTTGGAGAGATAAAGAATTACTATGGTCTTGCACTGAAATGGACTGACTTCATTATCACACTCAGTGATGGTTTTAACTTCATATTTCCTCAGCTCTGCCTGAAGGAAAAATGATAGCTCTGATAACCAAAGAATATTATTAAAGCTAGTTTCCCGAGGTGTTTAATGATAACTACATTATTTCTCCTTAAGAAAACTAAATTGTGAAGCTAGTTATGTTCAGTCTGCTTAACACCAGGAAACTTTGTACCACTGGGTTTTAAAGGGCAAGTTGGTTTGATTGTTTTTGCATATGTAAAAAACCATATGTATGTCAGATTATTCCATGGAAGGGTCTTTTCAGCACACTTTGAAATAAAAATGAAGTCTATGTAGTAAAAGATCTTTTAATGAATTTGTGGTCTTTTCTTTCATGCTTGACAACAATGAAAATGAAGTCTGGATTTAATTATGCATCCACAGTGTAGTTCACTGTTTGATGACATTAATGATTTCATAACAAGGAAAAACTTTAATTGTACCAGCACCTCCTTATCTTTGGCATACATTGTACAGCTGATCTTGCTGCTATGTATAAGGTTAGTGAAGTGGACTTCTTTTTTAAGGTATGTGAACATGTTGATGAGTGTTCCCAGGCTCAAAACCTTCTTAAGACAGTTTCTTCAAACAGAAGGTGATAAATTATACATAGGAATTTGTTATTCTACTATGGAATAAATTCTTTTATTTGAAGGGATAATGGAATGAATTCTGTCATTGGTTATATTTTGCTAAAATGGTAATTATAATCTGGTATACTACCATTACTGATATAACATGTGCTACATTAACACCCTTCCAGAGATAAGAAAGGTACCCCGACTTGATGAGTTCACATTCTAAGCAACAGATGCTTCCATCTGAAAAGGGAAGACAAAATGAACCCTTTAATCTGAACTTGTAATATGGTTTATAAATTCTCATTCACCAAATTTAATATCATCCTTAAGAAGGTGGTAACTACCCAAGCAGATCAGATGAGCGTTCTACTTACCTAGACCAGTACCATGCACTCCTCAGAGCAAATGCCAGCTGCTATCTCCAGAAGAAGACTGTACCCACCATTTTATATGGCACCTTGAACCACACCTACTGTTTCTCCACAGTTCCATATTGTATTTCTGTTAATGCCTTAAAACAAATTGAAATCTCTTTTTGGAATCCTACAAAATATTACTGAGGATTTTCTCATTAGTATAAATTTGTTTAATCCTCTTTTGAGTACTGATAAATTCTTTGGTTTAGGCTCTTTTTGTAATTAGTTTTACAGGTTAATTATCTTTTGAATGCAACACATTTTCTTTCGTCATCTTCAAATATATCACCTTTCAAATCCTCTGAAATCCTCCTGTTCTTGCAGTTTGGGAAAGGACAAATAAGAACGTTCAGTATTTCCTTCCGAAATCATTCAGAAATTTTCCCTGTGCCTGCCTGCCTGCTTTTTTCTGACACAGCCACAGCCTCCCAAATATTTCCTGCTGTAATTTACTCTTGTGTTTCTTGTCAACATTAGCAGCTGTTTTTTTAACTTCCTTTAGTTATACTATTTCACGATTCTATGAGCAGAAATAAATGCTGCATCCTTGGTAAGGATGTACTACTGTTTTATATAATGCCATGATCAGTGGAATTTTCTAACCCATTATTTCTGTAGCACAGTGTAATGCTTGCTTTTTGACTTCTGCTGTGCAATGAGCAGATGTTTTCACTGAGCTTCTGGCAATGTCTCCTAGGTTTATTTTTTTTTTCTCTCTGAATGGTTACAGTTAATTTAGAATCCAGTAATGTGTACAAACAATTCAAAATATTCCTTGTAATGGGCATTACTTTGTAGTTTTCAACAAAGCATTGCACAGGATGTTCTGCTGTCAATACAACCTCCTTTATTAGATGACTCTGAAATTCCTCAGTCTTCTTTAACACTGACTTTCATAAATAATTTCTTATTATCTGCAAATCTTGTAACTTCACTGTCTACTTCCTCTTCCACCTCACTGATTAAATAACAGTGCTCCTCAAACAGAAGCTTGAGGCACCTTTCCATTAACCTTTTGCCATTTTTCTATTAACCTGAAAATCAAGCATTTATTTCTCTTTTCAGTTTTCTGCCCTTTGCCAGTTTCAGATCAATGATAGGCATTTACTGTTTACTATCAGACAGCTTTGCTTCCTTATCAGCTCTTACAAGGAATTTTTAAAAGACTAAATAAGTCCCATTTATTTGTTTTACCACAATCACTGTATGGATGGCACAGAATTAATAATGGCAGATTGGACAAGGACAGTCAATCCCAGGTTCTCACTCTCATATTATATTAACTCAGGTAGTGTTTCATACAGTAAATTCACTTAATTACCAATCCAATCAACTTTCCTAAAGTCACAGTCACTGGGCTACATAAATATGTATCAAAATAATGTGTAACTCTGTTTCTGTTCTACAGCAGTTATTTCAATGAGTCTTTTTCATTTTGAGTTGTTATGCCTCCATTCTATTCAGAACTTCTTTTTGTTAATCTAAAGACCCATTCCCTTAGAACATTCTGATTTCTGTGTTCTGGAAAACAGCAGGTTTGATACATGTATCTTTCACCACAGAACAGTTTCCAAGAAATTACTCCGTAACTCTGTAGTGCTTTCTAGGAAGTGTAATTTCTCTCTTTAATCCTTCATTGTCAAACCAACACAGCGATAAATTTATTGAACATCCTGATTCTGATATTTCACGTGTAATAATCATTATCCAGTTACTGCAGACAGTAAGGACTTCCAAAACAATTTACTTGTTAAAGTCAGTGCCTTGGCAGGTACTAGAGTGGGAAATTCAGGACCATGATCCCTCCTGTAATTTCTCTATGAGATTATCACCTTCAGTATTCAAGTACTGGAAAAGATGAGAAGAATATTCAAATTGAAAATGTTTGTAAGGCAATGAGGGGGTGACTAACAACAACTGAGAACAACAGGATTTTTAGAACCAAGCTCTGTCAAAGCCAGTTTTCTCCATAGACTGTTGATGACGGTAAAACTAGAATATGTTATACCTTGAATATCCTTCAACGGGGTCTCACATGTCATGGGGAAACATACTGCTACACAATGGCACAAAACCAACTGAAAAACAATATTCTGAGAATAATTAGCAGTAGTTCTGAATGAAAATGGGAGGCTTTATCAAGTAGGTTTGTCCTGCTTTTGGTATTAATCCTTAATTTATTTAGGACCTGGAGGATAAAATAAAAGATGGTTTGATAAAATCTTCAGGTTAATCAAATTGGGAATTTGCAGCAAAACTGAAAACCAGAATTTACTTCAAATTGATTTTGAAATTGGAATTTGGAAAAAACATTGAAAATATAGGAGGTGCAATCCAATAAACGCAATTTCTACACTAGGTTAGAATAAATATGCGAGTGCAGAATGGGGAGTGATCAGCCTATCAACAGTTGTGAAGAGGAGGACCTAGACATAAGAGTACATTGCAGGATACATAGCAGTCAAAAAACTCATGCTGATGTTAAAATGGGGAACAAGAAACCAAGGTGTATAAATACATCCACAGTTTATTGCACAAATAAAAACCAGAGGTCTAGTACTGTCTCCTGTACAACGTATTCAATGTTGGTAAATCTTTCTCTTGAACACTCTGTTTGGATGTTACAGAGCCTGTGAAGTTACAGGGCAACCAGCTGGAGACTGTCAAGGACACAGCAACAAGAAAAATCAGAGCTCTAGAAAAGAAGCCCAGAACAAAGGTAGAACAACCTGTTCTTGAGCCTAGAAGCTTGGGCCTGACCATGACAGCAGTCTTAAAATACGTAAAAGTGTGCTGAAAAAGAACATGACTTGCAAGATGGACATGAAAAGAATTATGAGCTTAATTTGAAGAAATTGAGATTTCAGACAGGATGAATTTTCTAAAGATAAAGATGAATAAACATTGAAAAGGTTTTTATAACGAAGTTGCAGATCTTCATTTTTAGAAGCTTTTATTTTTAAAGAACTGATCAGACAGACGTCTGCCTAGATTGAGCAAGTGGTTTCATGAGCTTCTTTTTACCCTCATTATAAATTAAAGAAAAAAAAAGAAAACAGCTGCAAGAAAAATGCTGAAGGTACCAGAAATGCTCTTGGGCAAATGGGAATAGGCCGAGGCACTAAGGAAACAAGGTAGGTACTACACTAGCTAAAACACCTCTTTGATACCTATTTTAAGCCATAAGCAGTAACTGAAATGACTGCATACATCAGAGACAGCACCATCTAGTCACAGTAAGTGAATTGAGTCATATACTCGGGATTCATCCTCTGGCATGGCACAAATTCACTCTGCAGCCTTAGGTGAAACACTTGAGCTTTCTGCATTTACTTTCCTATCTTTGAGAGAAGAGTATATATCTACCTCAAAAGCATATCATAAGAGAATCACCATAGAAGCCCTGGTTGAAATGGTTTGTTATCAAGGAAACTGAGAGAAAGCTTGCTTCCTAGAATACAGCTTCAGATCACTTAAGGGCCTAGGATCATTGTTCTCTGCTACTACTGCTGACGCCTGCATGAAGCAGGTTGTTTTGATCCTTTCAGGCAAGCTGTCAGAACAGCTGAAATAGTTCCCAACAAATACACAGAAAGATCTCAGCAGATGGTCACCATGTATCCTTTTAGCCTATTTCCCTGCCTTTTGCTTGCCTTTTTGAGTAGAAAATCACCACTCCTAGTGTGCTCCTACTAAGGGCATTTTATAACATTCCACAGTGAAACAAACTGTTTCAATCTAAGGGTATTCTACAAGATATTATCCTCTGAAATTCCTGGATGGTCCGAGGTCCTGTGTCTGCTATCTGACATCACACTACCCTGCACTCCTCTATGCACTTAATTTCCATCCAGTCTTAAGATATTTTATGACTACTAAGTTAAGGGAGCACTATCCTAGGAAAGATACATCTTCACACTTTATGACTGGAAAGTTGGAGTTTAAACATCAAATTCAACATCACAAAGCAGAGCAGGAGCTGATCTGAAAACAGGTTCAGGTTGATCTGATTTCCAGTTTTGTGCTATGAGAGCCTATATATATCTGGTTTTATACCTCCATATATATGAATACATATGGATCCATTTAATATATATTTTATATATCCACATGTGTATGCATAAAACAGTTTGTTTAGCTATGAAGACAAATAGAAGCACATGATTCCTGTTTCCCTTTACTTTGTAAAAGTATATTACAAGCAGGTTCAATTCCAAAATATGCATGAGAAAACTGTTTTAAACTGCATGTTTCAAGTAATACTGAACATTTCTTAAGGATGGGGTCTTTAGAGGAAAAAGAGCAGAAACTGTACATGTTGGCTAAAAGTCTTTTGATTACTGTGTGCCTTATTTAGAAAGCCAAGTCTGATCTTCCTTTTTTGGGAGAGCTGGCATTCCTAATTTTGGTTGCTTCTTTCTTTTTTGACTACAGAACTGATACACTTTGATTTCATACATGACTTATCTAGTTTCCATGTGCTTCAGAGCTGTCCAGCCTGGAGGCATCTATTCTGGCCTCAGTCCAAGGCAGACTTCAACACTTAGTGGCAACTGGGGACATGCACAGTAGAACACTAGTACTCTGCTCTTGGATTTCTGTATTTAAAGGAAAAGGCTAAGCTGTCAAATACAAAAAAATGGAAGCTGTGGCAGCGCACAATATAGAAGTCACTATATAAAAAAGAACAAGGAAGTTGTTTGCCTTTTTGAAAGACTCTAATTGATAAGAAGGTGACAGGAGAGTCAGTTAAGTCACTTCCTCCAATTTTCTATGAAGCAGTTCAGAAAAATTTATACGTAGCATAGCCTTTGCCAAAGCAGATGAGAGCATCAGTCAGTTCCCCCCATCACAATATGCTGCCCCTTCACATACCTGGACAGAACACTAGTTTCCCTCATCTACTATTCAGTCTCCTACTATAGCAGATCAGATAACCCCATATAGAATGAGCATCCGGTACTCAAATCTAGCAGCGACCACAGGAACCCACATTACATTCTGTTAACAGTCACTGTCTTATACACAGGAACAGGGCAGTGGATTTGTCCTATATGAGAGAACTCTTGTACTATGCTTTTGCAGTATCCAAGCACCTTGCACAGTATTCTAAAGGCAATGACTGCACAGCAGAATTGGCTTACAGGTTTAGCACAGAGGGTAATAGTAAATGGGGTGACATCAGACTGGCAACCTGCCACTAATGGGGTTCCACAGGACTCCATCTTAGGCCCTGTGCTCTTCAACATCTTCATAAAGGAGTTGGACAAAGGACTGGAAGGGATACCAAGCAAGTTGGCAGATGACACCAAACTGGGAGGAGCTGTTGACTCCCTTGAAAGTAGGGAGGCCCTGCAGAGAGACCTCGACAAATTAGAGGACTGGGCAATCCCCAACCATATGAGGGAAAGTGTCAGATTCTGCATCTGGGATGGGGCAACCTTGGATGTACAGACAGACTGGGGAATGAGATGCTGGAAAGCAGTGCCATGGAAAGGGACCTGGGGGTCCTGTTCGATGGCAAGTTGAATATGAGTCAGGAATGCCCTGGCAGCCAGGAGGGCCAGCTGTGTCCTGGGGGGGCAACAGGCAAAGCATCGCCAGCCAGTCGAGGCAGGGGTTTGTCCCACTCTGCTCTGTATTGGTGCAGCCTCAGCTTGAATACTGTGTGGAGTTCTGGACACCACAATAGAAGTGGCTGAGGTCACTTGGTCTGTTCAGCCTGGAGAAGGAAAGATTGAGGGGAGACCTCATTGCACTCTACAACTTCCTTGTGAGGGGAAGAGGAAGGGCAGACACTGATCTCTTCCCTATGGTGACCAGTGACAGAATCCTAGGGAATGGCCTAAAGTTGTGTCAGGGTATGTTCAGGTTGGATATTAGAAAAAGGTTCTTCACCCAGAGGATGGTTGGGCACTGGAACAGGCTCCCCAGGGCAGTGGTCACAGCATCAAGCCTGACAAAGGTCAAGAAGCATCTGGATGATACTCTCAGGCACATGGCGTGATTCTTGGGGATGATCCTGTGCAAAGCTAAGAGTCTGACTCAATGATCCTTGTGGGTCACTTCCAACTGGGCTTATTCTGTGAAATTTGTGAATAGATGGAACAATTGCTTTCTCTCACAGATTCTTCTCTCATAGGAACAGTGATCCTGGGTGAGAGGTAGGCTAGAGAGAAGCAGGAACCAGAAGTTTCAAGTAGACAAAGTGACCACTAGCTATTAGAAGAGGTGGGAGATGGAAGTATTTTTTCCTTTTGTAGTTCTGCATCATTCATGAGAATGACTGAGCAAAGAAATTGGGAAGCTGGGATCAGCAGAGCCCCTATGCAGTCATGATTCACTGCAGATACAGAAGCACCCTGCAACTTGTCTTTACAGCATTCTGGTATAAATGGTGTTGATTTCATAGCTGATTGTTTCTTATAGAAGAGCAGAGCACAAATCAGCAATACTTCAGGATTACATTATGGCTAAAATATGTATGTGAATTCATATGCAAATTAAACATGGCTTTCCACTCTGGAACATTACTGAGTATCCCCCAGTGTCAGAAAATTTGGGAGGGCCTGTTGTGCTGGCATCAACCTATACGTCAAAGCTCTGCTATTTCTACATGGAATAGGGAAGTAAGCAGCTCTTCCTTCCTAGCTGGTGATTAATCATTCTGTACTGCAGCAGAAGCCATACTCCACAGGCTTCTGACTGGCAATCTTACAAAAAGCAGAAGGATGGCCATTTGATGGAAAATCGTTATCTCCCCTCTCCTGTGTATGACCACACTGATAGCTGCATAGAAGAAATATGTGAACAACCTGTGTGAGTTGCAGAGTGGACAGCACACTTTCTTCAACTCAGCATTCAACAGCATCACTCTGGCACTGCAAATATTATTAAAAAAACCCCAAGCCTTTTAAGGCTTTAGAGAATCTTTATTTTAAAAAGCCTGGCAATAATGAATTTCAACACTGCCAAAGATTTCCCATTGCAAATATCTTTCTATCAGTAGGTCATAATCCTATTTTGTAGGAATAATACTCTTCATTAAGACAACCTTTTTTCCCCAAAGTCATATATCCCTGGCCTCAGCATAAAGGTGCCATTTAAAGCAAACAGTCCAATGCCCACTTTGGTCACATTCTCAATGTGTACACAAATAGGAAAGAGCAATGAGGGTATTTCAGTGATCAAGCTCTTGATTTTTTACGGACAAGATTTCAGATTTAAAGGCTTTAACTCTCCTTCTCAAGTTAGGAAGCTTCTTAGGTTATAGGCTCTATTCCTTAGTATCTACAATAATGGGATCTTTCAAAAAATGTCAGAAGTTATGCCTTCAGTAACATAAAATATTTGTGTACAGAAGCAGGATTGTTAGTGTAATATACTCTGAAGCTACATAAAGCACTTTTGTAAAAAAAACCCCAGTGTACTACAAGTAAAAAATTAATAGATCTGTGCAATTTGTCAGAGCTTTTATGGACTGGATCAGTTAAGATACTCTTCAATAAAGTAAACCAAATAGATTACCCCATAGCTGTCTATGGTGTTCACATTATTTGGCTAAAAGTACAAGATCAGTAGCTGAAGTGTACTGCTTTTCACTAATATTCAATTCCTTAGCCATTAAATAGAAGACCATATTAAAATCTCTCTTTATTAATATATCCATCTGTTTAGAAAAGAAAGTAACAATTCCTATGTAAAACCTTTTTATCCTCAGTTGTAAATGAAGAAAATTTGCATTACTGTTGCAGTGCATAAATTACATGGAGATAATGGGAGATGAAAGAAAAAGTGTGAAAGAAAAAGAGTGTAACTGATTGCAACACAATTCATTAGCTTCAAAGGTCAAGGCAGCCAGTGTTTTTATTGGATCTGATTACCTAGGGGCATTTGCAGTGCCTTGACCCAAAACAAACAAGTTGCTGTGGCAGTGCTTCCATATATTTGTGTCATCCCTAGGCTAATGCAACCATCTCTTGAAGTCCTAGTGCAGCACAACTAGCTCTGTGCAGTCATTATCCTTTGGCTGAAAATGCCAGGCAATAGGCAGTGGCACAGTACCATCAAATAAGTTTCTCCAACCTTCACCTCATTGCTACTGGATCCTCTTTTTGCCCTTGGATTCGTCTGGTGGCAAATGTCCTCCATAGGCAACAGATGGCACCAAGGGGTTGTGCAGAGCCACTTGACTGAGCAACATGCCTACCCATGCAGAAGGAGTGTTCTCTGGAGAGTTAGTCCTTTGCAAGAGTACTTCAGTTGTGCTCCGGTATATTCACAGCAGCAACACAGTATAAAAAACACCCCAAAAACTAGTTAACCAGCAGCTTCCCAGACGTTCTACTTTCAGCTGCACTTCCACATGAATTTCCAGGCTTGTGACCATTCTTTAAAAGAATGACTCTTCCAGTTAATAAGGAAAGTTCAGGATACTGGATTTTTCCAAGATTATTAAATCTTCTGTATGGCTCAGATGCCAACGCTAGTGGAAGATAGCATCCTGGCTGACATAGCAGCTGTGATGAAGGACCAACTTTCATGTTCCCCCCATGTTTTATTAGCTGCATTGGCATGTGGTCTACCTGAGTTTTCTAGCTTGAGAACATAACCCTGAAATTCCTAGCAACACTTTGGCTGTGAGAAGCGTGAAGGCTGCCAGCCAGCCTTCAGCCTCTGAACCTCAGTTACTGAGTCTCTCTTCCTGAGGGAAGCACTCAAGGAAGACAAGATGGTCCCAGAATATGGCTCAAGTATCCTGCTGTCCTGACTTCAGGACAGAAAATGCTTGCTACAGAAAAGGTTACAAGTTCAGCATGTGAAAAAGTAACTTGAAAATGGAGATGTGAGCTGAAGCCATGTCTTACATGAACTTGAGGAAGAAAAGGTTATATCAATACTTCTGTTCAGCTGAGAGACACAGTGCCACATTTAACAAATGAGGGATCAGTTCTACCAAGCTATAGGTCACTACTACCACTAGTTCTTGCCAATTTGCTCCACCATTGCTAAAACCCAAACCAGTGGTAGGTTTACCAAAGGCTTCAGCAGATGAAGTGCAAAGCCAAGTGCACTAAATCAGCTATAAAATATGGCATAATATAAGATCTACTCACTCATTTCACATAAGCCACAGAAATCTTACAAATTATATTGACTCTCAACCACTAGTGATTTACGCTTGAAGTGTGCTGGAAATCTAGAGGCAGTAAATATGGTCTCTTTCTTATTCACAGATGTTTTACAAAAACAGGTGAAGCCTTGAAGGGGTTAAGGAAAACCTATACACTAGCAAAATGAATCATCTTTTCTTTTAAAATATTCCTTCCATCTCAGTGAGCACAGTATCACTGGTGCTTACACATGCCAGCAATGCAGAAGCTTGTCATCTAATAATGGCCAAGGAAGTATTAGAAGTTGCTGTGACGCTCAAAGTCTGAATCACCTTTAAGGTCCTTCCAGTTCGGGACAGTGTTTCTGAGACACACATTTTGATAGAGAGGGGAAAGACAACATTCCAGCCTCAGGGTTTCTTATATAGAGAGCAAAAATTAGGAAAGCAAGAAGTAAAACTCTCTTGAGAGCAGTGCTGTCAGGAGACAACAAAACTAGTTGGAATTTTTAGGTTTGTAATGTTAAAGGAGAATATTCTTGCAGCCTCTAAATAAAATTAAGGCCCTACAGAGGGAAGGTTTTACAGAGGCTAAGATACAAACAAATTATCCATGCATTAAAAAGTACTGCAAGAATTAATTTAAGAATAGCAATAATCCTTTTACTGTATGGTACAGATACCAGACATAAGGGCAGGCAGAGGCTGATAAGAGGTAACTAGAACTCACTATAAAGTGACAGAAAGTCATTGTCATACAAGAATGAAACACTGAAGTTAAGAAATGACATTGACTGAAAATTCTTCCCCTTCCCATTAAAAGTTCAAATATCAATTTTAATTCAAACTGATATTATTTAGTAATACACCTCACTTCATTTTTCAACACCCACTCAAATACCAGTCCAGCATTTGCATTCAGTTTTGACAGATCAAACAGTTACTAACAGCATTTGTAGCTGTTGGTAACCCACAGATACCACATGATCTCATGCTGGCACAGTACTGGTATCTGCAATTAAAGATTTACATAGCTCAAAGAAACAATTATACAAATACGTACTAAGAACAAAAAGACAAAGGATCAGCTGCACACAGGCTTAATGCAGTATTACTGTTATAATTATGTGATATATTTGTTTGCAATACAGTTCTAGTAACTTACTAAAAAGAGTAAGTGTAGGGTCCGCAACATAGCCTGCCTGTGTGTAAAAATGTGCTAAGCAGACAGATATCACATTTTGTTTGACAGTGTAAGTGCTCAGAATCTCTACCTATTGTTCTTACCTCTGATCTAAAGCTCAGGCCACCCTTTGTCCTTTTTCAAACACTCATTTTCATTAAAGGTACACAAATCTGATGGCCCAAAGAAATGACTCATCCTTTTACTTTAATCTGTGACACTGCAGGATGGAAGGACACAAATGGCTTTCCAGTGAGAACAAAAAATCCCAGGTCTGAGAATAGTCAGTGGAATTTCTGAGCATTTCTCTTTAAGTGACTCCAGCCATTGGGAAGAGTCATATATAAGAGTTTCCTGCACCAGAATAATTGTGTCAGGCAATACCCATTTGTTGGATAAGCACCCACTTGCTCTCAAAGACCCATGGTGTCCCTTGCTTCTCTGTAGTCAGAGAAGCGGAGGCTTGTCCAAGAAATGCTTACATGTTTGTGCTGGCTTGTGTAAGGCTCTGGAAGAAGTGCTGGGCAGGACAAGAAGACAGCGCTCAAAAAAGGAAATGGAAGTTATTTTTGCACAACTCAGAATAGCAACACAGTGTGTACAGCTCATTGTCTGCTGTGGTTACCTTCAATCCCAGCAGTGGCAAGTGCTGAGCTGTACATGCATTTCCAGTTATTCTGCAGCTCCAGGCTGAGGGCAGACAGTACCCATTTTACCACAAGACCATGCTTGTGAGCCAGGTCAAGTGTACTTTCAATTTGCAAGTTAGCAGAGTCCTGTCAAGGACAATATTAATTTCTACGGGGTCAGAAAAGCAGCTGATTATTCCTGACTCTGCCTGCTGGGTTTCTGGTGCATTAAAAAAAAAAAAAAAATCATCCCAAATAAAGGAATTTGTTGTTATTTCCAGTGTTCTGCATTGTTCTTCATGAAGATGTGTCAGCTGACAGCAGGTTCCTTTAGGCTCTGGCAGGAAGGATCTGTCAGATATAATGACAGTACTAATACAAGCAATTAATTAGTATTTTTCAGCCATACATCTGAAAACACTTTACAAAAGAAGAAAAAGGAAATACTAATGCCACACCACATAAGGAAGGAACCTTGGGGTAAAAGTGCCTGGGGCAATATTATGCTGAAATGTCAGGCAAAGTCTGGAAACAAAACATTATTGAAGAGAACAGAGAAAATAATGTCTATAATAGCTGGGGGACTTGACCCAGTGATTCATGTAAGGTTTTCCTACAATGGACTCCTATAATCATATAGTTCAGGCCTAGAGAGTTAATTCTGGTGTCCTATCTACTGACCAGTGCTAGAGAAGGAGACTGCATGAGTTATTTATTTACTAGTAAGAATGGAATCAGCACAATGCCAAACACAAATGTCTTCACTGACAAAACTATGTTTGGGACCACTAAGAAGACTGGTGATAACAGGAAGTTTTGAGAGGTCAAGGCATTTTCCGCATCTCTTAGTGTCAGTTCAACTACTATTATCCTCCAGAAGAGTCCTTGCCCTCTTGAGTAAAAAAACAAAACAAAACAAGACCAAAACCACTCTCCAAGTATCAGCAATCCAGAACAAAATTGGGGTTTCCTACCCAAGCTGCAAGTGTTAGACCACAGCTTAACTGCGTAAAGAGCCACTTCCCTCAGCAGAAAGGAAGTCCTCACTAGCAAGTGGCAGACAGCAAAGAGAATAACAATTCTAATAATCTAGATTATCATAGTTAAACATTTCTGCAGCAATCAAAAAAATGATGGACTGACTTTATTTCAAGAGTGAGATGAAGTCCTGTTTTACTGACAGAAGAGAAACAGCTCTTGAACTGTACGGGGTAGCCCGTACAATGTAATTCTTATATCATCATGAGGTGACAGAGGACAGTTACAACCTGGATCTTGAGTTCGTCATTGCCCTCAAAGGAGAAAGTACAAAAAGAAAAAGTAGCAGGCTAGTATAAAGTAATTTACAACTAGATTAGAAGCTTGCTTTCTCATTCATTGTCATTATTTCTCTCGTGCAGTTACTGGACAATTTATGCTTTGTTTAATTCTAGTTTGAACTGAGAGAGTCAGGTTATTTCAATTTATAGCTAGCTATAGCTAGCTAGAGGTTTTCACTTCTTTATAGTCACCACTGTGACTACACTGATATGAAGTTACATGTGACTTGGCTTTGAAGTTGGCTGTTAACAGGTGAGTGAGAGCATTCTAGACAGAGGCACAGAGTTTAATGAAGGCTGACTTAACCTGCTTCTCCTATACACACTGAATTTTAGACCACCAGTTCTCATGGATGAGATGAGTTAGTCTGGAAAAAGAAAGAAAAACTGGATTAGAGGTAACAGTAAACAACAGGTATGGTTGATGAGAGGGTCCTATTTTTGTAGTTCTATAACACAAAACCAAAGCTAGGCAAATAAAAAAGCAACTGATTCTAAACAAATAAGTGCCAGTATTTTATATTTTGGGAAATGTACTGCTGTATTACCACGGCTAATTGAATAATAAACATCCTGAGAGGATTAAGTGTTTTCATAAACAGTGTTTGCAGGAACCTTAACCCCAACAGCAGTTTAAGGCAGTCACTGCTCACGCTCTGGGAATCGACATCTAGGGACAGAATCCAAGAGAAATATAGCACACTCATGCAAAATCCATGAGCAGATGCACTGGAAAGGTAACAGTGTCCTCAGAAAACTCCTGGCTGTTCCATGATCTCAGCTACTGTCTGTTAAGCCTGTTGATCAAATTAAAACTAAGCCCTGCATGGCAGGTGCCTCCCATTTTCCCAGGAAAGAGCTTCATCCCCTTTGCAAATCAGCTGGAAATGGATGGATAACTCCTGTTCAAAGGGGGTAGGGATGTTACAGACTCAGAAAAGCAATTCCATCTTACTGAGTTTATATCAATGGATTAGGTTTGCATTCAGCTGACATTAAAACAAACAAAAGGTGGAAGCACTGAAGGAGCAGCAAGGATTTGTGGAAAGTTAACTGTATAAAGAAGGAGAAAGGCAGTGTAGTTGGATGTAATGGCAAAAGCGTGAAGAAAAGAAAGCAAACACCAAAACCAGAACATGCAAGCTGAGACAGAAAAGGTAAAGTCAGAGCCCTGGAAGTCTAACAATTTTACAGTGAATTCCTTGTAGAGGAAACAGCTGCCACTGGGAGCATATAAACGCTCCACAGCAGAGCAGCTTCAGAAAGCACAGCGAAGGTCATTCAGAAATGCTCCACATCTCAGAAAACCTTTTTTAATTTAGAAGAAAAAAAATCCAGAGTTTGGCATGAATGGTTTTTCTTTGATTTGTTTTTCAAGTCTGCAGAAAGAGACAACACAGTACAGCCTGAAAAGCACATATGAGTTCATCCTTTTTACAGAAGCCTTGAACGGCGTAGCAAGCATCTCAGCCTTAGTGAGAAGACCATGCAGGTGTACCACTCAAGGTGTATTTTAATAAGAAACATTGCATTCCTAGGCAAGGAAATAACTAGTTTCACCTGAATTTCCTATTTTAAAGAGCAAGAAATTCCTCAGAAGCCATAAGATTTTTATCTGGTACAGAAGGAGTAAGGAATAAAACATTCTCACGGGATGCCAACATAGGGAGATATCAGTGTAAGAGGTCAAAGCCAAAGATAAGGTTAATGAAAACCCTTGACAGCTAATGAAAATCTCTCACTGGTTCAAGAAGGACTTCAAAGTGGCAGAACTGTCACAGAAGGAATAGCAGTCCCAGAAATAAGTTATTAGGTGAATACACCTAGGGAAAAAGATATTCAGCTGAAGAAAGCACTGCATCCTTTTGAAAGGTTTGGATCTGTATCTTCATTTGGCACTACAGAATGTAATGCCATGCAGAGAAACTTCAATAAAGCATTGCAAGGGCATTGAAAAGCCTTGCCATATTAAGAAATAGCCTCGTTTATGACAAAAATTTCTGACTGACATAATGTTTTACTGTTGCGGCAGTGGTTGAAGATGTTGGCATCCCCACTAGAGGTTACTGTCCCTGCAGCAAGGGCAATGAAGAAGACCCATGTGTCCATTTCTCCACAGCTCCACTGCATGGAGTGTAACCTGCTCATCTACAGGGGTTGGCACTTCAGCACAGGCTATGACCCGAAGCAGCTCAAGCACAAGTGTATGTTCTGATCTTCCAGCTCTGCCAGGAGGCAGCTTAAAGAAGTGATCAGAGACATGTGAATGATGACCTACTAAGTGGCAAAATTCAGTAAGGAAAGACTTTGAGTCTCAAGCATTGAATCTTTTCAGTCTCTGATTATGCCACTGAAGTTTGCCACTTGCATTGCCTGGTCACCTGTGCCTATTTGACCATAGTTACCTCTGAAGACAGTTACACTACAACCTTCTGTCAATGACGTTAAAATGAGGCGATGTGTGAACCAATTAATCTGAGATAATAGACAATATTCCCTACTTTTCAGTAAGCAACAGGACAAGGTAATATGGAGAATGTTTAACACTGCCTAAGCTGAGCTAATTTAGACAGTTTGGACGGTGCTTCACTGTTGTTCAGAACTACCTACCTTTCCTTGACAGAAAAATAATAAGAAAAAAAACCTCAAACCACCTACTGTGTCTGTGGATGAGAAAAGCTTGCACATGTTCACAAAATACACAAAATATGGTCATGAAATGCAGATGGGGAGGATTCTCACTAATCAGTGCATATCATTTTACATGTCAGATGGAGCCATTGTTGAGGTAACGATCTTATTGAGATAATTTGATTATCCAGAAACCTTTTCTTAAATATCTGTTTTAGAGGTGCCCTGATGTAAGGACAGGTTGGTTGATTATATCCTGCTTTGGTTTGTTATTGCTTCTTGTTTCATTGCCATGTTGAAAGCATCCTTCATTCCCATTCCAAACTATTGCTGGTTTAGCTATGGATTATTAAACAATAATTACGTGTTAGCCTACAATTAACTGTGGAACTGTGATGAAAATAAACAATCCTCAGATACAACTTGTAAGATACTTCATAAAGAAATTTTGTCAGCAGCTGTTTTCATTACTGTTCACATGCCTACACAGTGCTTCAGCAGGTGCCACAAGGTCTAACCCAGAGACTAAAGCCTTTGGGCAAGTGGATTTGAAACTCACCTGTTTGCCTTGCTATGGAAAAAAAGAATTACAGCTCTACCCAGTAAGATTTGGCTGAAAGGACTGCTTAAGATAAATCCTTCTACTTGGTTCTATGTCAAAGGCATAACAGAATTTTGAATTTTCCCAAATTACACACAAGTAGGAAAGTAAATTCTGTGTCTAGATATCAGGAATGGCTGAACTTCTATATTCAGTCTGATGCCAAACAAGGTCAGTCAAGTTAAAATTGGCTTCCTGATGCTGCCATGTGTGCTACAGCCCAAATTTCACTGCTCTGTGCAAAGAAAAATCATGCCAGATACATTAAAATAGAGCAGAAATGGCACCTGGAACAATATGATCTGGTTAAATGAGCAATCACTACAAGCTGCGATCAGGAAAAACACAGTCCCACTACAGACACCATACCAGAGTTATGGGACAGTTTTTATCTGCACATCTCAAGACAGAAAATGTTACTTCCCAGACCTCACACTTTCATGAAAGTAAACTAAAACAATTAATGCACGAATGATGAGGAAAAAAAACTCGAACAAATTATTATATTCAGTTTTACCTCTGCAAAATAAAAACCAGCTCTCCTCTTTTTCAGAAAGTTGGAAGGGTTTTGTTTGTTTGTTGGCATTTTTTGTTTGTTTTTGGGGCGGACGGCTGTGGGCTTCTTTTTTTGTTTGTTTGGTTTGGGGTTTTTTTGTGGGGGAGGGGTTTGGTTTTTTTTTATCTTTTAAAGGGTCTTCCTGGACATCAAAAGGGAAAAGAAATGACAGGGGCCTGGAGTGTTTTTTTTTCTTAAATCCTTGCCTTCTACAGATGAATTTGTAGGAGATTGCTGAATAATGCCCTGACTTGAACCATGATGAAGTTATGATTTAGTCCTAGTCTAAACTCCATATAGGTCTATAGTAAAAGGTATTAGTCATATAAATACAATACACTGATAAAAGAAGAGAATTTTTGGCTCAAAGAGATCTAATTAACAAGTGCATTTCTCAAATCTGGGTAAAGTACATAGGTATTTTGAATTAATATTTATTATTTGTCCCCACGCCCTTAGTCAGAATTTATGGACCACTGCAGGTGGATGGGCTCTTGAGCTGCAAAGCTCTCAGATGCCAAGGCAATATACATGACAAAAACTGCAATGTGACTTTCTAGATGGGGCATAGTTGTACCCACGGATAATAGTAATCACTCCTCTTGTTTTCTCTGCAATGTCCTATTGGAAGAAATGGGGTACAACACTGCCTAACCACCTGTCATCTTTCATTGACACCACAGAAGCTGACTCTCAGCTTGAGAAAGACAAAAAAGGAAGGAGTGAATAACAGAAAAAAAGTTTCAAAAAATGAAATCCGCAAATCCTCCTGACATTCGGCTACGACTGTCATTAAATCAGGTTAGAATAGAAGAGAAAGAGTCAATAAATTCCAAGTGACCAAACCTGACAGAAGCAGAGGGACAGGCAATCTGTACCATGCCCACTCTCCACCTCTAGAAGGATCCTTGGTGTTGTAAACTCTCATTTACATCCTCTGCCCTGTTCAGTCTGCAGCTCTCATGGGGAATGGTGATGACATTGCCCTCATTTCACCCTATTTTCCCTCTCACAACAGAAGCTCTGATGCCATTTAACATTCTGTTTTTCTGGTTGACTTTGACACCTAGAGTCCACCACTACAATAGTAAGCAGGAGAGCTCAAATGCCTGCAGCAGCATTGCAGCAGAGTTGCAGCAGAAGAGCTTTCTAAGCCATGCCAAAGGAAATCTGACCTTTTTGAAGGGAGAGGGCAATTCAGATTCAGAATCTGAACCAGGGACCTACCTTGAACAATGTAACAAACTATCATAAAAGAGCAGGATGCAGACTGCAGGGCTACAACTCACTCCAGTTGATTATACAGCATTTCCTAAGGCCAAAGTGAACATTGCAGCTCCTGGTCCTTAACAATCCACAGCCAGGCTCTCACTCTCCAGTTCATGCCAACTTCCTCCCTCCTTTCCCTCCAGGAATCACGTGGAGCAGAAGCTAACACCATTTCCATGGCTTCAGTTAAGAAAGGACAAAATAAATGACTTGCAAATATGGGACATGAGAAGCATCCAGAGAGACACTAAGCCTTTTCACAGCAGATTGTAAGTGGTTCTCACTTCTTGCCAGGGCAACAAATGCTACAGCCATGCAAGCAGAAATTTTTCTACTGTGCTTGAGTCCATAAACAGGACTCAAGCAACTTCAGGCAAGCAATAATACCTCACAACGAGTCAGATGTGGGGGTGGAAGAAGTCCTCTACAGGAGGGTCCCCCAGTGCAGTGTTTTTTTCTGAGGCATATACACAACATACATCCCTCCTTCTTGTTCCATCTATCTTTCTTTTCCACCTTGGCACTCTTATATATGTCTAGCAGCTGGAAATCCTGCTGATTACCAGCACCCACACAGAGCTCTGTTACAGAGCAGGACCAGCTGCTCAACCTCCTTGGCTCTGGAGGAAGCCCATAAGCTCTGCTGCATAGATCCTCCTCTAATGCTGTTAAAGCTGGATGCCTTCAGGAACTCCAGGGGGGCAGGCTGTATATTCTGACCTGCCTAGCATATCCATATTTCTAAATTTCATTCTCACTAACTGGTAAATCTCAAGACAAGACAGCAGTAGTCACCTGAACAGCTACTGCACACAAACTTAGGAACAAGAGTTAATTGTGCAAGTCTGAAGTGTTACAGAGTAAATGGCAATGCATTAGGCAGTGAGAGGACAATTTCAGTAGTATATGTAAACTGGGAAACATATATGGGACAAACGTGAGAGGAGAAGTGGCATGTATTAGGATCACAGAATCAGTTTTAGCTTATTTTTCTATGAATATCTCTAATGAGGCTGTGTTTATAACAATGAAACTGGGCACTAGAGACCTACCTGCTAATTTAAGTGTTAATACAAACACACAGCATTGCTCTAGCAGAGAACAACAGGATTAACCACTGCCTAAATGTAATCAATTTGGAGCTAAGACAGCGATGTGTGAGATTTGGACACTAAACATATTTGCAAGTCTTCAGCCTACTCCATGAGGCAAGAGGGCATTATGCTAATATACCCACAGCAAACAGTAATAAACAGAGTCTCCAGGAAATACTGGCCCTACCAAAAAATGCTTCTACAGCATAGGTATCACAGAATGATATGGGCCAGAAGGGACCTCAGGAGGTCATCTAATCTCAACCCCCTACCAAAGCAGGTTATCTAGAGCAGGCTGCACAGGATTAAGTTCAGGCCAGTTTTGAATACCTCTAGAGAAAGAGACTTGACAACCTTTCTGGGAAGCCTGTTCCAGTCTCTGCCACCCACACAGTAATGAAGTTCTCCCCTATATTCAGATGGAACTTCCTGTGTTTCAGTTTGCAATCATTGCCCCTTGCCCTGTCACTGGGCACCACTGAAAAGACTCTGGTCCCATCCTCTTGACATTCATCCTTAAGATACTTTGTATGCATTGATAAGATCCTCTCTCAGTCATTTCTTAATCCCAAGCAAGTCTGTTCCTTTATTACAGCTATTCCTCTCTATATTCCTCTGCTCAAAGGGAAAAGTAAATAAGATGTGTCCTCTTAATTACCATATCTTTAAGAAGATCTTGAGTAAACAAGTCAATTGGAATCCAATCCTACCCACTCATAAAACAGGCCTTCTACTTAAATCTAAGATATATGCATTCAAAATGTCCGTTTCTGTTTTTACCGAAGCACAGAGTACATTTTCTGCTCTATGCTGTACACATCTTTAAAATCAAACTGGAAATACAGGGTCTTAGTAACACTATGAAAGACCTAGGCCAAGGAGCAGGGAGGAGGAAAAATTTACAAGGTATTAGCCATACTATCAGAATAGTGCCTATGAACTTGGTTGTGAGATAGACCAGTGACCTTTATTTTACTAAACAGGGAAAATAAAGCACCCTTTAGAGAGTAGATTTGTTGACAGATGCTGAGTGAATTGGGTAAGGCTTAGAAAACAGTAGCTCCTGGCTTAGGACCCATATCCAGCCTCCTACAGCCTTTTATCTTTCTAGTTAAAATGCCGCAGCCCCAAAGCAGCTTGGTAGCTCACCTCCCTCTGAAAGATGCCTGTGTTCCACTTGCTCTGGCCTGTCCCATTCATCTTCTCACCATCAAATTTGCTCTTACCTCTTGCTTCCTGCATTTAGTTCTTCTAACAGAGGGATAATATATTAGAGGAATAATAATAACACTGATAATGACAGTGTAAGAAATACATATTTCTTTCTCCATATTTCCCCTCATTTGATTAGTCTCCTAGCAAGAGCAGCATTAATCACTGGGACAACAGATAAAAGATAAAGACCAATTTGAATTTTGCTGTGTGCTACTGTGCTAATGTGTGTGTTCAGGCAGGAGGGAGGGCGGCCGCAGGATAATCTGTCATTTTGTATATTTATGCTGCTGGAGTCAGTCAGGACTGGTTCTCCATTGTTACCACAGATTAAAATCATTCATGTCCTTATACTTTCATTGGAGGTCATCTTCCAGGAAAAAAAAAGCTATTATGACCATGTTAAATTCAAGCTATTTCTGCAAATATCCATGTATGGTTTGGACACTGAGGCTATTGCTTGGGTGTTAGAAGAACACAATATAGAGTAATTTTTTGTCCTTCCCTGACCTGATGCTTTCTACACTGAGTTTTCCTGCTTTGAAATAGTTACTGGAAAAGAACTGTTCCATGTGAGAGAAAGAGGTGCCTTTTAGATGATCTTAGTACAAATGAGTGATACTCCAGCTCTGCCTGACTTTGAACTGCCATGGAAGAAGCCATGGGTCCTCAGATGTCACTGCCAGCAGTTCTAATGAACTGAGTCCCTGCTAACTTGGCAAAATTAAAAGACTTTATCCCTGGGAAAGATGGAGCGTGGAACAAAGCAAAGATTAAAAAGCAGAAGAGCAGTTAAACTTTTGGCATTCCCAGGAAGTGTCCTGATCCACAAATCAATCTCCTTAGCATACCCAATTTGAGATACAGTAAAATGGACAACACAGCACCAGTGAAAAACTCTAAAATAAATTCTTAGGGAAGAAGGTCCCTTCAGGAGTCCTTTTAGGAGTGAAAAGCCAACAGACCACATTTTCTCAAAAAACACACTGTAAAAAAAGCGCAAAACTTTTACATCCCATGAAATACCAGGGGAACTGAAATCCAGTTTCTCACCCCCTTGGACTTATTTTCCCATTAAAATTTTGTGGAAACACATTCTTATGTTTCAGAATAAAATAGAAATAATTTTGCGATCAAAAGAAACAACATCCCACCTACTCACATGCTACTGAGGGAGGAGATAAAGCATTGGTGGTTGTATAGCATGTTTTGCTAATCACTACTTTTACGAGCTGTACTGTGACAGACACATCTTGCAAATCAGTGACAACTCATCCCACAGATGAAAAAGAAACTAACAGAAATCCTTCTGTTTCTGCTAGTTAACAACACCATCATTCTACAGAAAATCCAAGGCATTAATTAGATGGTTTCAGAAAGCAAGTCTGTCACAACACCACAGACGTGTTTCCAATTTCTGTGCACTCATTCAAATGAATAAGCTAGTACAGGTAAGAGGTACATTCTCACCTCTCAGCCAGTCTTGTAAAAAAATCCAAACAAACAAATGACATGGAACTATATGCTTTGGAAGTGTTCTGGCAATGTCTGCAGCTTCTAGGCATTTCCCTGAAGTATATAAATAGCAAGTGGAACAGATATGCTATAAGAAAACATGAGCAAATCCTCCCACTATATTTGAGCAATAACCATTGATTCTACTTCATTTATTTCTAAGTAGTTGCTTTTGCAATATTGGATCTCTTCATCATATATTGTCACCACACAACCACCCTAGAACAACACACTTGTCCTGTTCTTTCATTTGGCTTGGGATCAAATGTATGGTCAAATTTGTTCCGGAGTACTCTATTAATCAGATTTTGAAAGTAATCTTCCTTCTTTCAAGAATTCTTTTTGTCAGGGCAAATGACACGTCTAAATGCACAAAGGCATACCATGGTCTGAAAAAAAGAGTACACACCTGTGTTATTAATGTTGTTTTCCGAGAAATGCATGCCTACCTGCCTGAAGAAGGTAGGTATCAGTTTACTACAGCTATTATTACAGCTTCTTATCCTTTTATTGAAGAAAATTGTTTGCTTTTTTTTCACCAAACAGCAAGTAAAAGTTTCAATAAGTTCTTCATCGAGGTTAAAAAAAATCAGAGAAAGAAATCTAAAAAAAAGCTAAAATTCTACAAAAGTGCTAGACCAGTCCCTTTCTCCTCCTCCCCTCCCCCTTCTTATGCTGGGCCAAATCTTCATTTCCAAAATTCACAGTACAGCAGAACTGGGTACATGTGTCAAAACCACCAGTTGAGATTTTCCTGCAAGACCCAAATGATTGCTCAAATCTGCAAGTTAGAGGCAATATAATCTTAACCCTTGTATAAATTAATCAGGGAACTTGGACCTTCTGTAAACTATTAGACTGAAGAAATAAAGACAGTGTGGATTCCAGCAGAACACATGGCTGAAGTGACTATTTGCCAATGCTAGTATATAAAAACAGGTTATCCAAAGAATAAGTGTAATCTATATTTTGAAAAATCATACTATATGCCAATTTGTGGCTCTCAAGTTTGCCACATTCAATCAAATCCCTTCCCTGGAGTCAGGAGAGAGACATATCCATTTGGAGCTGACAATGGTTACTAAGTTAAATGTTCAAATACCACTGCTGATAACATCAACAAACGACAGCATACACCCAGCATATACCAGCATATGCATGAGCTGTTTTACAAACACAATATTCTTTATTACTGTAATTGTGCTTAGCAGAAATACAAGGCTGAGTTTATTTTCATCATCAGTACTTGTCAGCACTTGGGAGCGTAGGCTGGAAAAATAATATTACAGTAAAATCCCACTCTTCTTTTGGATGGGTACTGAACTTTCAGCTCACTGTGGCACTTCCAGAAAACTAGTTCACTATGGCACTTTCAGAATTGCGGCACAATTGTCTTCTGCAGAAAGTGGATGAAATAATGAAAATATTGGGTCATAGTTAAGATTATATGAGCTTTATAGGTAATCTGAGTATCCTGATCTGAGTATCCATCAATAAATATAATTTTTTATATTTATTGTATATAACACCACATCACTTGCATATCTAATGCTCACTTGGAGAATATTTTTGCCCCATTCCCATACAGAAAATTATCATATCAATATTTCTGGTTAGATAGCTACTACATTACACACCAAAGATTCTGTATTTCAGGTGCACTAAATCTACTTCTATACTACATATTTGTGAAGTATTTAGAGGTCATTTGGTATTATTGAATTAACTCTGTAACCTACATGAACAATAGTCTGCATGAAAATTTTCAATTCCACATTTGGATTCTTGCTTCCAAACCTTGCTTTCTTTATCTGCTCAAAGCACGCTACCATCTAATCACCACAGAAGAGATGTGACTGTGAATAAGTAAATGCCATTTTATGAATGTCACTGCAGCAATGCAGGACTGTAGTACAGGAGAAAGGATTCCACTCTGAAGCATGGTTAAAGTCTGGGGGCTTTGGTCTCTTTAAGAAAAAACAGTGAAGGAACAAGCAGAAAAGGAGGGATGAGAGCCAGACTGTGCAATTCTCAGTTGTACCAATGGGGCAATGAAGTCAGTAGTTAAAGTAGACACTCATCAAAAGCTCTTTTTTCATTAGAGCTTTGCAGTCTTGGGATGAAAATGTCACTAGTGACTTATAAGAAGCAAAAACCAAATTAAAGGCCAATTTCTTTCTCCACCAAATTATTATCTATGAGTGTAAAAGAAAGTACCTAGGTAGACCAAGGGTGAGACAATTTTATTTGTCTTACTGACAGTGGAAGTCTAATTAGACTGACAAATCTTCTGTGCTATTTTCCTTTGTGATATACACTGTAAGGAAGGATTTAGCCTGGAGCTGCACGTTATGGAAAGACATTAATCAAGATTATTGGACCCTCAATAGAAAACACAGTTAGAAGGCTGAAAAACCTAATGGTTAAAAATAAAGGTTGAGAACCTTATTCTAAGCCATGTCAATGGGCTGAACTCTCATATCGATAATGGACAGATCCCCTCTTCTATTCTCTAGAGAGAACATTCTGCATATAATATATCATACACTGTCATTCTACGGCTGTAAGATCATAGCTGAAAACATCCACAAGTAATTTATGCTCGTCACTTCAAGGTACAGTTCGAACAGTTTGGTAAGTGTCATTATCCTCATCTCAAAAGGTTTCCCTGGATATGTAACAGAGCACACAGTTTCTGGTTCCTCATAGAAAACATAACCAGAAGTCCATCTGTCCTCCCAGAAGGATTCTGATCTCTTTTTCACAGAAAAGTGTTTTATCTTGGGTCCCCAGCCACCCATGCCATAGACCAGACATATTAGGGGCATGCCCTAGGTCAGTGGGCCTTAGAAGATTACCTGGAGTGGTTCTTTTCTTGGATTTGCTGAACAGAATATGTTTTGAATAGAAGATGTGTATCATGATACATGGTTTCTAGACTAGCTTCACTTAGTAATTAACTTTAAAGATATATTTGCACAAATCATTTCAAAACTGAATGACCCAGCTGTAAACCAGACAGAATGTGCCACGTAAAAGCATATGGAGAGTCTCTTAAAAAGCTATGAACAGCAACTCACAAAAAAGAATTCTGACCACATAAGCAACTGACATGGAAGCAGAAGCCAAGAGAATGAGTGTCACTTTAACCTGTTTTCACAGAGGTCTCCCAAACCAAAAAATCCCTGTAGTACTTCACTAATAATTGAAGCTGTGTTCTAAATCAGGAAATGGGGACATGTGGGATTCCACGAACTTTAACTAATGAATAACTCTGTGAGAAGCATGATAGTCTTGCAAGAATGTGATGTGGCTCAGTACAGTGACTCTTATCTAATAGCAGCTTGCACAGCATGCTACTGTACCGCACTCAAAAGTTAACAGCTTGTCTTTGAGGTCTTTGTGGGGTAACGTGGCAAAGCAGAAGTCCCTGAGAGGATATTATTATCACAGAAGAGTCTGGTGTGACAGGGCTCTGAGACAGGCAGCAAGAATTTAGTACAACACATGTCACTTCTGAACAGACTGTACTTAAATCCAGAACAAAACCACGTGTGAGAAAGTCAAGTCAGTGCTTCTACACAGGAACAGCAGAGCACAAGAACCACTTGCAACTCACCGAAACAAACAGAAATTGAAACACCTTTTTCTTCCTTATTTTCATTTAACAGAAAAGGTCAGCTCTTGTTGTCTTCCTTTGAGGCCTCTCTCAATCACAGAAATGTTCCCAGCAGTAGAGTATAGCCATACATCTCAACTGTTTCTCACTCAGATCTTGCCTGATCTCACTGATCTGAGTTTCACTGCCTTGCAGAATTGTTAGTATAAACTAAAAAAACCCCACAAAATCATTATAGACATTTCAAATGCTAATTTCATTGCCACTGGGTATTTCCTGCAATATTCTCTCAATTCCCTTTGTCTTGGTTTTTTGTCCAAGACTATATACCACGTCTGGGATCTTCATAAACTAGAGCATGTAATTTGTCTGAACTAATACTGTGTATTTTTAAAGCACTTCATTTTTCGAACTGTTTTAGTCTAACTGGGCTCTAAAATACTTGTCAGTACTCAGACTACCTAACTGCAGGAGGTATCCTACTGTACGCTACAAACAGAAGGTATCTTTGCACTTACCATGCTCTTCTGTACTTCCTTAACAAGTCTTGTATTAATCTAAAAATTCCTCTGGATTTTGTATCACTTTGGGATTACAGACTTGCAATTCTGCACAAGCTTTATATGTGTTTCTAAAAGGAGAAGTTTAGTTACTTACATATGAAAATATGTATTACAAATAGCACAGATACTCCTAATAGAGTAACAATAATAATTCTTTATCCTGGTTCTTGTTATTTTGCATTGGATGCTTTATTTTTACTTGTATCATGTTTGGCATTTTTACAATGGGTCAGAACCATTCTGTGCCAAGTAATTTACATGTGCAGAATAAGAAGTACATTTTGAACTCAAGGAGTCTGTAATCTTAGCACAAAAGAAGATATCACACATGGGTACAGAAACATGGATAATAAAGCAAAAAAGGGTGACAACATGGATTGACTTGATAAACAGCTGCCTTAGACCATCATCAGCCTAACCTCTGACAACTTTCTGAAATGCATCACGGTGACAAGAGAGTTGAAAAAACAACCTGCTGTTGACTTGTGTATCACATCAGGAAGCAGAAAGATTCTTATAATCAAATATAAGGAGCAAACAAAAAAATGCTTGAATCATGCTGATCAGAATCAGGAGAGAAGAGGCTAAACTTTGAACAACCTTGAAAGCAAAGAAAAATTGCTGATTTCTAAACAGAAAAGAGAAGACAAAGCTGGAACAAGGTAATAACTAACTGTATTTGTACTGCTCATAGCCTTAGGTAGCTATATTTTATGTTCCCGAATGAACAAACTTGTTCTATTAGATTTTTCCACCACTTAGATCTAAAGTTGTAAGCAGGCATGATGATGGTGATGTCAAACACAAGCAAGATAAAATAACCATTAGGCACCTGAAAACCCATGACTGGAGATACTGCCCATACAGAAAAAGACAGTTTCTTCTCACTTTCACCACACAAATAATGTAACTTAAGCTGACAGAATCAAATTCCACCAAAAATAAGGAAGAAAGGTGAGCCATCTGTGCTGTGACAGCAATAAAATGGCCTGATATTGAAATGCAGAAAGTTGTAATAGAGGTACATATTGACCTTTATTTTTCTTTCAGTGTGTAGCATGAAGTGTCAAAGAGTTATTGCTTTAATATCAGCTGAGATGAGGCCATTTGTTGTGGTGCATGTGTATCCAGGAAATCGCTGCTCTAACCATGTTTTTAGAAGCACTTTGACACTTTATTAAATCTTCTTGATGCTCTTTCAGTACACAATGGTCTCTGTAGGCTGAGTGAGCTGCCATGTAGGCTAGGCAGGAAGCTTTCTGAAAGAGTTCCTCTTTAAGTAAGCCAGTGTCATTTCCAGTTTGACCCAGCCCAAAAAGGTCCAGTGCTACTCTCTGTTACACTGCTATAGCTAAACACTTTAGCTAAACACTTCTGCCTTTAAAAATTATAGAGGGAAGGATAAGAACCACAGACTTTATACTTCTGGAGATGTAACCATACAGATGTTTTCTCTAAAATTAGAACTAATCACTGCGGAGAAGGAACAGTAATTCTTTCAAAGTTTGCGACAAACCACGGCCAAACCTGGGATAATTTCTCCTTATTTGGCTGAGACTTTATAGGTCAACTATTGGGTGTTTGAGGCTACTAACTCAATTAATTCCAGTCCTGCTTCCACCTGAATTTACAGAGTACCAAAGGGGGGTATTGTTAAACCTTGGTTTCGAATTAATTACTTCAATAGTTGTAAATTCTACTGCAGTCAGAGGGACCTAACAAAATAACAGAATACTTGTGGTTGGAAGTGACCTCTAGAGGTCATCTAGTCCAAACCCCTACTCATCTAGTCCAAACCCCTACTCAAGTAGAGTCACCCAGAGCCAGCTGTCCAGGACCATGTGCATATGGGTTTTGAATATTTACCAAAATAAACACTCCACAAACACTCTGGGCAACCTGTGCCAATGCTCAGTCACCCTTGCATTAAAAATGTTTCCTGATGTTTAGAGGAAAAGTCCTGTGTTTTGGTTTGTGCCCATTGCCTTTGGTCCTGTCACTGTTATCTTCCTTCAGCTATTTGTACACACTGATAAGATCTCCCATGAGTCTTTGCTTTTCCAGGCTGAACAGTCCCAGCCCTCAGCCTTTTCTCATAGAAGAAATGCTCCAGTCTTTTTACCATTTTTGAGGCCCTTTGTTAGAGTCTCTTCAGTAGCTCCATCTCTTTAATGATTTCGAAACAAATGTTTCATTCTAGTTGATAACACGCTAGTACACCCTGAAATAAATAATTTTCAGAATCTCATCCACAGCTCAAATTGGTCACTTACAGGATTCTTTTCTTTGCACAGACAAGGAGAGACAATTGAAGGTGTATATTTCTAGTCAGTACCATATTCTGGCTGCCACAAAAGTCGTTCCAAAACCAATATATTTAGGGTTGAAATAACTACATTGACATAATTAAATCAGAACTTCTGACATTAACTTTTTTGTAGGAATGATTTTCACGGAATATGTTGGAACATCTATATTTTGCAAGAAACTGATCTTGATAGTGTTCCTTCAAAATTCTCTGCAAGAAGGCTATAAAAGGGAAATGAAAAATGACTCTAACTGGAAGTAATGCTCCACTGCTTTTCTTCTCAATAGCAGCAGTACATACTGTCATATTAATAAATAACCATACATCCATCCACCTTCAATAAGCTTTGTAACTCTCTTAGGAATACATTTCCCCTCATATGGAACTCTGGAAACATAGTTAAACGCATGTTCTTGTTCACACTGGGGCAATCCTACTTACATAAATGGGATTGCACTAGAACAAAAGCAAAATTTGTCTCCATTACCCCATACATGGTAACAATTCATCCAGCTGTTTGTTCATCAACACAGGAGGACAAAATTTTTTTGTGATTTACCATTGTTAAAATAAAGAGATACATGCAACCTGATTCAGAGAATATGACTTCCGTGAACTTACAAGTGAGCAGCAAGACTAATTAAGAACCCAAGGAAATGCAGAAGACTAATTGACTCACCTGGATGCTGGGCGGCGAACGATTTTTTCGGGTTGTAGTGGTCGCCATCGTAGTTGTGGTTTCCATGACTGTAGTAGACATTTCCGGTGGCACAGAGGTTGTCGGTGTTGTTCCCAAGATGGAAGGGACTTCCCCAACGAGTCGGACACTTCCATTGATTTTAATGTTGGGATTGTTCTCTGCTGCCATGTTCAGCACTTTCAAGCCATTGTAATAGAGACCGGAGAGCTGGCCTTGAAAGAGACGCCCTCTGTCCTTCCCTCCTATGGCTATTTGCGCCTGGGTGTTGAAGATCGTTAACTGTCGTCCTAGTGAAGGGGGGTGAATAACATTATTGCCAGACATTTCCTTCACTTTGCATATTACACTGAACCCTGGCCAGAAATCACTGACAAAAAAGAAGTAGATTCATTCTTGGTAGTGATTATGATGACTGTAGGAAGATAGTATGGAAATGTACTGCCTAAAGATCATTAATAAGGAAGATTATCCTGAAAGCAAGAACACCTAAAACCTCATACTTCAGCATCCACTCAAACATCAAAAGTCTGGAGGAGCTTTGACTCAGAAATTTAAACCCACTCTTTTAGACTTGGACCCATTTCAAACTACAAATAGGACTTTAATATGTGGCCATTTTTCTACTATCAATTCAGATTACAGTACCTGTCAGGCTTTAGCCTATAAATAAATCTTCTATTTTGACTGTTAAAGGATAGAATTAACTCATAGAGCCACTTTTATTAATGCAGTTGTTTTAAGGGGTGGCTTGAAGGCAGTAAAACATCAGAAAAAAATGACATGGTGGTATAAGGATTGAGTAGGAACCTTATGACAGTATCGGCCATAAGTTTTCACCTGTAAAGTTTGTGTTGTGAAGGCTCACAAATTGAAACCAAATAAACAGCAAATGTACACATTTGTGATGTCTCTGAAAGAGCAAAGCTTTTGAAATAGTAAAGATAACAGCGCTTCAGACAGTTAAGCCCCAGAATGCCTAATGTGTGACTCCCCTCTTACAGACGGTGAACTTCAAATGGTGGCAGCTCATGTGGTTTAGTCAAGGGCACACCTTGACTGTTAGAAATGGTCTAATATCATACGTAATAAAAAACGTATTTATTAAAAATAAATCTAGTAACAATTGCCAATTCACCTACGTTTGCAGGACACTTACATCACATTCAGCCTGGACTGCTCTATAAATACTGTTTATATGCCAGGCTACACTAGTTGACCATGTTAAGAAATAAATTCCTTCATGAAGTGCAAAGGCAGTGCCTGTAACTTCACTGTTCCTCAGAAGATTAGGGGCATGACACCTGGAATCTGTTGAATTAGCAGACAATCAGACGGGACAGAATCAGAAGAATTATCAATGCAGCATCAAGTCAATCATCATTCAAATATCTTACTGTGTTTTCCCATTTTTATGAAGTTTGAAGGACATGTTCCCATCCCATTCCCACTCCCCAGTTCTCACTCGGCATTTTCTCTGTCCAGTGCAAGCTGATAAGAGGTGCAGAATACCACCATGTAGCAAAGTACAATCTACTGCTCACTCCTTCACAGTCAGTGGTTAGAGTAGATCAAAATACGAGGGGGAGCTCACCAATTTTGGTGGTCGTCGTGACGGGTCTTGAACTGAAGTGGTGATGCGGTGTAGCATCATCTTATGGTGACAGGATGGACCATGGGGAAGAGAACGGGGACAAGAGAAGAAATGTATCTGAAAGTAGTTCCCGTCCCCAAAGAGGGCCTAGCTAACTAAGTAACAGTGTATGGACAGGTGTAACATACAGACATGTGGAGGTGGGCTGCACATCTCTTGTGCTCCTCACCCACAGATTGTAAATGAAAAATTAGGACTTGATCAGGGTGGAGTAACTGCATTGATGAAGAAATGAAAAATAAAAATGGAGGGTATCCTTCCCCTGGGAAGGGTGAAACACTTGATGCGATATTCTGCATCTCAGGAGGTTTTAAACTTGCCAGAGGCAACATATGTCTATTAAAACATCAACAAACATGCACTGAAGCCACATATCCTCAGAATATAAACAGAGCCTTTATTCTTGTCTATGAGGAAAATAGAATCCAATAACAGTATCTGTCAAGATATTCAGCCGTCTCAGCCCAGCTCTTCTCTGAGTTAGAGGAAATGGCACTGTACACTGTAGAAGGTCAAACTCCTTGCCCATACCATGTCCTCAGAGTTTGTTTTTCTTCTCTGTCCTGTTGTGCTTTGGATTTTTTAATGGATATGCTGGAAGATCTTTACTACACCATTTTCCCTTCTTCTAATATGTTCCCTCTCTCTAGCACTATATTTCTGTCCGTATTGTCCCTGTCCCTATGAACTCAGACATGTCACTCACCTCCGTTCCCTCCTTCCTACCTCACTCCTGATAAGAATGCCAAAAAGTAGAGGTAAGATGAGTAAAGAACACGGAGTTATTTCACTAATCTTGAGATGTTATCCCTGAAAATGGATGGAAGGTACTGACAGTTATAAGTTTTCTATTTCCATTTTCATTCCTTTCTTCCTTTGAATCAATACTGAATTTTTGTTCATCTTTTACAAAGGGGAAATGGTGGACAATAATGAGAACAAAGAATTTTTGCTGCTCCAGGTAAGAGAGCTCCCCAAACCATGAGAGAAAGTGGGCTCTCTTGCTTTTACTGGAGGATTACTCTCGTCAGGATGTCATCTATTCTAACTCAAGCTCATAGCACAGCTTTAGACATGTCTGTCATATGTCTTGCTTTATTTTCAAGAATGAGGAGTTGGCATATGAAGGTTAAAAAAAAAAGACCATGTTTCCAATTCTGGGCCTTCACCTGCGTCTTCAAATGTTGAAAGAAAATGTACACCAAGGAGGTGACCCCACTCTAGTAAAAAAGGAACTTGGATTATGTATGGGATCTTCACTGTTTTAGCAGTTTTCTAGACCAGGATTCATGCACTGCACCATATAGTTAATGCTCCATGTAGCATTACTGCACTGCTACTACAACTGTGTTTGCTAAAAGAACAATCACTTGTTGCAGTCACCTACAACCTGGAATTCCTCATTCTTCACTCTAAGATGGTGTACACCCACATGAATAAAGACAGCAGGGAAATGCATATGGAATGAGAAAAAACTGTTGAGGGAATATACACTTAATTCTGTCACCATATATTTCTTCTAATAATTTTTTGATTTTATTTATTGGAAGCCCTTACTTCCTCAAAGTAAAATTTATTTGACCACTGAATTTTATTGAGGAACTGTTTACATTCGTAAATTCTACTGGGTCTGTAAGGACTGCAGAATTATAGTCCTTTTTTTCCCCCAAAGAACTCTTCCTACTGCTATTTTAGCGTCATACTAAAGATAAATTATGAGCATATTTTAAGTTTCTGAGGTGTTTTTTAAATATTCTGAATAGTTCAGGCTCTTGTTTCTTTGTTTGCTCTCTCATTGACTTCTTCATTTGAAAAACTGAATTCTAATTAAAAATATCACAGAGAAATCTTAGTGAAGTGTAACTTTTCTGTAACGCTACAGAAAATAGCCTGATCTTGCAAATCCTAATTCACACTAATAGGTCTTGCTTCAAAAGTACAGTCACTTACATCAATGAGACTTTACAGTTAAGAGAGATTTGAATAATTAAGGACTTCTGAGATCAGTCCTTTTGATGAGATGCTTCTGGGTCTTCATTAGCTCATCCAGTTGCAGAACAGGTAACATCTGTGCCTTAGCAGACACCAGGTACTCTGCTAAGGAAATCTACTGGATTCATGACTACTCAAGTTGAACAATTTAAGACTAATACTTCTTTTTATATTCACATCCATAATCTCAGTGAAGTTAATAGCATTTAATATTTTGCTCATTACTCATACAATTCAAGACTGTAAACATGGGCTCCTCTTAAAAATATTTTCAACTAATTTATAAAATTTAAGAGCCCCCCAAAGCCAGTAATGATGCCACTTCAGAAAGATGTTGTGTTATCCAAGAACGAACTATTTCATTATTATGAGTAACATAGCAGTGGTACCAAATGTCAGTCAAAAAGTGTTTCATCTTACCTCACCCGAGCCAAGAACTCATATGGGCAAGACAGCTATTCTATATGCTGTCCCTTTGATGAATGTATTCCTCCATCTATCAGTCCATCTTGCTCCATTTTGATAGCAAGCTACCCTTTCACTCATATCTTTATAAAGTCTTTTGATAGAAAGTTTCCACGTTACTTTAATTGCTAGACGGATGACCAGATGGATGAGCAAGTTGGTGAACAGCTACATAAATTACTCATTCTTATAATTTTTTAATTTGAGTGGTACCTAAGTTGCTAAAAACACATACATACTTTGGAATGAAGGATCAAAGCTGTATTTTCTCAGCTGTTACACTGCACAATGTCATTCTCTCACACAAAGTGGGAAGATTGAATTTCCTTTCATTTTAGTAAAAGCATGGCTCTACCCTTCTAGCTTAAAAACATCCAGTGCCTTGAGAGTGTCTGAACAGTCTAATATTGTCTCTTTTAGACCCTAGTGCATGTGTGATTGTCTTTTAACAAAGCATCAATATCCACAAAAGGTAGACTTCAGTTCAAAACTTTAGGATGGCTCACAAATGGAAGTGCCTTGGCATGCTTTTAAGCTCAGACTTGGAGAAGCAGTGACATAAAATAAAAGATTTGGTAGAAAACCAAAAAGGAAAAAAAAAATCAAAGCAAATCCAAAACCAAACCAAAAGTAAACAAAAATGGGTTTCTCAAGCACATGAATTGCATCAAGGAATTAGACATGCATCTATTTTAACAAAATTAAGGCAATCACTGTCTTTAGTGTTAAAGGGACTTTAGCACTTCAGACTTACCAAAATTATTCTCTTTTTAGTGTTAAACTTTATTTATCTACTTTAGTTTGATTTTGTAAATTAACAGGGCAACCCACTGAGACTCAATAAGCATTTTCTGTTTATTGTTATCTTAAAATTTATTTAAAATTTAGCTGAATTAACTGTTCATAAAAAACTGGTGATAAAAAAAAATATTTCTTTTTTGGTTATACAAACATTTTTGCCTTATTTTCAAAATACTTTAGCTTTAGTTATAAACATTACACCACTGCAGACCAAACCTGAAAAGTGAGCAACACTGTCAGCTCTTGTTGAAGTCAACAGGAACTGAGTGTGCACAACACTTTGCAGGATCAGGCCCTTCACATAAAAATATTTTGAGTGTATTTAGCCACATCCTCCCTGACCTTAATTCGTGCTGGATAAACCAATTTGTTAATTCAGCTGAGGTTAGATATTTGAAACGGAACATAAATTATATTTTTCCAGTCCTACAAAAGAATAGTTTTCCTTCTTGGAAGATGTGTTAAGAGCTGTAGTCTAAATCAGGACAGAAAATGCAAGATCTGAGTTCAAAGGTCACCCCCTTCTATTACCACTGTTTTCATAAAAAGGAAACAAGAGAAGATTGTGTTCTGCTTTTTCTAGATTTCAAGGCAAGGAGTTAGTTACATTGATTTTTTTTTTTTTTTAATGCCCCATTTAGATCTTTTAGATCTTCCTGACTTAAACTCCACTGTATTACCAAAGCCTATCCAAACTCTACTGAAATCAGTAAGTTATTCTGTTACCTTCAACAGGCTTTGAAATGGGCTCTACATCTAAGATTTTTTCCCCTCCAAATTCCTGACAAGAAAACATTACTGTTCTGACACCAGTCTCATTTCAACAAGTGTGCAGAACCTTCATTCAAGTGCTCTGGACTTATTCATGTTAACAAGTCTTTTGCTGAACTGAGGCCAATTACTCCAGGCAAACCCACAAAATTAAGTAGCACTGCTTGAGAATATGTTAAGGAAAAATTTGACCCATAACTTAGACAAATGCACCATTTGAGTGTTCAAACTGTACTCCAGACAGAACAATCATCTTTCTCTGTCTCCCTCACTGGAATTTAAATGAAAATGTTAAAAAATGTTTTCTTTACAACATTTTTTAAAATTGTTTAATTATCTTAATACAATTAGGAAATACATAGTCATAGTGGCTAATCAGACTCATGAGAAAAAAAAGAAACTTAAAGAAAGTGGTTTAACAAGTGGACTTAAAAATTTCTTAACAAAACTTTGATAATAAATATATAAATATATCTTAAAACCAAATCAAAATAGGAAAATCATGCAGTGGTTAAATTGCCATAATACATGTTGTTGCTTTTCACTCTTCTTCATTTGGTTTTTTCTTTTAGAAAACGTCTCCTGAATTTTTGCTTGTTTGTTTGTCATTACTATTATAGCAAGCTTAAAATTTCGTCCCTTTAACTGCATTTTAATAGCAATGTATTATAGCATGATTTATCAACATATGGCAGGTGGAAGCTGACACAAATTATAATGAAAATTAAAACAGTCATTTATGCAGCAGGCGATTATCATTTAAGAAACATTTATTTGCAGGCTTTAAAAATGAGAGTTTAGAATCAAATGGGTTTAAAATGAAAGTTTTAATGACTGTTACCTTTTTCCTGCAGCCACTCCTCTACAGGCCGGTTATATTTGAAGGGGATTTTCTGTTTTACCATTTGGAACCGTTCACTATCAGTGTTGCCTTTAAAGTTTAAAAAACAACTTAAAAACAATCTGAAAAGTCAATGAAATAGTTAAAACATCCTAGATTTTTTTTTTAATTTTTTTATGACCTTATTTAGCTATAAATAAATAAGTGTGCATGTATGTACATATATTTGAAAAGAGAGAGATTTATCTTTAGTAAAGTGGAGAATAGTTATGCATCCAATCGCCTGAGGTTCTGGAAGGTCAAAGAAATTAAATCCCATGAAAAAGATATCTCCGATTCTCCTCAGAGTATTTGTTTATCAAAATTGGTTAGAAGGCATGTGTAATTCGTCTGCGACGTGAGACCTTGAGTGAACTCAGGGGGTAAAACATTTTGATCAGGCTCTAGATCTGACTGCACAAGAACATGACACAATATATCAGTCACGGAAACACACAGTTAATCGTAATTTGATAAACCTTCTCGCACTAGTAGAAGACATATCTTAGGACTAGAAACCCAGTAAACAGGAAAAAAGAAAGAAAGAAAGTATAAAAAATTGATGCTGAAAGGACATAATAGAATTAGTTTTTTTAAAAAAAAACCCCTAAGAATGTGAAGACAGATAGGAAAAAAGGGAAGTAAAATTTAAAAAGAGGAAGATCTGCTAATTAAGGATATGTGAAGACTTGTGTTCAGTTACCCAAGACTTGGGCCTGTTGCCAGAATAAAGCAGAAGCTTAAAAACTAATTTAAATAAAACAGAAATAATTAGCCAAGATGTAAATTCTGGCAAGTGCAGTTCCATTGTTCCATGTTGATGGATAACAGAGTTATCCAGTAAAGTGTGCTTAGGAGGAAAGCTCTTATTACTTGTACAGAGAGGATAAGGATTCACACAAAGCTTCTGTCCAAATTCCCTGGCTATAAGAAAATTGTACAGGCCAGATGGGTTGGGACAACTTCTAGTAGAAAGCAGCAGCTCAGTTTGATGATGTTAGGAGTGACAGTGAACAAGTGTCATCATTCTGCTTTTTCATTTTCTTCAGCTACAGTGCCTTTCTGAGTCAATCTGGGTTTTGCTTCAATTATTATTTTTACAAAAACTTTTCAGTCAGATGGGCATTAAAAGAGTGCACCTTTTACAAGCATCATTATAATATTGTAGAAAAAGGAGTAAGCGCCCAGCTTACTGAAGAAATGCTACAATGAACAGAAGTTCAGTAGATCAGTTGTGCTCCAATCAAATAAATGGCAGACCAAGAGTCAGCAACTGCTCTGCGCAATTTGCAATACCACCTTTCAAGTCCCACACATAAATAACTAATGTGGCTTCTTATATATTTGACTTTCTGAAACAGATGCTGTAATCTTTTTTTAATGTAAAGACATACTAATGAAAAAAAGAAATTACTAAGTGATATCAGTCCACCCAGTCAACAGCAGACAACTCCATTCTGCAAAGAATATGACTGGTAGATCTCATATGTTCAATAATCCTTACTGCGTTATCATTGCTCAGAAATGCTGCCAGTCTATATGAAGCACCTGCTGACTACAGCTATGCTCTCCAACAGCATGTTGTTACTGCTTTCTGGAACAGGTGAAAGGCATTATAGCAACCCACTAGCTATAATCCCAAAAGATTCTCGTGAATCGACCTAAACTTAATCATCTTCTATATCTCCATAAGATCAGCAGTAAGGATCTGGGTTAGTATCTCCAGCTATAAAGATGAACATTCAGGAGCCTCGCTGCTTATTTGGGGCAATAGGTAAAACAAAGCAAAAACATTTAAGAACAGCTTTACTGGCCCAATTCCTTATTACTTTCCTGGAAAGTCATCTACTTTTTACCTTTCTTGTAACAGATTAATTGTGGGAAACTGCTATTCCCCATCATAGAAATATCTAATGAAGCACCAGCTGACACATACTAACGTTCCAGTTTCTCTATTGCACCTCAGATGCCTGCCATATTTAATTGGTTACTTGGATAAACTAGAAGGAAAAGATAAAATATGAAAACATTCTCTGTCAGTAATTTATCAGATCATATTAAATAATGTACTGTGGTGGCTTGGAGTCACTCACAGACATTAAGTTACCTTTAAGTACATTCCCAGCTCTCATAATTCATATTAGCACCAACAAAAAGTCAGTTCTGTACTTCTATGAATACAGATTCCTAAACAAAAAATTTGAATCACATTCAGTGTAGGGTCCAAGAAAAAAATTGATAAAGAGCAGCTGAGGTAATATAAACAAACAAAAAACCTTACTTAATGCTAAAGAGACAGTAATATTAAGGAAACAATTATATTTTATCTGTTTATTCATAATAAGCTGATGACTAATATAAGCTGAGGTCATGAAGATCAGTTGTTTTACCACTTTCCTACCCTAAAGGATAGCTTCCTTTCTTGCAAGTTCTCCCATTCATTTAAGCCTAGGGGAATTTTTACTCACAGGACAGGGAAGCAGACCCTCTGGTTTGGGGAGAACAGAAACAAAATTAAGTGAAGCTCACTACAAAAATTATTATTTTTTTAAGATCAGTTAACAAGGCACTCAGTTTATGCACTAGACCTTTTCTCAACACACTCACCCATGCTCACCAAACCAGCTAAGTCTCGTAAATGCAGTCATAAACAATCTGCATCTCCTTTAGGATATTTTTGTTCTGTTGCAGTGTGTCTAATAAGAAAGAGTCCTAGGTCCTGAAAGATACTCCAAGGGCATTTCAATGGCACTTAAAGACCTAAATTTCTCTGTCAACCCAGACTTGAACATTTACAGAGAGGCTGCTACTACATCTATATTGCATATGATAGAGAAAGATAATTTCAGTAGAAATGGAGGTTATTCCCCACTTTATAGAGTGGACTGAATTAGGACTACTGGTTAGATGAGTGCACTGATATCATATTGATGGCCAAGCACACTTTCCGTAGTCCCAAAGAAATTCTATAACACTTTTTCCTAGCAACAAAAGACTCCATTGGCTTCATTTGGTATGTACATAAGTAGCCTTTTACTGGTGGCAATGAGATCTTTTTCAGAATAAAGAAAGTTCAAAGGAACCCCAGAATCAGCCAGCATGGAGTGCTTCTTTCTCAGTGTGGAAGGCTGTAGAAAGGAAAAAATGTAATGAATTGAAATTTCTCAGAAGTAGGGCATTTGACAAGAATAGACCAACAAGACCAAGGTAAAAAAAGGAAGTGGGACAATCACAGAAGAAATGACAAGGAAAAATGGATTTCTTATAATATAACTCTAGACCTTCAAGAAAGACAGAAACGACAACTATTCCCCACCACATCTTTAAAAACTGTTTGGTTTTTTTTTTTTTTAAATCAGGTTTAATTTAATTTTATTATTCTTATTATTATGCAGATATATTCAGCAAGATTAAAACACGTATAGAAATCATACATTTGAAAGCTATGAAAAATTGAAGGGCATTAGAAAATTCAAATAGGTTTAAATTGCAACATTAGTTTCTGGTCTATTATTTTTTGTTTTGTTTTTAAATTTTATTTCAGACATAAGTAGGAATGATTTATAAAACATGTGCATGAGAATGTGTTCACTCATATATCCAGTTACCACAGTGAGTTAAAGAACAATTTTTTCATTGTTAAGTGCTGAGGATAGCCATTAAATATAACCAGTAAAACAACACAATTACTAAATTAATACTGACTTGCAGTAATGCTTTAAAAAAACAAACACACCATTTGATATGAGAGTTCAAAAAGGACATATCATGGTTTGCAACACGAAGTAACAAAAGTTCAACATGAAGTAAGCCAACTGGACCTCTGACAACCAAGCCATGATGTGATTAAGGGGCGTTCTTGTCCATCTTCATATACAGAAATTTCCAGTAACAATCCTTTTGTGACCTCAATGCAATTCCTTTCTAGAGCTGAATGATACACATATTCCAACAACACCTTTACATAACTAATATAGATCCCCTCTTTTTTCTCTTTGAGTCCAGCTCTGATTAAGGCTGTATTTCAGAATAGAATACACAGGATAGAGTAATTTTAATTTATCTTAGAAAAAACTCTTACTCTCACAATTCTTTTGTATTCAGAATCAATGTGGGTCTCAAAGGTCTGCAGGATGTAATTTTTTAGAGTTAAATTGTGTTGATTAGTTTTGCTACTTGTGATTTGCTAAATATTTTTCCTCCTATAGGTTCTAGCTGCTTAAGAATAATATTCGAGAATAAGATTCAAGTACCAATAGGAACTGCTCATATAAAATAAGTTTCTTCTTTTTTCCTTTATCTGCATAATACATTCCTCTAATCAATATGACTTAGGATCTGCTCAACAACTTAGCTTCTTCTAAAGAACCGTAAATGCATTCTTTCACCTATTTTTGTTTCTTTTTCATGTAAAAATTCTAAAGCAAAGACAAATGTGAAGACTAGAATTTAAAAAAGTCTTTTGTCTTATTCAGGACTTACGTTCACAATTAAAAGAAATTCTGCTGCATCTCCCAAGTTTTCGAACAAGTTTTTGACCTTAAGGGTTTTAACGGTAAAATTTTGAAATCTTCTGTATCCTTGAATCCTGATTAACCTGAATATTCAAAATATTTCAAATACTACAGACATTCCTGAGGACTAAATACTTTAGAGAGGAATATGGCACAAGAATTCTTTTTTTTTTTTTTTTTTTGGATGCTCCCTCTTTCCCCCAAGAAAACCTGGCATCTCGATCATAAAAATCAGAACCTATTTGTTAAATGTGATCTGTTGCCAGTCTTCTGTCTTTTTTCTGAAGCCCTCTGTATCCCTGCTCCACAGACTATTCAGATAAATAGAGCAGATTCACTATGAACTTTAGCTTTTGATAATCTCCAATTTAGATCAAACTAAAATGGGAAAAAAAATCAAAATAACTTGCTTGTGCTAATTGCTACTAGCAGTTCACACAGGAAATACTTTTGATACAGTGCAACAGTCCAGGGGGAGACAGTTTAAATTTGCTTGTGGACAAAAGAGAATTTTCTTCCAAAACCCTTTGGTGCTGGATGATGTTTTGCTTTACTGCTCATGGTTTCTTTAAGAAAACAAACAACCTTTATTGTATTAAGCTTATTTCTAAACCAGTATGGATTCCTAAGCCAAAGAAAGTACAAGAACAACTGAAGCTCTGAAAGATGTTGCTTCTTGGCCTAGATACAAATGATGATAATTTACTTCCTCTTGGATGTGACAGAGAAAATCTGAAAGGTTCTATCAAATCGCACTGGGTAGAAAGAAAAGACTCACTTTCAGGTGGAATATTAATCCAATCTAATAAAAGTCTGTGAAGATGCTAAAAAGAATACCATAGAAAACACTCGTCTGCCCTAAACTACTGTCAAAGGCTGTTTTATGAAGAGACATTACAGCAGCAACATTTTCTGCATTGCTCCTAAGTCTCTAAAAAGAATGAGACATTTTATCTAATGAGCAGTTATTAGAAGAAAGGTGCTACCATGATACTAACGATTTTTAAAAATATCTTGATATCATTGTTCAAGGTTTAAAACGATTTTACCTTTTTTCACTTATTGTAGGTGGAATTTCAGTAGGAGAAGGGCTTGTAAACAGTGTTTGGTAGCTCAGTTCACTCAGTAGCCTTTAAAGCCAGCTTCCCTTGAGTTTCTATGGATGCTCATAATCTCACTCAGACTGACATACACTCTAATTCACATCATGGGAGAGAAGCAGCCTCCTACAGCATGCAAAGTTTATCTTTGAAGGCTAAATCCTCTACTAACATAAACTGGCTCAGTTCAATTCACCCTTAAACTCTCCTAGAGCTGATGATGTGTGCCCCGGAAAAGTAAACTTGCATGAATCATGGAGAAGCTTCCATTTCCCCCTAATATCTAATAAAGGGCACATAAGTTTCTGAAGTGTGTTTGTGATTGGCACACACTGAACCTCTTCAACCACTTCCATTTTCAGGCAGCTGTGCTTAAAATTACAGTACTGAATTGCCCCAATTTCATGAACTGCTAAGTACATATTTTGTTTTAAATCTACGAAGTACAGTCACCATTTGTTCATATTTTGTATTCAACCAGAAAACTGAGACAAGTCTATTAATAAAGGACTAGAGTCTATTAGTAGGACTAGAACCTTACTCCATAAATCAGAAAGGAATAAAAACACTACAATCAAGTTTTAACATAAGGTCTGTTAATGTATAGCTGTTGATTTTTTGTGTTACCGTAAGACCATACTGTGGTTTATGTTATGCAACATATGGAATGGTTGCATTAAAATCAAAACACATTAAAATCTCTACTTACAGTGGCTTTTAGAAAACACTTTAAAAAAGTCCAAACCTGAAACCACAGATGTGGCTTATACAGAAATGAAACAGGATGGCCATGCAGCCGACTGAAATAACTATGAGGCAGGTGATCTGAAATCTTTCTAACTACGACAAACTATCCCTCTACAAATTCTTGCAAACCTTCAGTTTCACTTGTGTAACAAGGGGGCCATTGAAGATTAATTCAAATTTGGGATTTTACTTCATTTGACAGGATTGAAGAATAGACACTGTCCAGCTTTGCTTCAGCTTTTGTATATTATATTTTTCCTCTGTCTTCACTGCTCAATAAAGTTGCATCTTTTGGTATTGAATTCTCAATTTATTTATTGTCCTCATTTTCCCCTTAGTCCTGGATGCCCTTGAATTTATCTTCAATTCCCTCTCATCACATTGTTTGCTGGAAGCAACACCTTTTCTTCCATTCATCTCACTGTGGACTAAAGTTAAAAGCTGACCTTCACACTGCAACTCTCCTCAGCTCACTGCCCTCATGACAAGAGACAACAAGGTCTTGGTAACATAAGTACCAAAAATAAGAGAGAGAATTAGCAAGCAAGGCTACAACAGCAAAAGCTGCTCAGGCAACTGGAGTTCTTTCCAAGTTTCTAGTGCCTCAACCAAAAGCTTTACACTGCTGCCACTCTATTTTATCTGATCTTTTTTAGCCTAAAAAACTTGGGGCCCTAATTCAAAGTAAAGCACCATTCAGTCCAAAATCATTGGGCAATTCATACGCAACCTAGGAGATAGAAGTTTAAATGTCTGTCCAGAAGGTATAGGTAACGTGGGCTATCACAACATTAGTAAGACTAGGGAAGATATGGAGAAGTCATCTAACTCACCACTGTGCCCCAGGACAAGATTAGTAACATTTCAACCTCCCTTTAATTAGTCTTTCAATCCTGTTTTGGATAACAAGAAAATGAGTGCCTTACCCTTGATAATTCTAACACAGAAGCACTACAGAATCACAGAATTAACCAGGTTGGAAGAGACCTCCGAGATCATTGAGTCCAACCCATGACCCAAAACCACCCTGTATGCTAGACCATGGCACTAAGTGCCACATCCAGTCTCTTTTTAAATACCTCAAGGGACGGTGAATCCACCACCTCCCTGGGCAGCCCATTCCAATGTCTGATCACTCTCTCTGTAAAGAATTTCTCTCTAATGTCTAACCCAAACCTCCCCTGGCACAGCTTAAGACTGTACCCTCTTGTCCTACTGCTGGTTGCCAGGGAGAAGAGACTGATCCCCACCTGGCTACAACCTCCTCTCAGGCAGTTGTAGAGAGTGATGAGTTTCCCCTTGAGCCTCCTCTTCTTCAGGCTAAACTGCCCCAGCTCCCTCAGCCACTCCTCAGAGGGCTTGTGCTCCAGTCCCTTCACCAGCCTCATTGCCCTTCTTTGAACCCTCTCCAGCACCTCAGTGTCCTTCCTAGACTGAGGGGCCCAGAACTGGACACAGTACTCAAGATGCGGCCTAACTAGTGCTGAGTACAGGGGTAGAATCACTTCCCTGCTCCTGCTGGCCACCCTGTTCCTGATACAGGCCAGGATGCCATTGGCCTTCTTGGCCAACTCGGCACATTGCTGGCTCATGTTCATGTTCCTGTTGATTAAAACTCCCAGGTCCCTCTCCGCTTGGTGGCTCTCCAGCCACTCTGTCTCCAGCCTGTAGCATTGCAGGAGGTTGTTGTGGCCAAACTGTAGGACCCTGAACTTGGTCTTGTTAAACATCATACCATTGGATTCAGCCCATTTATCCAGGCTGTACAGGTCTCTCTGCAGAGACCTCCTACCTGCCAGCAGATTGAAACTCTCCCCAGCTTGGTGTTGTCTGCAAATTTGCTGATGATGGACTTTATTCCCTCATTCAGATCATCAATAAAGATATTAAACAGGACTGGGCCCAACACTGTTCCTTAGGGGACACCACTAGTGACTAGCCACTAAATGGATGCAGCCCCGTTCACCAGCACTCTCTGGGTCCTGCCCTCCAGCCAGTTCCTAACCCAGCACAGAGTGCCCCTGTCCAAGCCATGGGCTGCCAGGTTTTCCAGGAGTATATTATGGGAGACGGTGTCAAAGGCTTTGCTCAAGTCCAGGTAGACCACATCCACAGCCTTCCCCTCATCCACCAGGTGGGCCACCTGATCATAAAAGGAGATCAGGTTGATCAGACAGGACCTGCCTCTCCTAAACCCGTGCTGGCTGGGTCTGATCCCTTGTCCATCCTGTATGTGCTGTGTGATTGCACTCAGGATGATCTGCACCACAACCTTGCCAGGCACCGAGGTCAGGCTGACAGGTCTGAAGTTTCCCAGGTCTTCCTTCTGGTCCTTCTTGTGGATGGGCATCACATTAGTCAGCTTCCAATCATCTGGGACCTCCCTAGTGAGCCAGGACTGGTGATAAATGATAGACAGCAGCTTGGCAAGCTCTTCTACCAGTTTTCTCATCACCCTAGAATGGATCCTACCTGGTCCCATAGACTTATGAGGATCCAATGGCTTAGCAGGTCACTAACTTCTTCCTCCTGGATAACAGGGGGCCTATTCTTGTTGAAAAGTGAGGCAAAGAAGCTGTTAAGTACCTCAGCCTTTTTCTCATCTTTGGTAACTATGTTCCCCCTCTGTGTCCAGCAAAGAATGGAGATTTTCCTTGCCCCTCCTTCTCTATTGATATATTTATAAAAACACTTTTTGTTGTCCTCAACAGCAGTGGCCAAATTGTGCTTTTGCCTCTCTAATTTTCTTTCTACATGAAAACTACATTCTTAAACACTTCATGAGTTGCCTGCCCTTTTTTCCAAAAGTGATAGACTCTCTTTTGTCCCCTAATTTCCTACAAAATCTCCCTGTTCAGCCAGGCCAGTTGTTTTCCCCACCGACTCACCTTTCATCACATAGGGACAGACTGCTCCTGCACCTTCAAGATTTCTTTCTTGAAGTGTGTCCATCCTTCCTGGACCCCTTTGTTTTTAAGGGCTGTTTCCCAAGGTGCTCTTCAAACCAGCCTCCTAAATAGGCCAAAGTCTGCCCTCCAGAAGTCCAGGGTAGAGGTTTTGTTCACACCCTTCCTTACTTCACCAAGTATTGAAAACTCTATCATTTCTGCTCCACCTCTCCTACCTCGCGTGTCTCTTCTGAAGAGCATGTAGCCATCCACTGCAGCATTCCAGTCACACCTCAGTTCCCCTCAGAAGGGAATCACCCACTATAACTACCCTTCTTTTCTTTCTTAATAGCTGCAGTTGTGACTCATCTAATAGATGGGGTGCAACTGGGAGACCCTCCAGACAGGTCTTTCTCCTGAGTGTCATTTTTCTGACTCGCTAGGTCCAGGGCCTCATACCTATTCTTTAAGGCCACCCGGGGAGGTGATGAGAGTCAGGAAGGGATTCTTTTACCTCTCTGACCAGGGACCTGTTTCCATTCTCCCCATCTACCTGCTCTGTTCCATCTGCCTGATGGCAAGAGGGGCAAGGCTTCTCTGACTCTTGCTGAACTTGTTTTGGGATCAAAAGGGTGCGACTCCACTAGTCTATTTCCCTTTCACTTTCCCTAATACTCCTTAGCCTCTCTACTTCTTCCTTAAGCTCTGCCACTAAACAGAGCAAATAATTCACCTGATTGCACTGTATGCCGATGTCTTTTGCAAAACAAAACTCAGATTAGTAAAGGTGGAAGAGGGTTAATCAGACTTTTTCAAGCATGCAGAAGAAAAAAACGTATTGTGAAAAATGTGAGTCAAGTCTTATTTTATATGTGCAGACTATACTGAATCATTTCAGCCCTATAGAAGCTGAGGCCATGGGCATGAAATAAAAGCAGTCTCCTTCAGTTCTCATTTGAGCTATATTGGAAAACTGCATTAGTGTACAGTATAGAGAAAGCAGTTAATAGTTCAACCTTTTTAAAAATATGAAAGAATTTGGGTGTCTACATTACTAGATGTCTGAGATGTTTTGTAAGGAATGTGTAAATAATTGGTTTTTTTCACTGACCAGATCCAAATTAAGCACCATATCAGGCAGCCGAGGCTAAAGTGACTATTAAAGAACAACTGAAACTACATATTGATCTTTCCATTTTAAACAAGAAGAAATTTCATTTTGCAGAAAGAAATATGAAACAGAGATCAGAATAAAATCCACTGCTACTGTCCCCACATCCCACTTGTTTGATTCCCTTGTGAAAGGTCACAATGTGATTTATACAGCACAACGGGAACAAGCAGCAATAACCAAATGCCAAAAGCACTTCATTTGTATTGACACTTTAAATTCTGTTAAATCCCATTTATTTAGAGGTTGCTTATCTGTTTTCTGTATTATGCAAAATCAGGACAGAGACACACTGAATCTAGATTACATATTCTGGGTTAGGCATTGGAGCTTCAAGAGTGCAACTATTTTGCCTCCAGGAGCAATGTGAGACTGAAACAGTATAATTGCCTTTGCATGCTGCATGGTCTAAAGTAAGAAAATTTGTGGCTTTTTACCTGTTCCATGAAGAGTCAGTGGCTCACTATCAGACCCTTGCAAATGAACACTGAGTAGACAGCTAGCTTAGGTCTGACACAGTCAGCGTGGATCTATGATTAGAAAGAGCACTGATTCCTGCAGAACCACTTGGGGCTCAGTGCTCCATGCTCCCCACTCAAGAAGGGCTCCTCTCTATGTTTATCAGGCATTATTGAAACTAAGACTCCTTCTTGGAAGGTTCCAGCAGGAACTTCAGTATCTACACGGGAATCAGATCAGCTCCAAATGGACTTGTATTCTCTCCCCTAGCGCTGGCAGCGATGGAGCTGGGCTGGCTCCACTAGATCTCATTTCCCTGTGCACATATTATCAGGGACATGTAGATGAATATACAAACAAAGCATGTGTAGTCCTTTCCCATGAATACAGTGCTGACCATAGGGAAGCTGCTTAGTAAGTGACAAAGATACAAATTCATTGGCCCAGAAAGATTTTCATACTCAGTGAATTGTAAAATATTTTTCATTTAAGCTCTCCAAGGTAAGGTCAACTTGTGCTTTATCCCCTGTTTACTGATTGGAAAACTGAGCCATGGAGTGATAAAAACTACCCAAGACCACAGGAAAGGGTATCTCTAAAGAGAGGGTATCTCTAAATTTTCCGGGATTTGGGAACTTCTGGCTCCAAGCTCTATGACTGGCTCCTTCCATTTCTGACCATCCTTTCATACATTTGCTTTGTTTCAGTCCACAGCATTGAATTCTAATGATTTTGTGCTTTCCAGTGCCTTCAGAGAGCAGGGAAAAGGCTGATGTGGATGTTTGAGCCTCTTCTGTCACTGCATGTCAGCAAATCAACCTGGGATTACAGCTGGCACTGTTCTTTCTGCAGGCAATGTGATCAGAAAAGCACAAAGTTGTTGTTCAAGTCTCTGATCCCTCAGGCCAGATGTTTGTTTGCTCATTCTTACTGTGCACACGTGTGTGGATGAGAGAAGGACAGGGACAGAGAAAGAGTCAGAGAAAAAAGAAAGAAAATATATTATAACAACTCTGCTTGACCAGGGGAACTGAAACAGAACTATCCTAGGAGAGAAATGTAAATATATTAATATCTAGGATCTCACTGCACTGCACTGTCTACCAGGATTCTGTTTAGTCTCCACCTTTCTCTGCATTACATTATACAGGTACATTTTATGTATCATCTAATGACTGGATCAATAGTAATTGGTTGGATGGGACTCTGAGCAATGTAGTCTAGTGGAAGGTGTCCCTGCCCATGGCAGGGGGGTTGGAACTAGATGATCTTTAAGGTCCCTCCCAACCCAAGCCATTAAGATCTTACACCAGCAAAGGAGAAATTTATCAGAAATCTTTGGTGATAACACTTATGTTTGGTACCTGGACAGTCATACAATCATAGACCAGTGGACACAAACAGATGAGAACAGTTCCTAATACCTGAGGATTCAGACAGCTAGAATACACATGCTTATGAAAAACTGTATATTTTGGCACGGAATTGTTAGCAAGACCAAGCTATCAGGATGTACCTGTATCTCTCAGTATGTAATTACTATTAGTGGAAAATGGCATAGTGATGATTTTAGAAAGAAGTGTGCTGGATGTCAAAGAAATATAGGAAAAAAACAGATGGCTTGAATCTGTTTTGCACCATAGTATCTCAGGGACTGCAACTCAAAGGCTTGTTGTAAGTACAAGTATGTAATATTTAGGGACTTCCCTCAGCCCAGGGGTCTTACATCAGATACCACAAAGGTGAGAACAACTAGGCAGAAAGATGCATCAGTGCCCTATGGATACTATATCTTATCATTCTTTAAGTGATCATTCTGACATAGAGCAAGCCTAGGACTGAGGAATCTTACAGCTCATTTCTTCAGGAGTTACAGTATATGCCATGCTACCACTGTAAAAGGTTAATAGAACCTTTCATAAGCATTCACTCTGTATTGCAAGAATTTATCTTAAAAAGAACTGAGATTCGAAAATCAAGATCATAAATGGAAAAAGAATAAGAGAAATGGAGAAAAATTACAGATGCCACTAAACTGCCTAGGTTTTGGTTTGTCACGGTTTAAACTTGGCTGAACAACATGGTCAAAATACAGCAGAGTATCTTCTATGAAATTCGAGCTGGAGAAGAAGTGGGAGTATTTACACATAATCATGTCTCTCTGGATAAATTAATGAGGAGAAAAAAGGAAATATTTGCTTTCCAACTGAGTAATATAAATGTAATGACTGTACATGATATAAACACACACATCTTATGTGACCTTATATTTCAGATCACAAACTAAGCATAATAATAAGGCAATTTCTTAAGAATGACATCTTTTGTGGCATACTTTTGTTGTTGCCAAGGTGGGTTACTGTAATTCTCTGGAGCATCAGACACTTGGCTGCTCTCAGGCTCAAGAAGCTTGATTACATAAACAAACAGACTCTGGAAAAACAGAAGAGAAAAGATCCCAAATCCAGGACAATTGGACAGAAGTGTCATTTTGACCACTAAAGCAAATTTTCTTCTGATGTATTTGGTATTCACCTGTAGATCTGACATATTGGACATCTAGTCTGATTCAAGAAGATGTAAGGATGTTGCTACACTAATTCAACTAATAGCATGCAGCAATATTATATATATATATATATATATATATATATATTCTTTTGGACAGCACTGACAAAAAGTTTTCCTCAAATTGCCATCACTTTCTGGTGGTATTTTCTTCATCCAGGCTATAAACAAGGAAAGGTATTTAGGCTAAATTAAAACCAGTATTGCCTCTGTGGCATGTATTTACATGTTAGAACAACCTTTTATGTGACTGTTACTAAGCAGTAATAAAGACTGCCACAGTAGAATGCTTCTTATTTCTTCTCCCCTCTTTCACACATCTAAAGGACTATCTGTGGGACCCTGGGTGGAAATTAGATGGTCATGGCTACTTGCATGAAGATACTATTCTGTGTGTATCCTTCCTTAGGTAAACTTCTTTCATTCCTACTGCTGGTAAATGATACTGTCCTGTTTTTTCTGCTTGGTTACCTTACAAGTCTTCATAAAAGAAGAGTCTGGATCAGTTTTGAGAAACAAAACTTCAACAGGAGCAATGTGTACTGGAAGCCACAATATAACCACTTTTTTTTTTTTTTTTTTTTTTTTTTTTTTGTTTGGTTTTGTCTGGCCTCAGAGTTTTGAAGACAAAAAACCCTTACAGCAGTTCCATGAAATTCTTTGAGAACAGGGCAAACTGGAAATGAACCACAGCTTCATTATTTGTGTAGGAAAGCAAAACACGAAGTACACAAACTGTGAGCATCGTGTCTACATTTATGTAACTTTCATATAATGCCAGATCCTATGCCATCATCCAGTACGGACACACGTGCATTAATATGGGTGTTCTTGCACAAATTCCACAGTAGGTTTGTTTGTTGGTGACTTAATGTGTGTAGGTTTATATTTCAGTGGATATAGGGGACCAAAACTTGAGTGTTCATATCATGTAGCCATATTTATCAGTTTTCCAACCTTATAAATATATTATAAATGTTATGGCCCTGCAGTGACAAGCTACAATCAACTCTTGATTTCATCAACTTGTCATGCTTTAATCATCCCTCTTGGCAGATCTTTCAACATATGTCACAGTACTGCCTTCAAAATGTGCTTCTCCAATTCTGTTTTATTAACCTGTCTTTTTGTATGTTTTAGGTTCATTATGAAATGCAGTAAATCTGTCAAAGGCACTTCATATGCTGTCTCCAATTCATCCTGATAGGAACCATCTGAGAGCTCATTTAAGTCCCACAAAATGAGTACAATATGAAAAGTCAAAACTCACAAAAATGTATATGACAAGAAGCCTGGGGATCACATTCAGCCCAGAGGTCTAATGAAAACTCAGTGCTCTTGTTCCTTACTCACTGCCCACTCACAAGGGCATTTGAATAGGAAAATATTAAGACCGCAGTGGCATCTGGCAGTACCACAACAAAATCCCTGCAGCTTGCAGATCAAGGAACCTGTCTCATTAATGACTGAGTAGTCCAGCACAAGATCCATGTGCCTCTTCATGGAGACAACTGGAGTCAGCCAAACCTCTTACTGTTACCTTGGTTTCAGAAGCAAGTTTTCAGAAGTGAGGAGATGATAACTGCCTCGTGTCTGAAGGAAGTAAGGCATTGATAAAAGGGCACAAGAAGGCAAAACCCAGATTTTTTGAGAGGGTTGAGGGGTGGAAAGCAGAGGGAATGAGATACCAAAATCACTCTGCAAGGGAGAGAGCAAATTTGGGAAGGAGGAACCAGGCTCTACAAAGTACAGAAAACTAGTGATTTTCTCTCATAAATCTCAGTTACCAAACATTTGGAAATCACTGAAGTAGTATGATATGAGCTGTGCAGGGGTGCTGTGCAGGGGCAAGTACAAACTTAGAAAGGAAGAACATGAGTCAGACATCCCAGGTAGATCTGCTGTTAAGTTTGCCTTGTTAATGTCCAGTCATCATTAGACTTGGTATCACTGAGATCAAGAGAACTAATAATCAGAATATTACATATTATTTACAATGTCAGCACACATTTCAGCTGAATAAAGGATTCTCTTCAGTCTTCTCTTAATTTCCCCAGTGATGCTGCTACTAGATCATCTAAACTTATCTTCTCCATATTGTCTAATGAATTATAAATCAAATAAAGCAAAGTTGGGAGAAGTAATATCCCATTTATAACAGTTAAAAAATACAGACAAGCTTTAAGAAACACAAGACCTTAAAAAATTACAGAGGGAGATAACTAAAATGTCACTGATGAAAAAAAATCAAGAAGAATTTATATATTGAGAAATGAGGCTGCTTTTTTCAAGTGTATTGGACTGACTCATAAAGACAATTCATCTTCAGTAATTCTGCCTTGGGTATAATTGAAGACTCTAGAGGCATCACACACTATTTGTCCATAATTAAGGCACTTGTATTTCCTAGAAGATTAGTGTTAACTCTGTTTCACAAACAGAAGGGTTAAGTTGCCCTCATTTGATTGGTCAACAGGTAGCAAAAACCAGATCAGACAGAAGCTGGCTCAGCCCCCTGCATCACTCTTGGGAAACCTACTGTCTCCTCATACCCAGCATAAAGCCAGTGAGATGAACCTAAGCCAGCATGCACAGAGAATCTGGATGCAACCTTGTGAGATCCTCTGCTTCAAGGACAAGATGGGGATAATATATAAAAATATATTATAAAAATCATCAGTCATGGGTGGGAGCTGTTTCCTACAGCTCCCCTCTATGCTTTCATCAAACAAATCCCTGTTAAATTTTGTCTTTAACAACTACAACCACCACTGCATTATCTGAGGAAATGCCTCATCATAACAAGTCCTTGTGTGTTTTGTGTAATTCCTTTACAAATAACCTTGAGCCTTCTGCATGTCCTCTTAATATCTCAGGAGAGGATCTCACTTTCTCCTCCTCTCTTCCTCTCCTGCCTGTCTCCCCGTCCCCCCCTCCAATTATCTCTTGCTGTCTTCTGGGTGGTTATGTTTAATCTCAGGATTAGGCAGAAGCCTGCAGTTTACCTTGAACAGCTTATCAGCTTCCAAGAGACATTTACAGGGAGAGAAAGACTCCAGTTTTGATAGCAGTAATTGTATTTAGCTTGTAAGATACAAGGCTATTTATCTCACGGCTCTGAAATCACAGAGGGAGAGAAAGAAAATGTTGATAAAAACTAAATAAAACCAAAAAGATTGGGGACAAGAGGAGAAGAGAGAAAAGAGAGAAGAGAGGGAAGGGAAAAGGGAAAAGGGGAGGGGATGTAAGG
>JAWWES010000168.1:42385574-42430520 GCA_035583135.1 Lophotriccus pileatus | reverse complement strand
TTTAGAAAATATCACAAGTAGCAAAACCAAGTTTGTTGTTATATGAGTTTGTAACTATGTAGAATCAGGATTCACTTAGAGACCTCTGAAATAGTAGGATCTATGTGCATCATACCACACAGTTGGCAGGCTTATTCTTCTGGTGTAAAGCACCACTAGTTTGTTTTCAAGAGACAGAATATGCACCACCAGGCTGGTCAATTTATTTTCAAGATGAAGTAACAAAGATTTATATAGCAATCAGTTGTTATTAAACATTAGTTTATAGGTACAGATACACTTACAGAGAAAAACAAAAAGGAAAAAAAATATGTACCTGTGGGGTAGTGTTCATTCACTGGCCAGCTGTCAACCTGAAGTGTGGCATTGCCACCATTCCTGGTAAAGCGTACTACGTGGTATTTGCCATCATTTACAGGTGTGCTTTCCTCTTTAATAGAGATATCCACTGTGCCAATATTGAAGACTACACCAATCTTGCCTTGCTCCTAAAATAAAAGAAAAAAGAAACAAATGTTTTTAAATTGCTGGCGATTAGGAGCGTGTTCTTTGGCTATAAATCTCTAATGGGCAATTATGCCGGTAGATGGCACTGAAGAATACACAGAAGCATCATTTTGAGCTTTGTCAGGACGCATTTCATTGGCTCTGCTTCAATATAAACACTGTGTTTCACACTCTACAGCATTCAGCTGAAGACAGTGACTCATTTGTTCCCGTAAAACATCACAGAAGACAGGTGAGAAATAAGGCAACTAAAATCAGGAGATGTGGATAAATAGTTATTTGAGCAACATCTCTACTGATTATTACTAGTCACTTGTTATCTGAAATACAGCCACAGGCAGCCTGTATCCCACCAACTGTTTTGTTCTGTTATTTTGCTTGGGAAACAAACAGCCCTCACCCCAAAACAAATAACTGTGGGATCCAGCAGGCAGAATGCAGATACAAGATGGACGGAATTAGAAGATAGAAATATTTAATTAGGTGACTTTGACAACCTGAGGGAACCTAATTGCTAAAATACCTAAAAGACAGGAGCAGCCAGTCTTTTGCTTTTCTACATCACACACCAAGCAGTGCCTAACCAATAACACAGTCTTCCATAGTGTTTTCCCAAAACTTTCCACCAGGTACTGACTGAAAGAGAAGAGAAGAGCAGGCAAAGCCCATTGTACTAGCCACAACACTTCCTCCTACAGTTCCCCTTACGTGTAAAATACACACCCAGAACATCTTCACGTCAGATATCCGCATTTAATAGTACTGATTTAAACAGTGCCAGAAATTCTCATCACTGTACAGTACACAGTTAATGGGAATGCATCTTCAAGCACTCAACAAGGAGAGGCACAGTATGCTGGTGTCAACAATTAGGAAGTACATTAGGATGTACTGCATCGATCCAAAACTGGTGCAGAAAGGCAGGAGTAACATGCCTCATATAGGAAGCCAATGCACGTGCTAGCCATCAATACTATAAAACTGACAAAGCTCTGCTGATGGTCTTAATAGAAAAAGCAAGGAAGAAACAAGAACAGAGAGTAGATGGCCATGTTGTATGCAAATATACCTTCTTAGGAAAAAACCCTGACATATACTAAAAAGGGGTGCAAGACAATTCTGTTACTACTACTACCTTGCATATATGCTTGGTGGGCACAGGACTCCATCTTTCAGGGCTATTACCCTAACTTTACTACATTCGCACTAGCAAATCTCAGCAATAAGAAAGAAACCTCTCCTCTTGTACTTGAGGGCCACCTTGGATTCCTCTCCTGGAGTTACTCCTGTCTCCTGGCATCAAAACGCCTTTTTCTTAAAATGCCCATATGTATTTAAATCTCTCAGAGAGGCCATTTTTGATTCCCGCTTTACCTTACACTTCGAAGTTTACTCATACCAAAATATGCATCACAACTTCCTTGTATCTTCAATACACTTCTTTTTTTGACATTTGTTTTCCTAACACCAAATCCCTTAGTATCAAACTACAACACTGTTACTAGGAAAGGAAAGCAAACAGTCCTGTAGTTGATGAATTGTAGTTCAACTACTTGAAGTTTAGCACTGCAACTGTAAGCATCTTGGCTTCCCTCTCATTACAATGGTAAATGTAAGCATGATAGAAACAGTTTCATATACTGCAAGAAACATGCAGTTTCAAGCACTGTTGTGCTTTGGACGGACTTTTCTTCAAGACATCAGTATCATCTTCCTTTTTATGCTGGAACATGAAGTAAGTGGATTGCTGCTCACAGCAGATGCAATGAACTCAGATGCCGTTTGAAAATAACCAACTTTTCTTCTCTAATGCTACCCAAAAATACGAGAGGTTTCAGTGAACAGAGATTTCTTTCAGGTAAAAGTATTGCTGGCACAGATTTACCACTTCTTTGATATGTGAAGTAAGTGATCTCCCAGCACTGTCATAGTGAATATTTTGCTGGCAAGCTTATAATTATCTTTACCTGCATAGCAATTAGCAAAGAACAAGTGATTAAATTTTCCTCAAAGACTCAAATATTATCTACTGACCAGGGAACCTGGATACTGATACTGTGGTGTTGCAAGGTGCTGCCCTGTCTTCAACCTCACGGACAATCTCTCATACAGCAATTTTAATCACCATAAATATATCAAACTTGCACATAGTAGTTCCTCTAAGAAGAGTCCACCTCGGTCAATGCATAGCGTGAGCAGGTAAGATGAAGACCTGCACCTTGTCTAATGGAAAAGATCTCCACCACCACAGAAGAGGAAGGGATTAAGAGGTATTCAGCAGAGTGAATTAAGCCCTACGGGCTTAATGAGGCAAAGATTTCCCCACTTACAAGCAGGAAGAAGATGGTGGGAAGTTCAACTAATCCCCCCTGCAGAACAAGAAAATGTTTCTGATCTCTCCCTAGAGGAAAAGGAGATAGAGCCTTTCACCATTCCTTTTCCTGGGGCTTGAAGGAAAAGACCTATTTAACGGGCTAAGGATAAGAGGGCAAACTGGGAAAGGGACAAGATTTTAAGGGATAAGGATTGCAAACTGCCAGTGGCCTTCACCCTGATGGAGAGAGGAGGGAAATGAACAAACTGATGCTGCCTTCATGCCGAGCAGATTGCCAGCCCCTCCCAGAACCAAGAGAACATAACCCTTCTAAAAGTTGGAACTAAGAAATGCAAAAATTTGTCTAAAATAAACCCCAAAAAACCCCATGGGCCTGATGGAAGACCTACTCTGTTTCTTTTCAGACCACTCCCGCCCAGAGATCCTTGTGACCCTTGAAAAAAAATTTTCCAGAAGCACAACTTTTAATACTCTTTTTTGGACTAAGTAGAATCTTGTAACGAAAACAGTTTTCTTCTGATTACTTGGATAAAAGACAATATAACACAACGTGCAGAAAGTAGGGCTATTGAAGCCAAACTGCACACACAGACTTCAAGATAGAGTTTATTCATGGCATTTTATATCTCCAGGGCAGCAGACACTAAGGAAAAAGCAACAATTAGTTTATGGATTCCTGGTAGGGAAATAAAAAAAAAAGTAAAGCACAAAGAAAATCTTACAGTAAAGAACAGCGATCATGGACACAGGGGGCAAATCCAGGATTTAGTTTCAACATCTCTTCTATTACAGTTTCCTACACTACAACACCTCATTAAAAGCAGCTTTTACCAAGACCTACCTTCCTTCTAAATCTTGAAGACAAGCTTTACCATTAAACTTCAACCCTTCATGATGGACATGACCTTTCATTCCTTTCCTCACACAGTCAGCTAGGGGATTTTCTTTCCACATTACAATACAGAGGTATTGACTAGACCAGGAAGTATGTGACAAAGAAAGTTTACGTTAGAGTGACCACTTTTAAAGTTTATTTTGTAGTCACAGAAAAAGAAACATATAGCAAGGAAAAAGATGAATGTAGAACCACACAGAGCATACAAGTTACATGTCCAAAGGGCTCAAGAGAATTTAAATATTTAAGTGCAATTTTTTTCTTCTCTGTATTGGTATTTACTGGGCTGCCCCAAAAATTTTTCATGAAAAGACAACCATTAGTTAATGTTTTTGAAATCTCCAAGTGACATCAAGTGCTGGCACTATATCTTGGAAAACTGAGATCCATTTTATTTATAAAAAATGAAGTGAACTCCGCATTCAGTCTATATGTTACTTCTCCTCTTCTTTATTTAAAGCTACTGAGCCAAACAGGATTTTTAAAGTTTCTCAAGAATTTGCCATGTGCTGATTTGTCCCATAAAACTGCTGCCCTCAAAAGCCACATTACTGTCCTGTTTCTTACAGTCTTTCTGGACATAAGCTTCTGCCATGATGTCTCTAAGACTTCAGACAAGTAATTATGATCATATAATGGAATGATAGTGGATAAATTATAAGAACAAAAAAAAGCAAAGTGCTTAATAAAAAAATTGTACAAGGCCTGCCTTTGACTTCTCTATTCTACTCAGGCTCCTGACAACAGTTTGTCATCATTGTTATCAAACATTTTGAATACTATTAAATGATACAGGAGCTAACCTATAAGATCAGGAAATCTGCAATTTATTGCTTGCCCTTAAGCATTATTTCACTTTGGGCAACCTTTTCTTTTACATATTTTGTTAAACAGATTCTTTACCGTTGGCAGAGGGGTGATAGTCACCCATCTTTCCAAGCTCTATAAACCCTGCAAATCCAAATATATTTTACTTAAACATTGGTGCTATCCTCACAATCCCAATCTTTCAGACCTGAGAGCAACTACAATTGAAGAGGAGCAGGTCCTAAGCTTTACTCAGGTTCTACTTGCAGCTCCTCCAAACCCAACTTCTTTCCTCTGAAGGAACTTCAGGAACATTTCTGAGGTTTGACATTTTTGTAGGTATGTTTTTTTTTCTTTTGTTTCCCTCAATTCAAAGAGAACTAGAGCCTGTCTGCACATAAATTGTCAGGCCTTTGCTTTCTCCATGCTGTGCCTTTACATTCTGAAGGGATCTGTCTTTCTGTAGCAGATCAAGAAGGAAGAAAATAAAATAGGATTGGCAGTGGTTTTGTAAGTGAGCAGTTGGAGTGTGTTAGAGAGGACACATACACGAACAGCCACATGCACTCTGTTCTGAAAAGGGCTTTACCATTAAGTTTTCTTTTTCTTAATCTAAGATTCAAATAATCCACAATGAAAGTATATGTTTGTTCCCTGCATGCAGAGAGCATTTCGTTTCAAAAACTGGAAGAGAGAACTCTGGGCATTAGGACAAATCCTACTCTCAGCTGCATCAATATGAATCAATAGCTATTCTGCTGAAGAAACTCGATTCCCACTGATGCAAGTGAAAGCAGTTTATCCCAGTATCTCTATATTGTTTCGCTTATTTTTCTGGAGATAAGTGTAAAATTAAAAATAAAGCATTTATAAAACATACCTGAAACCCGACTAGAATCCTGGGGTAATTGTATTTTCTCACACTCATTTTACTTCATTATTTTTTAACAGTCACTACTGCACAGACTGCCTCCTCCTCCCACCCTGGCTGGTTCCAACATGGCTAGACATCAGCCCAAACCTGGCAGACAATACCCCTAGTTTCTCCTTCCTGCAGATCACTGCTGATTTTACTGCTCTCACTTGGAAGTGATACAAGCTCTTTTAGTAATACAAGTGATTTCACACTGTAGGAAGGTTCTGTAAACTTTTTTTCCCCACAAATGCCACATGAGTACACTTCAACTGTGCTCCCCTCTCAATTCAGGAAAATTGCTTTGTTTTCTTACAAACTCAAGCATTGCTCTTCCTGGAATGACTTCCTTCTACTTAGGCTCCTCACAGTTACAGTCTATGTATTTAAAAAGAGATTGAACTTCTATTTCTCCCTCTTTGGAATTGTTTTCACTTTATTCTTTAAGACTTTATTTGCTTGATTTCCTTTGGGGTTTTGTTTGCCTGGTTGTTTTTTATTTTTTTGCTTTGCCTGAAACTTGATTCCGGATGTTAGTCCAGCCAAAAGATCACTCACTTTTGGTGGTTTAGGGGACTTAGCACAACACTGCTAAAGATACCAAGGTATCCAGGAGAGCTGAAGGTATAGATGTATACTCCACAGAGGATATTTACTTATTACTACAACATCAAATCACTTCCTGTGAACTCTCACTGTAAACAATAACCCAGAACACTCTTTATGATTAGAATCACACAGAATATGCTGGTCCACAGGGATCATCAAGTCCAACTCTTAGTCCTGCACAGGACCATTCCCAAGAATCACACCATGTGCCTGAGATGGAATATGAAGTAAGTGGATTGTTGCTGAGAGTATCATCCAAATGCTCCTTGAACTCTGTCAGGCTTGGTGCTGTGACCACTGCCCTGGGGAGCCTGTTCCAGTGCCCAACTACCCTCTGGGTGAAGAACCTTTTTCTAATATCCAACCTAAACTTCCCATGAAACAACTTTAGGCCATTCGCTTGGGTTCTATCACTAGTCACCACAGAGAAGAGGTCAGTGTCTGCCACTCCTCTTCCCCTCACAAGGAAGTTGTAGAGTGCGATGAGGTCTCCCTTCAGTCTCCTCCAGGCTGAACAGACCAAGTGACCTCAGCTGCTCCTCGTATGGCTTCCCCTGAAGGCCCTTCACCATCTTCATTGCCCTCCTTTGGACACCCTCCAATAGCTTAATATCTTTCTTATATCATGGTGCCTAAAACTGCACACAGTACTCAAGGTGAGGCCACCACAGTGCAGAGCAGAGCAGGACAATCCCCTCCCTCAACCAGCTGGTGATGCTTTGCCTGATGCCCCCCAGCACACGGTTGGCCCTCCTAGCTGCCAGGGTACTGCTGACTCATCTTCAACTTGCTGTTGACAAGAAAATAATAAAAAAAAGCATGTGCTTAGAGGACCTTTCTAGGCTGCAACCAGAACAAAATGCACAGCTGGACAGGTCTTTCCAGTATATGTGTATCAATGGATTTAAGAAGGGGAAATATTAGAACCTGTGTTTAGCACAGAGTATAAGGCAGTTAGTTCTATTCCTTTCTGGCTGGTCATATTTAGTACCATTTTTAATATCACTGAGAGGTAAGTCTGAAATCAGGATTCAATATGTACAAAACTCTAGAGCTGGGTAAAGGGAAAGCTTATTGTATGAAGTTTTCCTTTACTCAATAGTGGAAGGGAAGGAATGCTCAAGTACAAGTATGGTCACCCTGGCAAGTATGATAAACAAAAGCATCAAATGCTCTTAAAGAAATGATAGGCAGTGAAGCTCACCCAACTTAGAAGCTTCTAATCGGTGTGCAAACACTCTACAGTTATCTTGACACAAGAAAAAATGTTGTTATGTGGAAAGGAAGCACACGGGCCAGCTAATTTTGGCTGATTTTTCAGGGCTCTTATAAGGAACAGTAGGTAATTTTTTGTTATATACTGCTTATTACAGCTTCTTTAAGGTGCTGAACCAGACCTACTAAATGCCAGTTACAAACTTATTTATCAGAAAGAATAACATGCACAGAGGATAAAATAAATAGAAATTATTATCCTTTGGGGATATGGTTTTTAAAAGAAGCAATTCTCAGAGATACATAATTTATAAGGCTAAAAAGGACAATTGATATAATCTAGACTCCTCTAAAATATTATATGAGGCAATATATCTTGTCTGAATTGATTCTTTGTTAAACTATAGGTTATATTTTAGAACAACACTTATTTGTGATTTGGACATTTAAAGCCGAGGAAAGAAGCCTTGGATTCATTGCCACTGGTTCTTTGATGAGATTGGCACAGAGCAGTTTGGTTGGGACCTGGCATCTAGCCAAGATCAACCCACCACATTTAAGGAACTACAAAGATATAATAAAATCATTTGGTAATTGTGTTTAAGCAAAGAAAGCACCTTCTGAGAAAGCACAGAACTGAACTGTGCCAGTCACTGTCACAGGATTTTTCGGATGCCTAAGATACCCTCAAAAGTAGACAAATAGATGGGAAGAAAGTCAATCAAGAGCCATTGAATACAACAATGAAAATACAACCTTCTGCTCAGTACTTCCTGAACAGCAGATTGTTATTGTTTCTTTTAACTTTTATTTGCTATATTGAAAAACCGTCTTGCATCGTACTTCTATAAATGACTTGTCTGTGATCAAGCCAAAATTTTCTTGAAGGTTCTTACTGATTCTTGTTCACATTATGAAGTGGTGAAACACTGAACTGGGAAAGATTAATGAGAATCTAATATTTTCCATTGAAGATTTACAAAAGGTAGTTTAGCTAACCATTTGTCAAGGTCAGGCTGCTGTATTTAGTCCTGTTTCCGAGCAAGAAAATTCTAAAGCCGATGACTTAAGGTTCCAGCTTCATCTTTCCATGACTGCAAACCTCTCTCCACAGCTTTATAGAGCATAAGAGAAAACCACCCAGCTCTCTGAGTTTCTTGCTTGAAAACAGGCTTTCCAGTCCTTCATTTAAACTTCCCCATGTCCCTGTAACTCCCTTAATTATACTTTTCTTCAAAAGTAGACAAAAAAATTTTTTACCTTTAGTTGATAAAAATTACAAAATTACTTGTTTTTTATGCTCAAAGACCACATATGTCTTTTGGCCACAATCTTACCATGGGGGTTGATATTTGAGCCTTATTCATCATGGCCAACAGTCTAATTCAGGAGTGTCCTCTGGGAGTGTTCCTTATACTGAAAGATGATCTCTATGCTTTGTTTTGAGATACATCACATTATTTAGCTCAAGTAGAATGTATACCAGTTTTTTTGTTAAGAGCTTAGCAGGCTTTCCAAACTGTCTTTCTTTTTGCCAGTTGGCTGTTTATTTGGGACATAGACTGCAATATAATACTTCTTTAATGGCCCATACTACTACAAAGAAATTGTAGCACAGCAATACAGTGTACTAAAGCATGTGTTACTCTTTCCTGTTCTTGAAATTTTTTTTAACAAACACCTTTGCAGTATTACAGGAACATGGTTACCAGTGGGATGTGAAATTGCCATTCTCTTGCTTTACCTTATCTCCTCTCCCATCGTCTTTCCCTCCTTCAATCTTTGCCTTTTGTCTAATAAAAGTTTCTTTTATAAACAAAACTACCCTGAAGACAAGCCAAAGGAAAAAATGGACAAGAAGCTCAATTCTGTGACAATTCTACCAGGGTATGATCTGGAGTGGTTAATTATGTACAACAACACACACAAAATATTTCAGCCAAAGAAGAGATATGAGATACAGAAGTTGCTTGTTTATTTCAGTTCAGATACCCTGCACCAGGTAAGAGGTTTATGTATCATTGCAGCTTTTTAGGTAACATTAATACATAATATCAACAGAAATACACCTAGGAATTAATTTTGTACCACAAGTTTCCATATTTCATGTAGAGTAATAACTATTAGTGCAGCATGAGACCTTTCAAATTTTAACTCACTAATAGACGTAACCAAGCCTAGTTAGAGTATATCACTGAAAGATAGGAAAGATTTCTCCTTTTACTGCTGTTCTGCTGTACCTTGAATGAATCACTTTCATTTCTCCCCCTTCAGTTTTTCTTTTTATACTATGAAGTCACAGGCTTACCAAACAGTATGTTTGCACATTATCTGCCACAGTGGAGTCCTGGTATTCAATGGGGCCTCCAGATGTTATTGCAGTACAGATAATTAATATTAAATTATATATATATATATATATAATAACTAATATGTAGTTGCTCTTATAACTGATGCCTGCTCAGCCTAGTAATCAGCGATATTCAGCAGTCTTAAAAGGGGGGCTTGCTTCCATGCTATTCAGTGTCTAGGATGGTGTGCCTAAATAAATCTTTTTTCCCATAATCCAGGAAAGCACCAGTACACTGCCAGTCAATTACCAAACACTAAAATGTTACAAGAAACACATGCAGGTGTGTTTAGGCCACACAATTTGCAGAAAGCAATTGTTGTTACACAGCTGGTAGAACTCCAGCCTCCAGGCTACTAATCCCACTCGAGTACAGATATCATAATGCAAGTAAAGAAACAGACACTAGCAACATGCTGAAAAAGGGAATTTCCTAGGGAAAAAGAGTGTGAAACAAATTAAGGAAGTGATATCTGTCCAATGGTTCCCTAGAAAATACATTATTCAGTGGGTTAATTTTTCCCCCCACGTTACAATATGCATCATAAAAACCTGCCCTATCTGATGGTGTGAACTCCAACTATAATTAGGATTAAAAATTCTGACAGTGCCTTTTGAAAATATAAATCGTATATTCTGGAAAGTTTTGTGAAATTATACCTTTTAGATATGATTCTGGACTAGAGCAGAAAAAGGAACTGTTCTGAATGTTGATGTCAGCTTCTGTTTGTTTCTCTAGAGGACTGAGCTGATGCATACTGCGTGCTGCATTTTAAACTCAAAGCATGCCCAAGCTGCTGCACTCCTCCAGCATTACAGAAGTTGGCTGATGAAAAGCAGGCCTTTACCTTTATGTTTCTATGTGCTGCCATGCAAACAAAACAAAAATATGACCAGCTGCTAAAACATCACATCCACTCAATAAAGAAAGGACTGCAGTAGCAAGTCAGATTGTAGTAGGGCACAAGAACAAGCTCCAAAGCAGTGATCTTCCAGGAGAAAGTATGTCCATCCATCTCACAATGTCTCCCTTGGAGTTTTAATCCACTGGATAATACTGCCAACAATTTGCACTGACAGAAGCTAAAGTGGCAGTTACACTCTGGTGGTTTGAACCTGTCTGCATACCAGGTACTCACCAAAGCCTCCCTATCACTGCCCCCCCCACCACCCCCAGATGCACAGGGAAAGAAAATATAACGAAAGCTCATGAATTGAGATATGGGCAGGGGGAGATCACTCACCAGTTATTGTGACAGGGAAAACAGACTTGACCTAGGGAAATTATTTTAATTTATTACCAATCAAATCAGAGTAGGATAACAAAAATTAAAATCAAATCTTAAACCACCTTCTCCCCAGGCCTCACTTCCTCCTGAGCTTAACTTTATTCCCAACTGCTCTACCTTCTCTCCATAGCCTGCCTCACCACAGGCTCTACCATGGGATCTCTCCCACTGCCATTCCCGCTTTTTACCTATGTCATCACAGAGGTGCTAGCACTCTCGATGATGGCCTTGGCCAGCAGTGGGTCTGTCTTGGAGCCAACTGGCATTGACTCTGTCGGACATGTGGGAAGATTCTGGCAGCTTCTTACACAAGCCACCCCTGTAGCCCCCTCCTACCAAAACCTTGCCACGCAAACCAAACATATACACAAAATATGGACTTAAAGGTCTGATACTTACAGGCTGTGTAGAGTAAACTATGTACCTTAACTACTAGGTTTTCTTACCAACAGCATTGGCACTGCTGTGAGATATCAGTGAGCTGAAGGTACAGCATATATCACTCAGTATAGCAATCAGGACTGTCTGTCTCGACCCATAACCCACAGAAGAGTGAGCACTTGTCAAGAAGATGGCATTAAAAAAGGACACTGCTGTCTGACAGGGAAGGTGATCACAAATATCAACTTGCCACCATCAAATTAACCCAAGTGCAGTAGATATAGAAATGCAAGGGCTGAAGAGGCTTTGGACAAAATTATCTATTTAAACTCGTTTTTGCCCAGAGTATGTTTGTTTGCAAACTCCCTTCTACCCTTAATCATAAAGAGTACTGTAGGGTTTCAGAGTGTTCAAAAAATATGTGTTCCAAGGTATTATATGACTAAGCAGTATATATTACTATATTTCCCTTTCTCGGTGTTTTTTCTTCACAGAATTCTAATAGAGTAGAATCCTAATAGAATTTAATGCATCCACGGCCCATGTTCTATTTTCCTTTTGAAATCTATAAAACAGATTCCATGGACTGTATAATATCAATACCCTATTGTAAACAAAGTAGTCTTCCTTACCAGAGAAGCAAGAGCTTTGAGCTAAGGTTCAATAGGTCTCTCCAATCAGACAGACAATGAGGAAAATATAAGTATCTGTAAACATAAACAGTGCCTGAATTCAATAACTGCTTATCTTTAGCTTTTCAAAGCTTGTTTTTTGTTAGTTTGTTTTTTTTTTAACTGCAGATTTTTTTTAAAGTGTGTATAGTGTAGCTTTTGAGAAGTGGCTGGACTTCAGCATAAGGCTTTTCTAATCCTGAATCAAAGAGGTTTCCTAATATTTTTAATGGGAGTAGAAAATTAAAAATACATGAACATTGCAGTATAGGAAACTTATATTTCTACTGAAAATACTCTAATTACTCAAAACAATTTAATCCTCTGCAGAGTCTATGACAGAGCACTACTTGGTAAGGAATAGCAGAATATTAGACAAAGAGAGAAAAAGAGAAGCACATAGTGCTTTGAACACACACTCACAAAGGAGGCCATCAATACCATCTGCATGTTGGAAAGCAGAGACAGAGATAAATGACTTGCCAAAATTTTGCAGGAACCAGGAGATGTTACAGGAACAGAGCAAATAAAACTTGTCCTTCCATTCTTAAAACACCACCTTGCAATTTACATTACCTTGACTTTGCTAACCAAGAACATTTCAAACATCCATGGTTAATATACACATAGGATGCAGTAACTACTAAATAAATTCACATAGAATCTACCCATTTTCCTTGACAGCCCTTATATCTAGGTCAATGCATGTTCTTCCATGATCCAGTGTTGGGGGATCTCTATTATTTTGTGGTGCCCATTTCTAGGCCCTTCAACCTGTGTTCCTCTACCTCCAGTGTGGCACTTGGTCCCTCCAAGCCCAAGGCATTTTTTCATTTATCTTCACCAAAAGTCAAAAGGCTGCACGTGAAACTTGTTGGAAACAGTATCTTACAGCAAGACTCATTTTTCCTACAAGGATGAGAATTTTATTGAATCAAGATAGACCTCTAGGGAAAATTACAACTTGGCAATTTGCATATTTGTTTTGTGTTGTAGAATTTGCTTACTGTAAAGTTGTTTGGCAAAGTGGTATCACCTGAGACCCTTGCCAAATTTGTATTATGTTAGTTCAATCAGAACTCCTGATGTCAAATTGAAACTTGATTATTGGGAATGGATGTACGAAAAGCTGAAGTACTTCCAGAAGTGATTTTTTTGGCATAGTAGGTGTAAAAAGGAGAAGTGAGTAAGGAGAAGGTTAACGTCACAATTTCAGTTTCTGTACCTCTTCCTGATATCTTCTCTGTACATTCTAGGAAAAAGCTTAATCCTAGTGCCATCCTAGATGCCCTTAGATGTTGAGTGTCCTCTAGATTGTAAACACTTTGAAAACAGTGAGAGAGAAACACAAATGAATTTAGCATGAGGATGCATTCCTTGACCCCTCCTCCCTCTCTGTATGGCCACTCATTCATTCATGTTAACTTCCATGGGAAGAAGCTGTTTCATCAGGCCTGCAGGAAGGGACAAAGGACCACCTTTACAGATAACCCTCCATTTGTAAATCATTGTAGCTACCATTATGAAAAGGTAGCTCAGAGCATGGGAGATAAGAGTAGTACAAAAATGGTCCTAAGATGTTCATTCCTTGATCAAGGAAGAGTTTGGATTTTTTTTAATGAACTGAAACAGCCAAAGGAATTTAGAGCTACAGGACTGTTATGATTTAGACTATACTGTTTGTGCTTACATACTGGAAGGAAAAATTTTCTTGCCTTTGTCCAGCACTACATGATTGGCCACACTCAGTAAATATTACCCAAGAACAAGAACAGAGTTCCTCTCTTCATTCATTATTTTGTCAGCATGCTGCTGAAATTAGTAGGTCAAACCCTGACATTTCTATTCAGGAGAAAGCCTTACAGAGGTCCCAGATCTGAAAAAGGATTTAGCTTTATACTGTATGTTCAGCACAAAATAACATAGTCTTTAAAAATCAGATTTTAAAGACCTGGCATTTTGTTTAAAAAAATAAGAGTAAGATGTGCTATATGTCATCTTTTTGTAGTGATGCAACTACAGCCCCAAATCTCCATCTTTTCTGCTTCCTTCAAAATCTACCCACCCGACTAGCTGATTGGGAGAGACAATTAAATTGTAACAGGCCGATCTTGCGAAATACAAACTGAAGGGGCAATAAAGGTGATGGATGTCTGTGGCCAGCTATTACAACTGTTGTCTGTGACTGCTCTTCATGCAGATGGAGGACAGTACTGGCAGCATATGGCATGGGAGTTTGGGCTTGGAAGGCAGATACTGCAGATACTGATAAAAGGAATAAAAACCAAAGCAGCATGGTGGTTAGGAAGCCAGTCTGGCACAACAAATTGCTGATCACCGTCCTCATTTTTGCACCTCTACATCTTACCCACATCTATAGGATCACACCTCCACTCCTACTGCTTGCTTTTTAGCTCTGCCTGCAGAGAGGGAGCCAAGAAGCCTTAGGTGGAAAGGGGCTATAGCACATAATCATTCTGGCAGATGCAACCAGGCAGCACTGGTCAGCTGGGGAGGCTGGCCTGGGTGAAAGTCTCATCAAACACTACAAGTCCCATTTTTTCCTTGAAACACTTAGCTTACTGGATAACTAAGTGCTTTAGAAAACAATCACTTGGGCTTTTTGGTTGCTGGGATCACAGAAGCATAAGGTAATGGAGGTCAGCAGTTGTCCCTAGAGTGAGACTCTCACTGCAGCTTCAGTGGTAATGTACATTGGAGTGCAGCATCTCAGGCCTCAAAGAATAACAGGATACCCTGCACATCAGAGTCACCTAGCCACTGCTGCCACTGAAGCCAATGTTTTAATCTCTTGCACTAACTGGGACCTAGTTTCCTATGGGGTTAAAAGTTTATTGCCTTTTTTTTTTTTTTCCCTCCTGAACAATTTTAACACTAATCCTGGACAACCTTTCTTTTCACATGGTTCTCCCTCTTGCCATATCGGAGTTTGGACTTGTTTCTTCTCCCGGTATACTCAAAGTTTCATTCCTCTTGGCATCTTTCATCCTTTTCATTTAAGAGACCTAACTACACTGTAACTGGAAGTGGTTTCTCTGCAGTCTGGTAAAATCTCAGAATGATTTCACCACACAGTTTGTCATATATTTTCTGAATGTTTACATTAAAAGAGAAGAAGCTGGTTTTCATTGGCCCTCTTGATAAGTAAACATTGACTAGATAATTAAAAATTACCTGCTTTCTCAGCCTACTGATGGGTCTGCCTCTGTCCATGCTTGCTCATCATCATCATGGCTAGGCTTCGCGAACGAAGATTTGGGAAGGGCTCTACCCAAGCTTGCTACAAGTGCGCTGATGGTTAAAAAGGCCAATGTGAGACAGGTGCTTGCTAGAGTAAAGAGGAGTAACATCCTTTCAGTATCTCTCCTACACCTATGCTATGATCTTCAAGACTTTTTTAAAGGGCAACTACCAGCCAGTTCAGTAGAATCTTTAGTGTTGTCAATTTAAAAATATGCCCTGGAGACACAGAATGGGTCGGGTGGGAAGGGACCTTAGATATTGTCTATTTCCCGTCTCCCCTCTCCCATGAGCAAGGACACTTTTCGCTAGACTAGGCTGCTCCAAGTCTCATCCAACCTGACCTTGAACACTTCCTGGGATGGGGCATCCACAGTTTCTCTGGGCAACCTATTCCAGTCCCTCACTCCCCTCAAATTATATAATTATATAATAATCAGAAATTATATAATAGTGAAAACAGAGCCATTTACCTCTTTCTTATAAGAGCACTGGCTTTCACAGACAAAACAAATGCACCTGAGGACAATGCACATCTTCAGGATCCAAAAGATTATTCTGCAAATTGGTACACAATGCTAGGGATACAACCTTGTCAGGCTATAAAGAAAATACCAAGAAAACAAGGCAGACCATATGTGTATGCATGTGGGACTACTTCAGGAAAAGGAAAAAAGGAATTCTGGTATGGACTCCCTGTGTTCACAGTTATCATGTATTCTACTTTTAGTCATTTTATGGTAGGAAAAAGATGAGAAAACACAACAAAATAACACACACAACAAAGTGTCTGCTTTTTGCAATGGTCCTGTTCCTCTCTGTGGAATCTCACTGCTCCTCCAAATAGATATCACTATCCTCAAATTGCTTCCTACTTCATTAAAATATTAATAATTGAAGACTCTACTTCAGAAAATGAATACAATTGGTTTGGAATTAGTAATATGAAGTTTAAGCTGATCCACCAAATATTGTTCATGCCCTTGTACCAAAGAAGAATTAAGTACATGACATAAATGAAAGAAGCTCCAGGGAATTCATGTAACACCAACCCTCATGCAGAGATAACCTATACTAACGCTAAAGGATGGATAAAACAAGCAGATTGCAGTTCTCTATCAAGAAATCACGATGATCTTTTTTCACACAGCAACACAAGTTAGCCTAATTGCAGTCTCCCTAAATAGATGGGTACAAATGTCAGCCTGAATGCACAGCAAATTCCTCCATCAGGATTCTGAAAGTTTCAGAAGGCTTTGCACAGCTTCTCACTAACAAGCTTCAAACACTAACAGAACTGTCCCAGTGTAGGAAAGTGGACAACCAGTAACTGGAGAGAATCCTTCAGGGAACATAACAGCTGGTTTGAAATTTCAGGTTTGTTTAAGAAAAAAAAAAGTATCAAAGATTTTAAAAAATCTGCACCATTCTGGCTTTTAAACTTCTTAGATTTTTGTCTGTACTAAAATGAAAAATTAATAAAATTAATTTAAAAATTACAATGGCTTTATTTAATTACTGGAATTTTGTTAGAACATTGGAGTTTCTAGACATATTACTTATTCTTCCATCCTCCCTTTTCCTTTGAGAAAAAAGAAGGGAGCAGAAGAGATGAAAAGTGAGATAAAGCAGAATTGTTCTTACCATTTATAAACCTAAACTTTAGATATTTATTTTATCTGAAGACACAATTTTCTAATACAAACAGCAACATTAGCTTCAGCAGAAAACGTTCAAACTCTAAAAATATGTCCAGTTGAAAAACTTGCTTTATTGTGTTTGTAATTTATTTTTATCTTTCCTATACAATGAAATAGGTGTGTATTGCAAATTGAAATTATATGCAGAGCATAACCAATTTGAACTGGTAACTAGTGGGGTCTACTATCATAAAAAAGGCACACCATTACCTCCTAATTTTGTATACAAGAGATTGGTCTTCCTTAAGCTCCGTGCCAAACTTTGCGGAGTGTTATCTCAAGAGAACAATAAGAAGAATTACTATCAAGGGAGATAACATTGTGGTCCTTTTAATAAGGACTCTTCTTGACATTGAAGCATGTGCTACATGGTAGCAAGGGAAAGTTTATTGGATAAAATTTCTTCAGGTAAAGTTACTTGAATCTTATATTATTTTGGTGCTTTTTAAAATGCGTTTATCAATTCACTTTTATTATGATGTACTTTTTCAAGTAGAAGTGTTTGGGGATGATTTTCTTTTTAATACTGCATGTTAAACATAGATGCAACCCTAATGCAGTGGGTTCAGTATCACAGTCAGTGGTTAACAACTCTGCAACCTTAAAAGTGGTATTGGAGGCATGCACTTCCCCCAGCTTTCAGAGCTATATTTTTTCTTTCTTTATGAGACTAGGTAGGTGGTTTCAAGAAGAAAAAGGAACGTGAAAACCTTGTCCCCTTTTCTAGCAAACACTTCTCCAACAGAATGATCTGAAATGGGAAGGAAGCATGAAAGAGGCTTTATTGTTTTTGTGAGAAAGGTTAATAGCAAGAGCTGCCTTCAAGAAAGAAAAGAAAAAAAAAGCTGAAGGAAATGAAAAACAACCCAGCAGCTATGTCTCAGTCTGGATCAAAGCAAGAGAGGGAGCTGTGCCAAGTGTCTCCCCATTTTTCTGGATAATTTTATAGACATGCAAGATACAATACTTAATTAGTCTCTCTCCTTTATTTTTTTTAAGTATCCAACTGCACCCAACAAACAGCAATGAAAACTGATACGTGTATCCTTGTTAGTCAATGAACCTTCCGAAAGGACTTCAAGGAAAAGGAGTGAGATTCAAACCCTATAACACATTCCCTTTTCAGGTTTTCAGGACAGATGGCCAGTAAGGAGTTCTAAATTATTCTCAGTGTATACTAAAAACAGACTGGGTTTTGAGGATTCACAACTTTTCCAATCACTATCAGTTGGGCTGAGACTCTACCTCATTTGCTGGAGACTACCAAACAGCTACAAAAGAACTGGCATCTTCTTTTATTACCTGTGTGGATTCAGTTCAACTGCTAACTAGAAATTAAGAGCATTGTTTAATTCTGGTATCATTCCTTTAACTTCAGCGATGTTTATCTAGAAATACATTTGGCTTGAAAACTGTTGCTTTAAATTGATCCTCTGAGCCTTCTTAAACCCTGTTAACAGTGGAGGAGTGGGTATCCTGCATTATTTTCTGAGATTTGCCTGTGGTTTATTTGCAAAAGCCACTTTTCTATCATTGCATTGACACACAAATGGAACCTGCACTTAACCCTGCCACATTTGCTAACTGAACACAAATCAAAGATTTCCACTCTTCATTGTCAAAAAGATGAACTATTTTCTGTCCAACTCAAATAGCCCTAGTATATCCAGATCAGTCACTTTCCAGAAATGATGTAAGCCACAATACCAGGTCCTGACCACTAATGTCTCAGAACACTTCCCTCTTTTGACTATGGGTTTATGTGTACTTTTCTTGCTGTGACAAGCAATTTTGAGGAGAACAGTCTGCAGTTCCATTCGTGTATGTCACTTACAAGTTATAATGCTTTTTGTCTTGTATACCAGGGTTTGAACAATGATCTGAATTGCTCCTTCCTGAAGAGCCTCTCATAAAGCTAGGAAAAGGAAAAATGGGGGAGATAAAGGAGGTGGCAGACCCACAAAAGCACCAACACCGTGTACCAAAATACTACTGCTAGCACAGATCAGTGCCTCCACTGGGTGTCTGAGACAGCTGGAAAAGAGAACAGACACAATGACTCATGTTACTAAAGGTACAGTGCTTGTGATCAGAGCTAAATTTCCTGGATTGTTAAATCAGCAACTTTCTTGAGTGCTGAATTAAAGATGTTTGAAATGGTATTTCAAAGCTACAGTTGGTTACATTTGAGCATGCTGACCTTAACAATGTCATGTTAAATATTTTCCTTTTAATTAAGTTAATAGCTGAGCTCTGAGAATGCTTGGTTTTCACTTCATTAATTTTACTATTAAATGGGAAATAAGATATAGAAACAGATTAGCAGAGCAGCATGACAAAAGGGCCCTCTCAGTTAGCCTGAACGATGACCACAATGCTCATGGGTTCAGACCCATCAGTTTTGAAGGGCTAGGCAGGCTGCGTGTGCAGGAGCCCTCTCCTCAGGACTGCTCAGCACTCACATGCCAAGCACAGCTCATAGGATAGATTAGCATACACTGACAGCCACTCTAGCTGGTCTCCACACAATACACGTTAAGTTTCTGCATAGATACAGGTAAACATTTTTTTTTTTTTAAGCAGCAGAAGAGCAGTTCTGCAAGCTCCCTTTCTGCTGGCTATTGGAGAATATTGAATATTCTTCAAGCATGATGAAGGGAAAACTTATGGATGTCAACAATAACTTAGGCAGCACAATGACCTACATTGCTTGCTGACATTTAATCAGATTGCAATATGATACAATATTGTTATCATCTAAAATAATCCTACAGTTTCAAGGGAATTATTTAGGTTTGAATTAAAAGCTAAAACTAGTAGCACTATACAGAGACTTTTGTAATAGCAAAGTCTAAAAAACTTAAAATACTTCAATCCAGGAAAGGTGAAAATGTAAAAGAAAGCATGAGATATACAAAATAATGTACAAAACTGAGAAGTTAAGCACTTTGATTAATTTTTCTGATTAACAGACAACTAATGAAACTAAATTATCCATTTACTTTTTATTTAACACAACACTTATTCAGAATCTAGGCACATAATTGCTGCAAAATATTATTGAGACCATTAAATAAGGAGTTAAAATTCATACAGATAAAAGTTTGTAAGGATATAATTTTCTTTTCAAGAAACCAAGAATAAAGACACTTGTGCTCCAGAGTATAAAATGAACTGATAATGCTCAGAGAGAAATTTTTGCAAAAGCCCAAACAGGGAGCTGCTTCCTCTTGTGTTGACTTTGCTTGGTAAAAGTTCCTGGCCTAGAAATTCCCTTCTGGAACAGATTGATAACACTTCTGTTTTCAAAATTAGCATTCTGAATATAGGAGCTCTTCTTAAAAATTTTTATCATGGATTTGGGTCCTGTTTTCATAAGCAGTAAATGCTTAACGTGATTTTTCAAAATTAGGCCCACTCATCTCAACTAATATCCACTGAAGAGAAGCTTCTTTAACCTTAATAGTTACTAGAGAAAAGCATTAAATACTAAGAAAAGTAAATAGCTTCCCTCATGCTCTCTTTTTTGAAAGCATCACATTATTCTTGCTTACAGGATTTATTACAGAGTAAATGAAGATTTTCATTGGATCTGTTCTGAAAGCACCAGCAGCACATCACTGCTCACCGTGTAAAGGGACACACTGGCAGAGCATTTAGTCCAGTGACTGCAAAACAAGTCATCTGTTTTTGTGAAGGAAGTCATGGTTTAACAAATCAGTTGGAGAGCTTCAGGTCAGCAGATCTTAATCCTATCACTTATGTTGGAAGGGACTTGCTGTGTAACTTGCAGGAAGCATAAAGCATTTTTTCCCCTATTTCTTTCTCTTTCAAATAAGAATAACAATGTTTTATTAAATGGGTGTAGACTGCTCAGAGATCCCAGAATGCGAGAAGTCTAGACAAAAGCAAACTTCACCTAAGAACTGTCTGACCTCTTACTGAAATATTTACAGATTTGTTTTCAGGCTGAACAGTTCCTGATAGCAGAGTAGCTTGTTTCACTGCTCAGTCCACCCCTTCTGTCTGCAGCTGTTCTCAGGGTACACATGCAATCATCACATTTGGGTAATAGTGATAATGATCCCATGTGCACTAATAAAAGGCAAGTACATATTTCACTTTCTGTGAGGGGTTGGTCCTTGGACAACACTGCCTGCCAGCTGCCTCTGTCCATAGTACAACCTGTAATTTAGTTAACAAAATGAGCCATTTCAGAGATCAGTCATTATTCTGCCTGGCTTTATCTATTTATTGTTGCTGTCCATGATAAACATCGTAGGTCTGCCAAACAAAGCCTTTACTGCTGAAAAGGATAGAAAAATAATCAGAAAAAATAGAACTCTTGCCCAATCTGAACTGCCTAGTCAAATCTTTTTACCCTAATGCTGGACCTTCTTCTTCGTCTTCTTCTCATCTCTGAAGTTAAGCAAAAGTACATTGGACATACAATATACTCTCAATTTTGCGGTTTCTTTTCCAGCTTCTTTGCTACTTTATAAATTTTTGTGAGGTATCTGTGGTCTGACCAGAAATTCTCATTAAAAAGCTCTTCCTGCTTTAAATCCATCATGTCTTTTCAAATCCAGATGGATGCTATGGTTCAGTTAGTTCCCTAGCCAGATGAACTTTTAGGGGTCAAACAGTTTCAGTGGCCATAAAGAAACAATGTTTGTCAATATTGATGCTTCCCCTACCACTTACATGATAGTTGAGGAAAAAATTCAGAATCTTTCACTGATTTAACTTTTCCCTCTGTTAATGGTATACCTAGACCCTTTTCCTAATCAGTAGTGGGAACATTGTTCACAGTTTAATATTAGTCAAGTGCAGAGTGAAATTCTGAGCATAAATCATTCCACATTGTGGTCTACAGCTTCATGTTCTCATTCATTTTTCCCTCACCATTTGGTTAACATTTGGTATACTGCATCCTCCCTTAATTCAGTTTCCATTTATTCCACTCTTGTGTCTCCATCAACAAAACAGACTTTGCCTCTTCGAGAACTGCAAGGATTTACGCAACAAGTAAGTGGGAAGAAAGGAGGCTTCAGAGCACTGGCAGAAGAGCTTTAATTCAGCTTTTGAGAAGCCACTCAAGTCTCCCACTGTCACTGCTGATGAGAGGCATGTACACTCCCTGCTCTCTGACTGCAATCAACTTAGGTTCTAATGACTCTCCAGCTGATTTTAAATGTCTGGAGCCATAACCCAATCTCAAGAATTTCCACTTCAATCCTGCAAATGGTAACTTTAAAAGAAACTTTAACTATCTTCAATCTGAACTTCACACAAATGTACTGCATTGGAGAACAAAAGGTGGAAAAGGGATGTTATCAGGATTTCCCCTGTTCTTCCCACAAGAGTAATGACATGCTACCATTTAATGGGAGTGTTGTGCAGTTTACTTTATAAATAATTGTGAAGAGCTGCAATAGCTACTGAAAGATACGTAAATAGTTAGCATACATTATTTGTGGAATAAAATACAAACTGTGGTCATCCTAAAAACATTTACTTCTGTACTTAAATGTTAAAAGTAAAATTGATTTGCTAGCAAAATTATCCTATCATTCATACATTATCATACAGAGTACAGCCACTATAGTAGTGGAAGGTAACATATAGACCCCTTTAGTATCACTTTAATGAAACCTTACTTCATTGTCAGGCACTTTAAGAGAAATAAATGTCAGAGGTTATTAAAATATGATAATATAAATACAGTACTCTTTCTAAAAGCAATCAAATGTACTAGGACTCCTTGGATCTATGAAGATACAACAAAACACCAGATAAAAGAAAACAGGTGTCAGAATTTGAAAGGGCCTTTTATAGAAGTACTTTACCAAAAAACTCTATAAAAATCATAACAGCAGAAGAAGTGCTGTAAAAAAAAAATTAAAAACTGATAAAAACACAGCAAACAGAAAGTAGGATCAAAATTCTGGATTTTTTTTTTTTCAATATGACAAAGAAAACAATGCATGCGCTCTGCTTAAGGAGCCCCAACTCACATAATTGTCAGTGCTGTGGAAAAGGAGGTAAATAACAAAGAAACAAATCTGCAGCTGGAACAAACTTATTTAAGTTATTTCTTAGTAGAAGATCTATGAAAATTCTTTACACAATGGCAAATTAAATTTACTATTGACAGATGCAAAGCAATGCACGCTGAAAATAACTAATAGCTACATATTATACTGCTGAGTTCCAAATTAACTGGAAGCTCCAAGAAAAGGGTCCCTGTGTGTGCATCTCAACCCGTCAAAGTCTAACCAGGAGAAACAACATGGGACAAAGATCCTAAATGAGTGACACAGCAAAACCACTCAGGCTGAAAACTTGAAATACTCAGGAATTTACTGTAAATTACTTTTTTTTCTCCCCCTGAAACCTCTGCTCAGTTATTACCTATTTCTGATATAAGCAAAGTTTGACATTAGAATTTGTCAGAAACTGAACAGTGGCAGACTATAAGTTTATCAGGGACCAAAACAAGTAATATCACTTAAAGGGACAGACTTTGAAAAATACTTCCACAAATATGTCTGATTATGAGGAGGCCACTGTAGCATTATCAACCCTGGATCCTACAATATGTCCAGATGGATGCTGATTAGATGAACCACTGGTCCGAAGAATAATATTCACACCTATGGCATTGCAATGTAATCCAGTTTTGCCCTTGATAGTACTTTGTCAAGATGTGCACAGGCGAGGCACATATTCAGCCTCCTTTTATTTTTTCATTTGATTACAAAGGAGTCATTGCTCAGACCCAACTCTTAAATTTTCCAGATTGTGACACATCTCTGATGCATGGATGATTCATGTCAAATGAACCAAAGCCATGCAAAGCCTTATATCAGTGCTGGAAAGATGCTCAAAGCACAAGCCAAGTGTATTTATTTCTAAGGGGATCCCATTCTAGGCAAGGCAAAAGAACAGCCTGCTTGGCTTTGTGGGCAATGCAAACAACGAAGGCAGTATTCACATTGCATAAAGTGTTTTGTAACAACTTGTGTAGCAGGGAATATGATCCAAAAGAGGGAAGGAACACATAAGGGAACAAAAAGCTTCTGGAGACTTGGCAGTATATCCATGGGTTAAATATGTAAGATGTAAGAAACAGAAAAAGTATTTAAGGAATGGAAGCTACAAAAAAAATTACTCCTCCCCCAACCCTGAGAGCTCCCTACTGACCTAATTAGACTAAAAAACAAACCACGCAGACAGGGCAGCAAACTCACTTTGGGATATGGTCTAGTTTAAGTAGACATGGGGCTGCTAAGAGCTAAGGTAGAAGAGAGAAAGGCAAAGGGGCTCCTGTTTTTTCCTTACCTTGCCCTTGTTACAAGCAGTTGTACTTGTGCAAATCTCATGAGTTTTAAAATTTATTCCTTACCAGAGCAGGGTCATTACATTTCTATCTGTCCCTGCTGGGATAAAAATAAGGTCAATGTGTCACAAGCAAAATGATCTCAGTGTGCAAAAAGGAAGAATATTACTAACAAAAAATTACTGAGCCACACATATCCCTCTCGGTCTTGCACACCATGAGAAGATTTAAAATTCAGAGATTAGAATAAACAAATAAAAAGGAAAGAAGGAAAGACTAATAAATAATAAACACCCTTTCTTCACAGCAGTGGACATCTTGAGGATCTTATTAATACACCTAAGAGACAGGAGAATGGCAAGGGGAGAGGACAAATAAGCCACAAAAGTGCTCCTAATCTAATGTCTATCTGTACATTCTTTATACATAAGCCAGATCTGTTTGAAATGATCACCTGTTTGGTTGTCCTCTACTGATCTGTGTTCTTCTCTGCAGAAAGCACAAATCTAACAATTTACACAGTTTAAATTAAAAACAACCTGGTCAACCTGGTAAAATTATGATATGAAATATTAGCCTTGGAAGACAGTATGACTGTGTATGAGTTTAGCAGAGTGCGTAAGAAAGAAACAGGACATTTTGACACATATCTATATTGAAAAGAGAAAAAAGGCTAGTAGTAGGTGCAACCACCTTGTCTTCTCTTGCCCTGCCTCCATACCTTCATCCAAACAACTCAATACTAAAGTACCAGAAGACATTTCACATTTCCTAAAGATCAACCTGACAGCTTACCAGCTGTTTCTGTACTCTTCTTCCCACAATGGCATGAGTAATCCAAAAAGTGTTCTCACTTTCTCTGCTAGCAGCATGGTTACCTGCTGTTCCCTTCTCCTAGTCTCTTCCCTGAGCAGCAAAGTACTATCTCTTTTATATCCCACTCATTTTGCAAACCATAGGGTTTGATATCATGTAAGAACAACTACTACCCCTATCTCATCCTAGAAGTTCTCATGCTGGTAAAACAGCTTCCCATCTCTCATCTCTAACATCACTGCCCCAAAGATACATTGGTCAATTTTTGGTGCTATTTCAGTGCCTTGGCCTGAAGAAGAATTTTACGGGCCACTATGTATTTAAGCTGTCTCCTTAAATAGTAAAAGAGCAAAAGTACAAGGATTGAATGAGATAAACACAGTCAGTTTGTGGGAAGGTCCTTATCTCTTTTATAGGCACCTATTAGTGCCTACGAATGAAAGACAGTAGTGCAACAGACACTCAAGGGCTATGAGTCTTATATTCTTAAAATACAAAACTCTTATAAAAAATACTATAATAAAATCACTACTTAGACCTTGAGCTGAACTTGCAGATATGTGTAACTTATCCTGGGTTGCATTGCATCACCTGAAGTCTGGAAGTCTGAGGAAAGTACATTTAGTATCACAATCGATAGCTGGAAGGACACTTAAAAAACAAGTGTGCCCCAAATTCTCTGGTGTATCTTGTGGGCTAACACCTGCCACATCTCATTATATGAGCTTGAGAAAATTTAAGGATCCAGGATGTGTGCAGTCTTACTCAACAGAAATTCCCTTCTCTTTTTTTTCTATTTTAAGTATATTTTTTCCTGTTGACTGGGCCATTCACTGTTTTCTGAATAACTGTATCTGTGTAGGTAAAAGGCCTGTGGGATTTGTTTGCCCTTCTGGCAAACCATGCAAGCATGTCCTAAAATGAGAGCCAGACTTCCATTGTGTTTGCCAGTGCCATACAACTGGCCTTTTTGAAATGCTACAAAACCAGAAAGGGAGTAAAAGGAGGGTGGCAGTGCTTGCCAAATGGCACCTCCTGTCATATGCGCACACTAGTCTGGATAGCCACTTGGGTGCAGAAGTAAAAAGCTATCAACACCGGGATAGAAACAGGCATCCAATTTCCCCACCCACACAGATGGAGGAAAATGGAACACCTCACTGGTAATGGTTTTCAGAGAGAAAGGGATACAAAGCAGGAAACAAAAGAGGATGGACTCCAACAACACTTTTTTTTTTTTTTTTTTTTTTTTTTTACAACAGGTTCTTTGTTTCTCCCTCTCTCATCTAGTGTCTGATCCACAAAGGAATCTAAATCTCATCCTAGAAAAAAACCCCTCTGTTCCTTGATTCAGTTTACAGACAATGTAGTATGAACAGAGGAAAGCACTGCAGTTAATAAAAAAGGACTTTCCTGTCTCATTCTCTGTAATAATATCTCAGACACCAAATAAGTGGAGACAAAACAGAGAAGAGAAAGAAGGCTCAGGATTCAAAACATAATAAACAAAATCAACACTAATAACACTGATACTGCTAAAAGTAATAATTTATCCTGTGACAGAGCAAGAAGAAACCATCAAGAAAGTGGCCTTGCCACACTCAGTGACAGGACAGTAGTCATAGCATAAAAGAAGGGCTACGTGAAACAAGTAAGCAACACAACAGTATGCAGAACAGGTAACTTGGTTTCTCTTCAAATAGGAGTTGGTTAGTGGTAGATCAGACAGAGAAAAGATACTGATGCAAGAGACAAGGAAACAGAAGTCTCAGAAGAAGGGAAGCAGAGGAAAAGAAATGGCTTAAATCTCCAATCAACAGAGATGGTAGGAAATTTTCAACATTGTTGTTCTCAAAATAAGTTCTTTGAAAAAAACAGTTAGAGAATAACACACTGAAATTTCAGCAACATCTAAATTGTAGCACAGTGTAGTATTATCACTGTTTAATAAAACTTTCTGTTCCATACATACACAGCACAAAGAGCACCACAAAGGATTCTGATGCCCTTTGAAACCAAGACGTGGCATAATGGTTATCAAATAAATAAGCATAAATGAAATTTGCAATAAAACATGTTTAAGCAATGTGGGCCTGGGAATTAATCTGCCAATGTGAAGTCAGTCCACTCAGAAAACTATTAGCTTGGGAAAAATGCCATGATGGGAAAGTACAGGTTTAAATTTTAGGTGCCAAGTGATTACAGCCCCATTTGAACTGGGCCAAGGAAGCAGGGTTAGCACACCTTCTGCTCTGAAAAGCACACAGAGATATTTAAAGAACATAAGCACAGTTGGAACGTCAGTTTTACCATCTGTCCTAAATAGATCATCTTCAATAATGGTTCCTCCCAACACCATTTTGAAGCCCCATTTTTGTATCAGCTCTGACAGCAAGACAATGTTTTAGCCTATAGCCTCTAGAACAGCCTTTACTTGAGCTCCCTTCCCACTTACCATAGTTTTTTGAGCCATTAAGCAAGATTACAGCCAAAACCAATTACAGCATCCAGTATCTACAGTGAAAATTAACATGAAACTCATATTTATGTGTTGGGTTTGCTTTGGGTTTGTGTGTGTGTTTGTTTTTATTATTTAAGACTTGCCACAGAAAAGTAGAAGTCAGCATTTCACAATCAGGTTCACGCAAAAAAACCCCAGTAAGTGAAGAAAGAATTATAGGTGAAATCAGTGCTAATGTGGTTGACAGTAATGCTTGCTCCACCCAGTCTCCAGAAAGCTTGTTTCGCTTGTGTAGAGAGCTCATTACACCAAGTCTATTCACAGAGTCAGGATCACTACATATCAGAGGATAGCAGTGCCAAATTTTAATGGTCATACTTCTTCAGAATGTGCCTTTTGTTACAATGTCCCTTTGTAAAACTGTTCAATTTTAAGGAACAGAACCCATGATTTGCAAAACTGATGGTTCCAACTAGATGTGTGGTCATTCTGCACTTTTCTAATGACACTGGACTTTAGCACAGATTAAATTCTAGCACAGATTAAATTCTCCGCAGCTTTATCCAAGTGTAAATTTTATAATTTTTGAAACAAAAGAAACTCTCCCTTCATCTTCCCAAGTACCTGTAAGAAATGAGAACATACTGAAAGTATGGAGATGACATCTAACTGATACTTGAATTATTCAATTTTGAAGATTGCTGTTGAATGAAAATTCAACCCACTTTCATACAAACTGTTAATATTGACGTTAAATCATCCATCTCCTTAAATGGTTCCAGAAAACGAAAGAGTTTTCACTGTGTGTGGGAGTAAATCCTGTACGGGAGACATGGTGAGTACCAGAACCTCACACCATGAATTGCAAATACCATGCTCACAGTATGCAAGCATGACTCATTGATCTATCTGAAAAAATGAATTGCACTGCTACCAAAATGAGAGGGAATGTTACATATCCTTAAAAGCAAATAGCAACATCAAACATTATTTTGAAAAACAGGAAATGTTTACTCAAGCAATGTAGAACTCAATTATAACATAATCTGACCCATATGTCAGGCCAGTACATTTTTCCAAGTGTTCTTGACTTGCATTTCCTTCAGGAATTGCATATATGAGCACAAGGCAATGTAAACTCACCTTAGCTTTTGAAAGCTATGAAGATCACAAACAGGCATGCACTATCTACAGTTGCACAGATGCTTTGGTGCAGGACAGAAGAGACGAACGAACCTGTCTGCAGCTTGACAGGTTCTTCAGTACCCCTTCTCTATGGAAAAATGGGGTTTCTCTCCCACCCAGATTCAGACATCTATTAGAAGTTTGTTGCCTGGAATACTCCCATACTCAGTAGTGAGCAGTAGCACTTTCAGAGTGAGAATCAACCCATTTATCTCAATGTCATGATCTGCTCACTGGAAGCACCTATCCTTTTTTACTGACTATAAACAGAACACAGAAAACACCACTGGGCTAAAAATGCAACATAGCTAAGGGTATGCAAGCTGAATTGCTTTTCTTTCCATAGCTCTTTTCCACTGTTGTCATCCTCTGACTATACCAAAAGAAGCATTAAAATCCAGCAGGTGTTTTGGTCCATCATTTTTTAAGGAAGATGCATTATCTCAAAATATACCTACCTCTGCCATCCTTTGCTATCACATAATGTTGCTTACTGACCTCAAGTGGCCCAAGCCACATCCTTCCAAGTAATTATTTAAAATACATTAATTTGCCTTTTTTATAACCATCTCAAATACAGAAGCATTGAGGTTTAAAAATACATTATTATGCCAATAACACCCGAAAGAAGACCCACAGATTAAATATGCAGGGAGCTACAAAGCCCCCAGTGAAATAACAGTATTCTGGATAAAAGAAAGATGGTTAAGACATAGGTGTTGTCACCAAATATGCCACAGCCTTGTTTTCTCCTAGCAAACAAGTCTTTAAATCTATTGTGTGACACCTCAGCCCTTCATAAACAGGCAGTATGGCAGTCGCCCATCTTGTCTTAATCAAAACACTGGGACAGAAAGATAATAACATTATGTAGTATTATTACTGGAATATTTACCTGCGTTTATTTTTTTTTAAATCCTAGTTTTCCACATACTGCATTCTCATTAGATTTTGATGCAGTCAGCATCAAATTCTAAATAACAATAGTAAACTTCATGAATCATTTTGGTAAAACCTTCCTTGAAGTGACTTTGAAACAGAGAAATAAATTTTGCTAGCTCTATCTTTCTTTTTCCATCACACATATAACTACATCCTCCGCCACTTGTAAATGGCAACATACTTACAACTAACTTTCTACCTCTTGCAGTTTGAAACTTCAAAAAATCACCTTCATAATATGTGCTTCTAATTAAATTTCAGTCCCTAACCACAGCTGCTATGATTCATGAATACTCTGCAAGGTTCAGTGTTAATTAATGAGGGCTCTTTAAATTCTCAGAGCCAGGGAGTGGGAGAGAAATAGGGTGTATGCAAGACATGAGGATTTCATACAGTTGGTTGTAGGGTGTTGTGATGCCCCTCTGGGAGGCAGCTCAATTACAGTATGCATCCAAACAAGAATGAAAAAGGAGGTGGAGAACTGGGAACAAAAACCCACACAGTGCATTATTCATAAGCAAATATATAATTATGCAGTCTCATGAATTAGGGATCTACACTTTTAAAGAAAGACAGAAAAAATGTGTCAGAATATTGCTTTGTGGTGTATTGGTTTAATATTCCCTTCTTCCTAAGAAAATTTAGAGGAAAAATGGGACACAGTCAACAGATCCCTAGGGCATCTAGGCAATCGAGGGACAATTTCTGACAGGTACAAGCTGAAGTATTAATAAATTTCATGGAGTGTGGATTTCTACAATCCTTTCTGGAATTGCAATTTGATGCTGCAAATGAAAGAGCCCAGCAGCTCAGCATCTCTGCAGATAAGGAATTTCAAGGTGAGATTATACACATTGGCTAATTAAGCAAAGCAGCCTGTCTGGCTTACATGCATATAAGTTCATAAATAATCACAATTATTAAGTTCATAAATAATCACATATTTTTCTTATGCACAGGGCAGGCTGCTCAAGACATCACAACTCTGCCTTCAGCTAAATGGCTGCCAGTCTAGAACACATCTACTGCTCACAGGTTGTACAAAATATCGACCTGAGGAGGCTATAATTAGTTGGCTACAAGTATGAGCATTTGACTTTTTTTGATATTTGTTTTTCAGTATTTTTTAATGTAATTGCAATATCTTGCATCTCCAAAACATCTTTCATCCTTTATGTATGTTCTCAGCAACGCAGGACAGAAACTATAATAGCCTAGTATCAGGATCTGAAATTAAGTAGCCGATAGCTAAATGAAACCTCAGAGGGGAGGTTTAGAAGAACAGAGTGTAAATTAATGAGGAGGGATTTGGCCTTAGCTTGCACAAGGCTGCCTCTTACAAAATGTTCTTTGTATATTTAACAGTTCAGTCATATCCTCAATCTTCAACTTATGAAACAACTGATACTACAGGTACATCAAAAGCTACTTTCCCACAGGTGATCAGTGTCATGCTTGCCCTTGGGGTGAAATTATGTCTTTCCCTCTCTTTCAGACTGAAGCTTGCAGTAAAGACATCAGCAAGCCTTCCCAAAATCAATTTCTTGTCTGGTCCTCTGAGGACTTTAAGTACTAGACAATAACCACAAAGCCTTTCAAAACACAGTATTTTTTTCCTATTAGTAAAATTCTGTGTAGGATAAAAGAAAATAACATATTTTTAAAGAAACAGGGGAAAAAAATAATTCAATATCCTAACCTAGTGCTTACTGTTCCCTTGTTGCTATTTTGGAAACCTCAACCCAGAAATACTCAACTATTACTTTTAATGAGTGAGTAAGTAAGTACCTGGTAACGTGATCATTACTTTCTCAAGCCAAGGGCTGGCTCTGCCTCTGCTGTGCTAATCTGAGCTAGGTACTCCCTTTACATGGGCCACACTGCAGCTACTCACAGCATTAAAAAAAAGACAAGAAGTCTGAAAGCAAAGCTGACATGTTGTCATGTTCTAAGCAAAATTTTTTCACTGCCTAGGTCTAGATCTGAGTCTACATCAGGAGGAACCTTAGACAAACCTCCTCAAAATTTTCCAGAGGCAGAGGTGACTGCTCCATAAATAAAAAGAAAACCTGGTTTTCCAGTAGAAACTCTCTCAGGCTACAGGTTCTCAGCTCTGGTTAACATCTTTTGGATTTTAACACTTTGGTCAGACCTAATAAATACAGAAACTGCAGATATACTGCTACAGGAGCCCTTTTTACTTTTCACGGATGGCAGGTTAAAGCCAGCATGGTGTAAGAACTGATGCACATGGTCTTCTGCCTATTTCTCTGTCTCCAGTAAGTGACAGCTATCACCAATTCCTTCCCACGTAATTTTGCCATTGCAAGGCCTCTACTTCTCCAGAAGCAATTATGAACTGGCTAGTCTTGTTTCCTTAAGATACAAATAACTTTTTGATACTTAGAGCTTAAAAGACGGGAGAAAAAGCTTTCACTTCTTTTTCCCAGTTTACTCAGAAAAAAGATGCCCTCAGTTTGACCTCCTGGGAGAGCAGGATTTTTCTTTCATTTAGACTAAAGAAAGAGTCCAAAAAACACATCAAGACTAGTGATGCATGGAATTGCAGGCCTACACTGGCAAACCCTAAATATTATAGCAAGTTACACCTTTTCAGCTAAAGGAGAGGAGGCCTGATTTTGCAGAATCAAAGTAGAAGGGCTCCAGTACAATTCAGCTCTGTAATCTCACTTGCTAGATTTATCATGAAAATTTTATCATGTTCTGATTTATCCCAGACTATAGGCTTCTTACAAGATGGGACTGCTATCCTCCATAATTGCTCTCTAAATCCTTAGCTGCTATTCTTATTGGATTGCAATTTGAATGCTTCTTCTACCAGTCTCTATGTCCTCTACTTTTTTAGCTCTATAGATCCACTGCCTTTCTAGCACTCATTCATTTGTTTCTGAAAGGATAATCTTTTAACCTAGACATTTATTTCAGAGCTACAAGGATTCTGGAAAGAAGATGAAGGTTATGCAGAGACAAAAACAAATTCAAAGCACTAGAGAACACACAATAGGAGAAAAACTGCATAGGTTGGAGGTTTTGCTTCATCTTCGTGCCTCTGATTCTCTGAAATACTTTTGTGTGTAGGCAGTTCAGATAACATAATAGAGAAAGTGATTTGTGGCTTCATCTATGTCAGTTTGGTTTTCTATACAAAGCCAAAATTTTGCCCTTCATAGCACATAGGAGGAAGTTTTCTCAGAAGCAATTCTGAGAACATTCAAGACAATGATGGAAGCAGCACAACCTCTTGTAGCACACAGGGTACCACCACTACCTGCTACAGAAAATTGTGCAACAGAATTGAGGTTTGTCATAAAATGCTAAAATTTTTGGCCAGAGATGGAGATAGTTGCTCCACCATAAACTGCGAAGTACCGATTCTGTTACTTCCTTTTTGGCCACTAATATAGCAATTTCACAGTGTTAGCATTTATTTCAAATAAACTGAAAACCCATTTAAAATAAACTATGGTACTCACAGACCCACAGAGTATATAACTCTGTATTTGTATGGGCTTGTCCACAGCACTCAGCAGCAAGACACAGAGTTTTCCCCTGTCCTTCCACATCCCTTTGGTGTCACACCACCTTTTTCAACATGGACGGAAAGTAACATCAACTTCAGTAGGACTTTTCTTCTGAGGCAATCAAGCTACTGAACAGGAAAAAACCCCAGCATACAGCCCCCAGGCAAATGTTTTATTATCTTCAAGACAAATACAACAAAAAATGGACAACTCTCTCTATAATGCAATTATTTCTACCTTAAAAGATACATTAGAGTAACCTGTGCCACATTTCATCCAGAAGTGAAATTTGCAGGGTGTGAGACTGTTCTCTGTTCCTCCCTGGGGATCTGTCCCTCACACCTTTTGTGATCAAATGGCCACTACAGTTACGAACAGAGACCATCCCAGAATAGAAAGGCCTCCAGAAAAATCCTAGAAACTGATCTAACACATGTTTGAGGACAACCACTGAAATGAAAGTTTGCCATTTTCTCAATATTCTCCACAATGCTGTGGAATAAAAAAAGAATGTATGTAGAACTGAAAACTCAAAGAACAAAGTCAATGTATAACAAATTAATTGAAACCTTGGCCTTCTCACAAAAATGCCAAGAGTTTGTGTTTGTTTTTGAAATGCTGCCCTCGTAATTTTTATATTTGGAGAGAGGATTGTAGAAACAGTATAAAACTACCAATGGAACAGAACAGTTGGCTTCCCAACCCAAATCACTATCAGCACTTCTTTATTCAGACTTGAGATCATAAGGCTTAGAAGATCCTTATGTCAAAGTGGGATTAGGATTTAACAAATCAAACCCGTTTTCCTAGATCTAAAATGAACCCAGCCATACTACCATGTGTGAAGACATTAAAAGCAGAAGGGGGGTAAATTCTTTTAACTTTTAGTCTTAATGATATTTTAATGGTGCAGAATTCAGTGGAATTATGGCTTTATCCCAATACTAATTTCTTTTTTTTTTTCTGTCAAAATGTAATGATTTGTAGTTTTATGAAATTGCCACTTTTAGAACAACAAAAAATGTCCACACAAGAAATATAATACTACCTAACTCATCACTAAGTCTTAGTTCTGTAGTCAATATTTCATAAAGATAATAGTGTAACACCTTCTGAACAACACCCTATAAGAACTGAATATTGCCCATTTATAATATTCAGCCATAAGGCCATGCAAGGCTTTGCAAAGCATCCTCTGTAACTGCTAGTGATTGTAATTATAATAATGAATTTTTCATCTACAAGATTCAAAGGCAGTAAATAATCAAAGTTATCTGTTCTTTCTCATTAGAACACTGGTCCATAAACATTCAAAATAATTTGCTTCTCATTAGCCAGTGACTTAGAAATACATATATACATACACACACAGGCGCATATATATATATATATATATATATATATATATATATACATACATACATATATATATGCTGTGGGGTGTGTGACTGATATATATATATATATATTAATTAACAGTGCCATTCCCCAGTCTTTAGATCATGCATACAATCCTCTGTAGGCTGAAAAACACTGGTTTTACATTTCAATCTCACCTCTTCCTCCTAGGTTTCCATAATTTTAATAGGTCAAATTGCGCTGATAAATGAGCAATTCAAAATCCTGTCACTTATTACTCAGACCCGTAATATATATGTACAGATTGTTAAAGAATAAATGCCTTTCAGAGTCTTTGTTGAGAACAAAATTAGTCAAAGCAATAACTAGATTTTGGCTAAAATTAACATTCATGTACTTTACTGAAAGCTATGAAAATCTTACAGCCTCCTTCTCCCTCTCTCTTTATAAGTAAGATCATTATTCCACCAAAACACAACCTTTTTCAGAACCGTTTTGTTCATAAGACAGAAAAAATGTCAAGAAAAATAATTTGAACTTTCTTCCCCCTGAGCTACTCAGAGTTCTTCTGTATAGTCCAAAGAGTTATACCATGAAACAGTATTGTAACACTGAATTTCATAATTAGTCAGTGACTCTTGCCCAGCAATACATGGCAAGGATACAAAAGTCACATTTTGCCTCTCACTTTCTGGAAAGCACTGCACTCTTCTATGGTCATCAATTCAGCCAGCTAAAGAACGGTTTTTCCATTCTTTTTAATATAGTTACCTGAAACTACAGAATGTGTCTCTATTGACTTTTGGAGATCTCTTCACAAGCCAGTTTATCTTTCAAAGTGGTTGGAGACCCGTGCACAGGCATACCTCATATAAATTTTTGTTCTATTTAACTGGATGAATTTTTAAATATTGTGCAGCAGTCACTTTGAGAATATAATGGAGAACCACCTCTGATTCTACCAAACTTCATGATCTTCTTCAGTCCTGTAGTTAAGTTTGCTCACCTTCTTCATCTTCCAACCATCTAAAGTGCTGCCTGGTCTTTTTTTCTTAATTCTGAGCTACGAAAAATCTGTTATTACTCCCATCATCTCTGGGAAACAATCATCTATGTATATCATAGTATTTTCCATTTCTGTCAAACTTCAGATGGGAATACTGGCACCCCAGATATAAGCTGTGTTCTCTGCCTAGAGATATAGCTTTCTCCTACCTAGTGCACTGGGAGTCTTGCAGAGGTATTTGGGGAGTTAGTGATCTCAACCACAGCACATCTGCTCTGTCGGCTCTGTTGGACCTTGTACTTGGGGTCTGAGAAGCCCATAGAACAGCAGTAGCAGCCACTGCATGGGAACTTGCTGGAGTGCTCTGGCCAGCCTGTGCTGTGTGCTGGTGGGTGATATGACACAGATAACCTCCAAACTTGTCAGAAGAAGATGAATGATTCTGTTTACTACACAAAATAAAAGCACTACAGAAAAAAGGGAGATTGGAAACTCTCTACAGACAGAACTGGGCAAGGTGCTGTGGGAAAATTTATCTGAGCTCCACCCAGTGCTGTACAAAGAAAGGGTTCCCAGAAGCTGAAGGAATGCTAGATTTGCTCACTATCTATATTCCTCTCTTTATCTTACTAACATGGCTATTTTATTAAGCCATTTGCCTGGCCTTTTTACTGAGATCCAGAAAGAACCCTGCTTCTCCAATATCATGCCCCCTTTCCTGCTAAAGAACATCAAGCCAATAGAAGAGGCCCAAAACCTTGCTGTAGTAAAACACATACTTTACTGAGTAGTTTTACCATCATACACAAGTGAAGGTAAGGACAACAAATACTGCCACAAAGGTTCTATTTGTTCCTCATACTAAGAGAATATTTCATTAATTGATGTGACAAATACTGAGAAATATGGGCTGGGAAAACACACCATTAAACAATAAGCATTGCAATGATTGATGTAAGTTGAAAGTTTTGCACATCAATTGGCATTTATTTCATAGTTATGTTATTTGTCCTCTGTTGCTGTTCAGGCAAGGATTCTTAGACAGTATCTGGAACTATATATATATATATATATGTTACTGCCAGTATGTCAGAGGGTCCTGTGACATAGACGGCCTATGAGGTGTCCCGGGGGAAGAGAGGGCTTTCCATGGTTTGGAAGGGTTCAAAGTGTTACTGTTACTTGTTCATTCACTTTCGGCATATTTGCAGTTTACATGTGACTGGTTAAGTGGATTTATGGATTGTATTACCTAGTTTTAACTAAACTAATCCTCACAAAATGGACAACTGTCTTAAAAACATTCCTGCAAAGAAAACCCAGGCTAAGAAAACTGATAATGTGAGCACAAGTGAACAACAAGAAAATGTTGGAGCCAACTCTTCTACTGCAAACTCTTCATTAGCCATATTATGAGGTAAAAACAGTGGCAATCTAATCTGATTTGACAAGAACTAGGCCAAAAATGTTTGCAACTATCAAGATTATTTGAAATACAGATTTTCATCCGCGGTTTTAGCAGTGAACCTCGCCCTAAACATATATTGTACTTTGAGGTATTAACTCACAATAGCATGAAGGCTCAACAATTAGAACTGAGCATCCAGGACATGAATATCAACTTTTTTCACTGGTTTAAATTCATGTAATATTCAAACCAGAACTGTACAAGATTTAATGATAAATGTTTAGCAGTAAGAGGTTTTACTTAAAAGGGAAAGAAAAAAAAGCCACATAGCACTGGTGAAATGCTTGTTCCTCCTGCTATGGTAAAAATGGCTGGAATAGTAGATGGAAAACAACATGGCAACAAACTAAAATGCATTTCTTTGTCAGCAAATACTGTTGGGAGATGCATAGGAAACACCGCTGAAGATTTTAAGAAACAAGTTTTCAGACAAATTAAATAGTGTGGGAGGTTTTCTCCGCAGTTAGATGAAAGAAGAGTTGTTTCTAACATGTCTCAGACAGGTATTCGCTAGATTCTATTTCAATAATGAAATACAGGAAGAACTGGCTGCTTTTGTTTGTTTGATATCTGAGCCACTAAATGAAAGAAATACCACATAACATATATATTTTCAATAGTAAATTACTTATTTAATAAAACAAATGTTTTATGGAAAAACTGTACACTAATCACTCATGGAGCAGGCATTTTGACTGAATTTTTTTTTAAAAAAAAAAAGGATACCAAGGTAAGGTTGCAACAATACCAACACATGTGAAATTTATTCACCGCATCACTCATAGGCAAGGTACCGCAGCAAAGAAGTGGTAGCCAGAAGCGTTCCCAGTGCTATGGGTTGTCACTGATACGGTTCATTTTTTTTAAAAAACAGGACTTTAAATCCGTGAATTCTTGACAACACTTTGTAAGGAGAGGGGTAGGCATTGACTGTGAAAATCTTTTGTACCTCACAGAATTTCACTGGTTATCTTGTGGCAAAGTGCTTTCGCAGAGCTGTCCAACTTAAAGATGAGTTACATATTTTCTTTTACAAAAAGACAAAAGTTCCAAATTTGCTGACCTTTTCTGAGATGACAAATGACTGTCAGCAGTAAAATATCTTCAAAAAAATAAACACACTTAATCTGTCCCTTCAAAGACAGGTGACATTGCAAGAATGAGTACAAACAGGTTTACTGTTCTGTGAATAAGTAAAATTAAATAATTATTTTTAAACATTGTTATTCTAATCTCATCCTTTTTTAATTTATACTTTTGTGTACATTTAATAATACATGTAATATATTAGTACAATAGTACATATATGTAGTAGAAGTAGGCTTATAAAGAAATGTATACATATATAGGGGGTGAAACTTTTTACTGATAAGAATATGAGATCAAAAAAGATTGGAGATCACTACTGTAGTGTCGATAAGTCAGCAGTTAGAACGTAGCACACAAGCCATAGCACGCTATAGGATGAAGAACAGTTAATAGAATAAATGGAAATTGCATATTATAATACCAAAACTTAGAATAAATAGGGAATGGTACATTGCAGACAGCCTGCAAAAAAATAGTTGATTGAGCTGGTAGAGCAGCTGGTAGAGAACCTGTGACAGAGCTGAGGAGGAAGCAGGTTTATAAGGCAGTCCAGACTGGCAGAGCAGAGGGAGTAGGCTGTTGTAGGTGCTTTATGCATTTGGAATCACACATTTACACATCAGCTGTGAAATGCAGCTAAAGCTGTGCTGCTTGTGATGAAATGCTGCTGAAGTGCATTTCTATGAATGTCCTATGCTTATATGACACAATGTCTTTATCTCTGCACATAAACATTGCAGCTGCTGAAGGGGAAATAAAAAGAAGCTTCTTTCTGAGCAGCTGAAATCATACTTTTAAAGTGTGCCATTGCCTCTTTGGTAGGCACTTGTGAGAGAGCTGAGGAATGATGACTGAGCTTAAAATACTTCCGTGTAAACTGCAGAATTTCATCATTAAATCTATCAATCAAAGTTCCACTTGTCATCCATTCTATGCTTGTAGTAATACTTATTACCAGAGGTGGGAAGCTGACACATTCCTACCTTACAGCTTTGTTGAAAAGAACAAAAACAGCTATTGACACACAATGATCCCCTTACCACAATAAATGCATCCTTATTCACCTTACCCTCAAAGACCTTTATCTTATTTGACTGAAAGGACTACAAGAAATCAAGGACTGAGTATCCTAAGAGAATGGAAGGTAGTACAATTAAGGACTGTTTCTAGGAATGATTTTTCACAAGTTTTATCTGAATGCATTACCATCTATACAAGGAGGATGGGTGGGATTTTTTTTTTTGTTTGTTTTCCCCTTTTTAATATTTTTTGAATACTTTTGGTTAGACACCAATCAGTTACACCAGAGCAACTTCTGAATGCAGTGTATACTTTGTATGGCAGGAGGTATGAGGCAAGATCCCAAACTGGCCACCTGTTTTTAACTTCAGCTTTTCTATGTGGCAAAAAGACTATTAAACCCAAAGCACACAACATGAAATAGGAATATGGTGAATTCACAGGAAAAGCTAGGAAGAAACTGTAGTATTATTCTATTTGAGGTTGCTAAGACCAACAGAGAGAAAATGTAAGAACTATTGTATTAATGGCAATGAAAATTGAAAATAATAGCCAAACAGAGTAACTGAATGGATGAAGCAGTGAGGCACTTCTTTCTTTACTGTCTTCTTTTACCAGCTACCTGCTTATATACTCCTTTCCATCTGACTGAGACAGCAGTTTGCCCATTGGAATTAAAGTTGTTTTCCCTTAGTGGTGAGAAACTTGATAAAAACAGCCTTCCTTGTTTAGTGCTGCCACGACAGTTTCCTTTTGGCTTGTTGCAATCATGGCTGTAACTCTAAACAGTGAATACCTCCAAAATACTGGCAAAAATCCATAGCTCAGAAGGGGTGAAACTGTTTTCAACTCTTAATTGTTTCCACTGGGGGTTGTTAGGAGTTGTTCCAGCTCCTCAGTTTTATGGTAGCATAGTCATAGCTATCTGAGACCTACTAGCTTGTCACTTTGCAAATTGGCTATTTAGACCTTGTGAACTAAAACATGAGTAACCTTTACACTTGCCTTTCCCTTTCTACTGGAGCTAAAAGATCACTTCCATCAGCAGCAACGGGTTTATGACTCACTGAAGTATCATCATTCCCTTCAGAAAGGTGTGGTAGCACCTCCTGCAACATACCATCCTCCTCACTATCTTCTAGCTCTTTTAGAGACACAGCATGAAGCCAGTCCTGTGACATGCCCTTGGTTTGTTTCCTGTTATTTCTCAAAGGATGGTTTGATTAACAGCCGTACATGTTCTAGAGGCAGAAAGGACTCATGTAGTTACACATGGTCCAATACCTCCCTTTGGTAGGTATTGTTTGGTAGTGAGTATTCAAAGACCAAAACAATACTAACTTGTTCAAAACTCTATTCCACCATTTAACAGACCCAACGACAGAGGAGAGGACATTCCCCTCTGAAAATGAAAGTACGATACTGTGCTTGCACCCTTTTGATTCATTCCTCATGGTTAAATCTACTTCATCTACTCCAAGCAATTTTCCTTCAGCATTTGCACTCTGCAGAGAAGTCAAGTGAAAGTTAACAGTCAGTATATTCAGACTGTTAGTAGACAGAGCTTTCTGAAGGATGACACCCTTACTCTTGGAACAGGAAACAACACACCCAAAATACCATGACAGTGCAGTTGTAGATAAATCTGACACTAGACTGACATGAGATTGACCAGCATCTACTGGTCAATCTCACCACTTGTTATCTCACCACTATACGCCCCTAACGTTTTCTAACATACACCTCGTGAACACTACAAAAGTTTATAATTTGAATCATGTAAATTCTTTTGTTGTAAATGCCTAACAGTTATTTGAAGTGACTCTAATAGTTAAATTTCCCTGTTCAGTATTCAGCACATTAAAATTTCTGGTTTATGATTTGTTCATTAATGGCACTATAATAACTCAGCACCTCATCAGCTGCTCTAAACAAGCATTTTTTTTATTAAACAATAAATAATTCATAAATATTTATAATTAATAAATTAGAGAGCAGAAAGATCAATTGTTGTGTATGCTGTATGAAAAGGACATTCCATTAAGGCATCAGTGGTGCTGTTGGCTGGAATACTAAAGAAGAGAGAAGAGCTATATATTGGTGGAAATGCAATGCCTCCAATCCAGTCTCCTCTTGTATCAAAACCCACTCCAGTTCTTTTACATTATTTATACTGATTTAAATCTATGTTTCTACTTGTCAACTTACATTACAATTTGACCTCAGTCTAGACTTCTGGCCAACTTGGACAAAATGGTTAGTCTTCTCTCAGATCTCTGGGTAAAAGGTTTCTGGACTGCCTATTCAAATATTACTATGTTTCAAATGGAGCTCCTCAACTCAGCTTCCCAAATCTTTCCTTTCACTATCACTACAGCCTTCTTCCTCCATTCGTTCCTATAACTTACTGGATTGTAACAATTAGAACAAAGTGTTGCTTCTAATCTCTCTCTGACTATGCCTAAATTGGGCTGCTTCCTTCCCTATAATTCCTTTGGAAATACTCCCCCAGATTCCATTTGGACTACTATTAAAATTTCCTTTTTTGCTCAGTTAATACAATCCCTCCACTCCAGTTTTCTGACAGGTAGGTTTGTTTGTTTTGTTGGGGTTTTTTTTTGTCTTTTCCAGAGCCATACAAACTGCTTTTTTGCAAGATTAGCTTTGTGGGCCCTATCATAACCATATTCTCTCATGAAGTTCCTCTGCCAGGTTCTCCTTTTTTTTCTGGAAAAACAAACAAAACAGCCCCACAGCCCCACAAGTGTTTTACTGCTAGGTTCCTCAGCTTGTCCCATTTATTCTCTCTCATACCAAACACTACTACTGCTCTATTTCCTTCCTTCACTTTAAGTATCACATTCTACTGTTTTATTTACATTTTTCTCTTACATATAACTTCGTTTTCTCTGACATTCCAAAAAACAAAGACCACAGCTAATTACTACTGACAGAAGTAAGTCCTGCTATTAGAAACAGGTCATAAACTGATTATTTGACCTGTTTAACTTTGGTAAGTCTCCTATTCACTATGACAACAAACTGGATTAAATTCTAAATGTACAGAATACTGTATAAATAATACCATCCTGCTCCAAAAAGAAAACTATTTGGCTGCAGTTTTGGACTTCACTATCCAATACCTGAACAGTTTCAGCATGTGCAACATTGTAGCTCTTTTCAGTCCCCAAACCCTCAGACATTTTGCATGCTGCATATACAAGAAGCCATCATTGAAACACAGGCATCTCATGGGTAATATATGACAGTTTTTCAATAGACTGCAACACAACACACAGTAATTCAGGGCAAGAAGTGAAGAAAATTCATTTAACTGAATTCAGAGACATGATGATATTACTTCCAGGCATAGATGTACTGGGATACCAAAAGTAATATCTTTTATCTTGACAATCAAGTTTTGATGACAACATGTGGGCAAGCAGGTCAGATGAAGCAGCAGTACAATGCCTGTAGCCTACATTTCCTTTCCCTGACATCCTCCTCCCTTTCCAACCTTCCACCCTCTCTGCAGCTAATATGCAGGGAAAAAAAAAAAAAAAAAAGGTTTTTTTTGATGTTTTTCTGAAAGAATTAAGTAATTAAACTTCAGCAAAATAGAAAGATATTTTTCCAACTATTTTTGCCATCAAGGAAACTTGTAAAAACCTACAGAAGTTAACATATGACTCTGAAGTGTGAGAAATCATGTGCCATCAGTCACTGCCATGGATTTTCTTTTGTCCTTGATTCTTCTGACTGATTGCACTAGACTTAAACTATTAAATATTTAATTGCTATCTTTCTTGGCTTCTGTACATCTGTAACCTTGAAGCCATCTAGTTTTCTATCATGGTAAGATTAAGTCCCTATGACTATTCATTTTCTCATTTATCACTTTTCAAAATGGTGTGGTCTAAAAGTATTTTTTTTAAAGGAAGATTCAGTCACTCCACTTGCACCTCATACTTTTTCCTTAAAAGAACACAGGATGATGACTCCAGTATTCCTTCCAGTTGATACTGTAAAAACATAGTGCATTTTATTACAATTAACAAAGGAAGGAAAATGATAAACTCATTCAACTATTCACATTCTCTGCTAACAACATAAGATGTTTTAGATGGTACATTTTTGCAAGGTCTATAAGAGCAGAGCAAAAGAGGAACAATATCACAATCTGTTAAGATGTTTCCCTAAGAATCATCTATAGAAAGATGCCAGCAACCACTCAACAAAAGAAAACCACAAGTAGTCACATAACAACTGCACTGCTGACAGTCTCTTCAAAGCGCCTTGATTAGTATCTGTTCAGGTCCCAGCACTGAAATATCCACAGCATGAAGACAGTACCAGCTGTGATCCCCAGCAAACTCCTGAGAACAAGCCTCAGAGACATTCAACCTGCTTCCTCATCTCCTAAAGGTTAACATCACCAGCCTAGTGGAAGAAGGGAAGGTAGTCGATGCAGTCTTTTCTGTGTTTTAGTGTAAGATTTTTGATCACAGCACCATTCTGGACAAGTTGTCCAGCTGTGGGATGAGCTGGTACACAGGTTAAGAACTGGCTGAACGGCAGCTCTCAAAGGGTTATGGTGAATGGGGCTACATCGTTTACAGGATGAGGATGGCCTCTGTCTTCAGCATGGATGATGAACCAAGGGGGTCTCACTGCCCTGAGTCGGAGGACCACGACTATGAGAATGATCAGCTCCCAGACAACCCTGAAACTGTGCAGGATTTGTTGCTCCAGCTGGATCCCTACAAATCTATGGGATTCATCCAAGAATACTCGAAGAGCTAGCTGATGTCATAGCAAAACCTCTCTTGATGATTTTTGAGTAGTCTTGGGAATCTGGAGAGTACCCAGCTGACTAGAAGCTGAACAACATTGTCCCAATTTTTAAGAAGGGCAAGAGACAGGAGCCTGGAAACTAGAGGTCTGTCAGTCTCACTTCAGTGCCTGGTAAAGTAATGGAGATTATTCTGGGAAGTATTGAAAAACACCCAAAAGAGAACACTGTCATTGGTCGCAGTCAGCATGGCTTCATGAGAGGAAAGCCCTGTTTATCAAACCTGATTTCCTTTTATGACAAAGTAACTCATCCAGCTGATCCAGGGAAGCCAGTTGATGTAATCTTTTTGGATTTCAGTAAAGCTTTCAGTACTATCTCTCACAGTCCAGGACCCTTCTGGACAAAGTGTCCAGCTCACAGCTGGATAAATACATCATGTGATGAATGAGGAATTGGCTCACATGTCAAGCACAGAGGGTAATAGTGAATGGGGGAACATCAGAATGGTGACCTGTCACTAGTGGGGTTCTGTCTTGGGCCCTGTGCTCTTCAACATCTTCATAAATGAGCTGGACAAAGGACTGGAAGGAATACTAAGCAAGTTTGCAGATGACACAAAACTGGGGGGAACTGTTGACTCCCTTGAAGGCATATCTCCATTAAGTTTTAAAAGGCTTTGGTCTGAAAAGAAGGCTGATTCATTGGTAAAAGCTCATCTATTGCTCAGTTTCTCTTCAGCAACATATGCCTTTCAATAGTATTTTGAACAAATTACGAAATACATAAATTACTTAATCCATGAAGAAAATTGATCAAGACAGCTAGATAGTAGTTATATTTGATAGTTTTTTCTTTAAAGTAGATTTTTTAATTCTCTTCAGGAGAATATGAAAACAGGTGGGAACTGTAGTTCCTAGTCAAGTGCTGACAGCTCCTGAGTGTTTCAAGAGACGCTTATTGAAAATGTAGGGAGCAGAACATGCCATGC